>OX418220.1:8509213-9019213 GCA_948455865.1 Conomelus anceps
AATATCAAAACTGACACTGTATTTCTATTTAAATTATTATGATTTTTACTCACTTATAATGGAGATACTTGTGGGGTGAATTTCACTTCTAAAGAAGCTTCATCAGTATGCATCCCTCCAGTATCTCAAGTATAAGTGAGTAAAAATCATAATTAAAAAAGAAATACAGATTGTTTTAGAAAGTTTCCATAAACATTCGATATTATTTACAGTTTTCAGTGTTTCGTTTTGAGTGAAATTTCAAATTAATTGCTTTCAAGTTAAAAGGAATTTTTTTTGAGTGAAGTATTTTGGTAAATCCAAATTTTCAGCATTATAGTTTACCTCAATGTTTTGGACAATTATAACATAGTATTGAAAATATGTGAAGAGAACTATTTTGGACTTAAATCTGTTGCGCTTCCACATTCATTGTAATTTTGCCACAATAAATAAATAAATTCATCGAGTATTTTGTCATGGAAAACATCACAGACAATTTTCATGCATATTTGAAGAAAATTTGATAAACCAACAAACAATAATTTATAATATAATAACTATATTAATTATAAAAATTATCCTCTTTCATCAAACACCAAATTCGATGCAGATTATTCATTTGTAATCAAAAACAATTCCCTGAATGGAAAATTCCAATATCCCGAATAATATTCATGTCTATTAGAAGAAATACCTAATAAAAACACCAAATAATAAGCTATTATCCATTTTTATCAAGCACCAAATTTCACACAAATATTCAAGTCGAACACTTGACTTTACCTGCCAAGAAATTGAAAATTATTGAAATGTTAATCAACATCCAGGTCTTATTATTCGAAATGTTAATTGATGAGTAAAAACTTGAAAAGGTCATGCTGGAGCTTACTGATGTGCTACAGCGACTAACTAGGGAAAGACTACTGTACACAACAGAAGCGTATCACCTCGACTTGATAACTTTTGGAATACCTGCTGACGCTTGCTCATCCCTCCTCAGAAACTAATCGCGATAGTCAATTCACTTACAACTTTATCTTTGAATCGCTCCTACTTGCCAGAATTAAACGTTTGCCACAGTTGATAACAAGCTTGATTTTCTAGATCTAAATTTTTTCAAAGACAGTATCAGTTACAGTAACTTATTATTAAAGTTTTGTCACAACTCATAATTGATGATAATGTGATCATTATTTAAAATAATGTGAATACTTAACAAGTATTTTTGATCATTATTTAAATGTGAACAAGATACTAGTTCACAATACATGCGAACAAGATACTTTAGTCAATGTTTGTCACAATAAATAATTAATAATTGTTACGGGTTCTAAAGCTAAAATAAGGCTGGCAACACTAAAGTTCACACTTGCACTTTATTTACACAAATTAGTCTATTTACACACACAAATTGTAAGTTCAATTAATAAATAAAAACAGATCAACAAATGACAAGCTAATACTTATTTTTTTAGTAATAATTATATTTACAAGAATTAATGAATAATCAATTACAGGCTGATCAATAACAAAAGAAAAAGAGTCCAATAAACTGTACAATAATGTAGAAAGAATTGATAAAAAGAGCAACTAATCACTCACAAAACACAGTTTAATTCGTTATTTGACAGTCCCAAATAGTATCACTTAACACAACGTATTTAAACTATTAGTAAGCTGCACAAACAGTAAACACTTGTCTCTGCACTTGACACTGGAATCAAACACTGTTTAATCCACTGGCACTGGATTGTCTCTCTCACGAGATCTGTAACACAATCTGTCATGCAAGTTTGTAAAACTAACTGTCACGCAAGCTTTTGTAAGACTTAACTCAATGGTTCATGTGAGCTCCTTTATATACAAGATAGTTGTCATAATTCCAAGAACTGGAGGTCACCAGACGCTTTGAGAAGGCCACAGAACATGATCTTGATTGTTCAAGAAGTCTGAAGAAATCTCGAGAAATTCAATTGAGTGAGAGAGTTGCACACTTGAATAATAAGAGTGACAAAGACATGTGAAGAGAGAGAACGAGAAGAATCAGATTGCCAGCTGCGTCTGTCCATAAAAACAATGGAATGATATAAATAGAACAAGTGCGTGAATAACTGCTTGTTTGCTTTCGTAACATAATGATGAGGATCTTCATTTGAATGTGAACAAAGTAAGTCAATATTTCTGACATGTCTAACGTGCATTGAATAACAGAATTTATTTTTCAGTAGAGCCTCGATTAACAGAGCTAATGTGAACCGAGAGTAGTTAGGATAATCAAAATCTTGGATAACATGGACCTGCGGTACAATGGAGAAAGTTTTTTTTAAGATTAAATCTTGAAGACTCCGTCAAGGAGTATAAGGCAAGTCAGGTCAACAATAGTGTACAAGTTTAGTTTGAAGTAACTGACAATTTAACAAACTGACAAATATACAGAAACATAATTTATTAACAATTTAATATTAAAACTGACACTGTATTTCACTTTTAAATAATGTTTTACTCACATATTTTGGAGATGCTTGAGGAATGCATTTCACTTCTGAACAGCCTGCTGACGAAGCTTCTTTTCAGAAGTGAAATACATTCCTCAAGCATCTCCAATATATGTGAGGAAAACATTATTTCAAAGTGAAATACAGTGTCAGTTTTAATATTAGATTGTTCATTAAGTATTTCGTCATGGAAAACATCACAGAAATTATTAATTTTGAATTCCTTCAAGTGCTATTAGTTAATACTTCCACAATGGCGGATATTGACAATAGTATTGAATAGCTGATGGATATCGATGAATACTGCTATACAAAAATATCAGTTACCACCGGGAATCGAACCGCTAGACTATAGTGACACTCCTACACAGCAGCACTCATTTTAAACTTGGCCAAATTGACTCGCCTATCACAAGTTAGTTTGAAGTAACTGACAATTCAACAAACTGACAAATACAACAGAATTTATTAATTTCGAATTAGATATTTTTGTACATTAGCATTTATCGATTTCCAACAGCTATTCAATACTGTTGTTGTTGTTAATATCCGCCATTGTGGAAGTCTTCAGTATGAATTAATAGCACTTAAAGGATCTCGAAATGAATAAATTATGTTTCAATAATATACAATATATAATCACCATGTATAAAAACGAGACCAAACATGTGAAAAGGCATCTATTATTGGATTCATATATTTTTACCCACATTATGTAAAGAAGCGGTGGTTCCCGGTGGTTCGGAACCCACCTAAAACTGTAGGTCCAACTCATTAATGATCATCATCCAACTCATTACCCACGCACAGGTCTCAGACCTATGTGGGCTTCATCACCAAAAAAAACAAGAAAATTCAGATACGCATAAATTTTTCATGTTTTCAGAGTTTCTCTACAGAGGCTCTCTGACTATTCTATAGCTTCTCTTTAGAAGTGAAATGCATCCCTCCAGTATCTACAGTATAAGTGAGAGAAAATCATAAATATTAAATAGAAATACACACTCAGTTTTGACATTAGGTTTTTTAATATTTTGATTCCTAGATATTTTCGGTTACTAGCTCAGTCAATCATCATAACTTACAAACTACAGGAACTTCAGGATTATAAAATATAAAATAATGTTTAAATTTTCTAGGTGAATATCAACTCTTACTTAATGCTAGACCTCTAGCCATGTCTGAGGAAGCACTACAACAGTGGGAAATCGCCATCACATGCATTTTAATTGATATTCACCTAGAAAATTTAACATTCTCAATCTATAGATTAATATATTTTATTAATTTTGAAATTAATAAATTCTGTCTGTATATTTGTCAGTTTTTCAAATTGTCAGTCACTTCAAACTAAGTTGATTATTATATCAGTGAGAAAGAATAAAAATCCCAGCAACAAATTCAAAATCATGTTCACCTACAATGGTCACTCGGATAGCAATTTGAAGTTTTCAACAACAATAATAATAATAATAATAATATCGTGTGACCTGGCTGGCTCAGGTCTGGTGTCAGAGTTATCAGGTCGCACCTGAATAAGTTCAGGGCCTCTGACGTGACTTAACGACTGTTTTTTTAGGCAGCCGGGACCGACAGCTTAACGTGTCCTCCGAAACACGGATAATTGAATATAATAAGATATCTGCATTGAAAATCTATTCATATATTT
The DNA here is from genome assembly GCA_948455865.1 of Conomelus anceps. Lineage (NCBI taxonomy): Eukaryota > Metazoa > Arthropoda > Insecta > Hemiptera > Delphacidae > Conomelus > Conomelus anceps. The sequence goes on from OX418220.1 coordinate 8,513,360, forward strand.
ACTCGATATTGTACAGGAGAATATTCTCAAATAAATAATGACGACGACTCCAGAAGCAGCAATGGAAAATATGTCAAGGTTAACTTTTTGCAATGAGAGCCATGGAATAGAGCCAAACAGCCAAGAACGTGCATTGACTTATGAATAATTCCAGATATTGTCAATAAAAACGAACAATATTGATTTTGTCGAGTTTTTAATACTCATTTTGCTTTTATTAGGTACATTTATTCTCTCATTTCCTTGCAATCAATTTCTTTTAAATATTACTGAACCACGAACTTGCATTTGTCACCTATATTTTTTATCTAATATAACTGACTGTTACTGTACTAGTACTAGGACTTACGATCAGTTTTTTCTGGCCTAGATTATTAAATTTGAAGTTATTACCAGAAGAATCTCAATAGATCCTTCTTGTTTAAATTAATTACATATTTCACATTTCAACTGTCACCCATATCGAAATAACATTTTTTTAGTATGAGGACTACATAGGTCTAAGACCTGTGCGTGGGTAATGAGTTGGATGATGATAATAGATGATCTGTGAGGTTTTCCATGACGAAATACTTAATGAACAATCTAATATTGAAACTGACACTGTATTTCACTTTTATATAATGTTTTACTCTCATTTATTGGAGATGCTTGAGGAATGCATTTCACTTCTGAAAAGAAGCTTCGTCAGCCTGCCACCAGGGGTCATGCTTTGTTGAGGTTAGGATGAGCAGCCATAATGTAGTTAAAAATTGCGTTTGATTTGTCTAAGTCATTTATTGGACAGTAGTTGAACAACAGGTTATTTACTTAGTGTATAGTATCTTTGGAGAATTTATGTATGGATGAAGTACATAAAAGGCACACATTTCATGTATAGTTATTTACAACACACAATCGAAAGAAGGAAGTGTCTTTCTTTACTGAATTTTTAGTAAGTTTTGCTATAGCAGTTCTTACTTATTAGTAAGTAGTTATCGTAAAATACATGAAAAACATCAACAGTTTGAAGTCAAGCACTTTAAATTTGTAGGCTGTGACCATCTACAAGTTAGCTATAGGCACCTTCTAAGCTTGTTAAATCTATCTCTCTAAACCCCACATAGAAGTTTTTGTCTTTGGGATGAGGAAACAGAAAACCTTCCAATTATTTCTTCGTTAGAAATAGACTCAAGTACATCTTTTTCTGCAGCTAGAACCATTATATTGGACAACCATGAGTCTCCCATAGCTGATCTGAGTCTGTTTTTGATAATTTTAAATCGACTTATTGCTCTTTCTGCTGATTAACTAGTAACTGTTAAGGAGAGTAAAGTTGTATAAACCACTTTCACAGCACTCGCTTAGCGTCTTGCTAAGTTTGAATAATAATTTCTGCACAAATCCTAAACATAACTATTTTAGCTAATTCATATTTAATTGTATAATAATAATTATAAATATACTTTCATTAACTGACATTCTATCTGGTGACTTCGTAGTATATTTTTGAATGTTGTCACGTTAAACACGGTTTCAATCAACTTTACGCCCCCCCCAAAACGTTTTTTGGACCCCCCCCCCCCAAGAATTTCAATGACGCAGTCTGCATCATAGCCCCCCCCCTGTGGGCACCCCTGATATTACACTTCCCCCCTTAAAATAAAAGATAAAACAAATACAATAATAATCAATATAAATCTAAAAATTACAAATTAAGTCTGTCAACATTTTTACAAACTCTGGTAGGATACCTCTTAACCACTGTCTCTACATTCTTTTCAACACTCTCATTTTCAGCTGTTTTTTCCATACCCTGGTCATTCAAAATAAGAGGATCATTGTCAGTCAATTTTGGGTCAGTATTTGAAAGGTGGGGCTTTTGAAACGGTCTTGAAATGGGAAATTTTTCAGTGATGCTACTTGAAATGTTATTCTCTTTCATCTTATCAACAACACCATTTTCTGCAACTAATAACTGATCAATGTGGCGCTTCGACACTATTCCATTGTTCAATAATATTCTATAGGTCACTGGTCCAAGTATGCCTACCACTTTACCTTCTACCCATTTCCTATTTTGTGTGTAACTCCTAGCCAGAACAGGTTGATCAATCTTGAGATATCTTGTCTGAACACCCCCCTTATAAAAGGTTTGCCTCATTTGCCTGTTCCTTCACATGCTGAATAACTTCTGGGACTAGTAAACTATGTCGAGTCTGCAAATCCCTACCAAACAACAATAATGTATTTGGTTTTTTCCCAGTTGAACAATGTGGTGAATTTCGATAATCATTCAAAAAATTAAGTAAACATTCATCAACATTACAATTCTGAACTACAGATTTTTTAATACATAGTTTTACCATTTTTACAAAATTCTCAGCCTGACCATTTGTTTGAGGATGGTAAGGCGGAGATAGGGATTGTTTTATACCATTACTTGCAAGATAATCTGAGAATTCAGATGATGTGAAAAGTGGTCCATTATCACTAACAATCAAGTCAGGCAACCCAAAAACAGAAAACAACTTCTTTAGATATTTAATAGTATACTGAGCTGCTGTGGAGGGTACTTCTTGTGCATCAACCCATTTGGAATGAGCAATCTCTACTACTAAATACATTTTTCCATAAATTGGACCCAAAACGTCCACATGGAGTCTAGACCATGGTTTCAGAGGATATTCCCAATTGTGCAGAATAGCTTTTGAGGGATTTTGTCTCACTGATAAGCAAGTTGAACAGCTATTACCTATCATTTCAATGTCTTCATCCATTGATGGCCACCAAAAATAGCCTCTGGCTACACTCTTCATTTTTGATATTCCCAAATGAGACCTATGCAGGTCCTTCAACAATTTTCCTCTTAGACTACTAGGAACTATAACCCTATGACCCCACATTACTACACCACCTTCAACAGAAAGGTCTAGCCTACGGTTGAAATAAGGCTGCTAATTAGATTCCTCACACTTGTCACTCCATCCACTTGAAATTATATGGAATAATTTTGAAAGTGTTGGATCAATTTGTGTACCTTTTCTAATCTCATTTATTGTTACTGGTATTTCATTTTCCTCAATAATATTGACATACAAAAATTCTTGAGAATTGTTTTTTGATTCAAGTTGACCACAAGGCGACAATGGCAACCTTGAAAGAGCATCTGCTACTGCATTGTTTTCTGACTTAACATACTTTATTTCAAAATCATATCCTGACAAGAATAGTGCATATCTTTGTAGTCGACTGGCAGCTATTGCTGATAGTCCCTTTTTTGAACCAAAAATAGATATCAATGGTTTTGAATCAGTGGAAAGTAAAAACTTTTGTCCCCACAGAAACTGATTAAATTTGTTGACTCCAAATACAGTAGCTAATGCCTCCCTGTCAATACTACTATAATTTTGCTCAGCTTTATTCAAAGAACGAGAAGCAAATGCAATAGCATTCTCATTTCCTTTATCATCAATCTGACTTAGCACAGCCCCAACACCATATAAAGAGCTGTCACATGACAATTTCAGTGTATCTGCAGGATTATAATGTTTTAAAACATTAGCAGAGACCAACATTCCTTTGATTTTCTTAAATGCTAAACAACAGTCTCTATTGAAATTGAATTTTACATCTTTTCTCAACAAATTATACAAGGGCGCTGCAACCATTGATATGTTGTGCAAAAATCTAGAGTAATAGTTTATCATGCCCAAAAAAGATTTGAGTTGTGTCACATTTTCTGGTTCAGGGCAATCTAGAATAGCATCTATTTTTCTCATGTCTAGCTTGATACCAAACTTATCAATTACAAATCCCAGATAATTAATATGATCAGCAAAAAATGTACACTTATCGATATTAACTGTTAAGCCATGTTCATTCAAAATCTTAAAAACATTTTTAACATTATTGATGTTCTACATCAGCTTTTCCTGATATATATATATATATATCATCAAAGAAAACTCCTACACCCATCTCTCCTTTGAATATTTGATACATGATTCTCTGAAACTCTCCAGGTGCTGATTTGACTCCATAACATAGTCGATTATATCTAAATAGACCTATATGAGTAACAATTGTTGTTAATTCTTTAGATGATTCACTAAGCAATACCTGCTGGTAAGCATGTGATAGATCAATTTTGCTGAATTTTTCACCCTTATCAATAATTTGAACTAACAATTCATCTACCCTAACAATTCATCTACCTTTCAGATGTGGATTGATTGTAACCTTGAAGTCTCCACATATTCTCACACTTCCATTCGGTTTTATCACTGGAACAATTGGTGAGCCCCATTCACTAGATTTAACAAGACACCTTCATCAACCAACCTATTCAACTCGTCCTCCACCTTTTTTCTAAGTGCAAAAGGTAGAGGTCTGGCTTTGAAATATTTTGGTTGAGCACCTGCTTTCAGTTTTAGATCAGTTTCATAATTTTTAAAAGTATCCAGTTTATTTTATTGGTAAATAAAATTGGAAATTCTCTTAACAAAGAGTCTCTGATTTCATTACTACTACACAAAGAATTACAATTCAGTGGTGCCACTAAAAGTGATACCTAGTCTACTGAGCCAATCACGACCTAATAATGGGTGACTACCATTATTTATCACATAATATAATGGTAAGTTATGCATTTTTCCCTGATGAAGTACATTGACTTCAATATATCCCATAGGTTTGATCTGCTGACCTATGTATGATCGTAATCCTATAGATGTTTTCAGCAACTTATAAGTTTTAAATAATTTTAAATACATATTTTCTGAAATTACAGATACCCCAGATCCTGTATCTATCTCCATACTAATTGACATTCCTTCAATACAAATTTTAACAAACATGGGATCATAATAGAATGATTGAAAATACCAGTATTCCATCTTTCTTGGTTATTATCATCAAAATGATCTCCTTGCTTGTAACTCCCCCCTCCCTCATGTAAAAAATGTAGGCGTTGACAACACATGACCTTCAAATGGCCAATTTTTCCACAATGTAAACACTTGTAAGACTTGAATCTACAAACACTTCTGAGATGTCCCAGTTTACCACAATAAAAGCAACGCCTAATACTAGATTCATTTCCACTAAAATTTGTCTCATTTTGAGAATTGTCACCAGAAATTGTCTCATTTTGAGAAGGATGTAACTTACGTTCTTGAACTCGATCTCCCCGATAATGTTTATCTGGAACACGCTTTGAAGTAGATTGTAGAGCAGTCATTTTATGGAGTCCATTACTTTCAGCAGGAGCACAAGGATGTACCATCAATGATAATTCTTTGCTGGTCTTTTCCATATGTAGCGCTATTTCGTAAGCTCTATCCAAATTGAGTTTGTCTTGGTCTCCCAAAAGTAATTTATGCTTGATTTTCTCTTCTTGGAGTCCACTTACAAGTTTATCACGTAAATAGATATTTAATTTGTCCACAAACGTACAGTCCACTGATAGTTTTTTTAATTGCATAACGAAGTCACTAACCGATTCGGTTGGTAATTGCTCCCGTTTATTGAATGCATACCAAGCCGCTAAAAACAAAGGTTTTGGATAGAAAGTCTCGGTCACTAATTTCACAAGTTCCTCAAAAGATTGATCTGCAGGTTTTTCTGGAAAACAGTGATTTTCTAAGAGTTCATATACTTTGGGTCCAACTAATGTCAAAAATATACTCACTTTCTTTTTCTCGTCCAGTTCATTGCATTAAAAAAAAATTTGATACATTCGACATATGACTCCCAGTCACCATCAGGATCAAACTGTTCCAAATCACCAATTTCATCTCTCGTCGCCATTGTAATAACTTCAAATAAATAACACACTTTGTCTACAGTTTACAGATTTATTTATTTCTCTGAATAAACACATTATAACACAATATTAAGCCATCTTCTTGTAGCCCCATTCTCACACATCAACAACAACAACCAATGCCTCTGCAATCTTTACATCAAAAACCATACAATATTACACCTTAAAATCGAAATCGGAAACAGAAACTGATAATAACTTCTCACAAATTCTATGAAAGGACAGTAAACCTTGAACAGATACAATTCACTCCTACAGAAAAGAACCCCGTCCTCAACAAAGGACTAAAATATAACCTATACCTTCCACACAAAAATTCAACACCATAGTGAAACAAGATTTAGACTCAGAAACCAATATTCAGAAAACAACAGCAGAGGAACAAGATAACCTGAGACATGAAGTTTTAAAAATTAACAAAACACAGTTATACATGCAACAAAATTACACCTCTGAAATCAAGACAGCTCAGTCACTACAACAAAAAGCAGAACTACACAACCTAACTTACACCAAATCAGACAAAGGCAATAGCACAGTCATAATCCACACTGATGATCTGAACCAAAAAGTAGATGAATTCATACAAAACATCAACATCCAACAAATCCAAAAAGACCCAACACCCAAATGCCAGAGCATAATAAAAAACATTATAAATAAAACAAAACACCTCTTTAATAAACCAGACAAACTATACATGAGGCAAATTCACCCTTCTGCACAAACTCTTCAAGCCCTACCTAAAATAAAGAAAGCTCACCAATCAGACCCATCATAAATTACAGAAAAGCACCAGGATACAAATTAGCCAAACAGATAGATACCCAACTATGCAAACTCATCAATCTCAATCATCCATCTCACATACAGAACAGCACAGACCTCATAAACAAAATAAAAAATACACACATCCCACATAATTCCACATTAGCATCATTTGACATAGAAAACCTGTATATAAACATTCCAGTATATCAAACCATTTCCATAATAGAGAACATACTCAAAGCACAAAACAACCCACCTGAACACACAAAAGAACTGATAGAGACATTAAAAATCATCACATCACAAAACCACTTTACCCACAATAAAAAGTATTACACCCAACCAGAAGGACTACCAATGGGATCCCCAATCTCCAGCATTCCAGCAGAAATATTTTTACAGCACATACAGAATACTAAAGTACCACTAAAAAACACCAAACACTCAAACAAAATAATTTACTGGCCTCGCTACGTTGATGAAATTATTGTACTCTACAATGGAAACCAAAGACAGTGTGAAGAACTCCCAACACAATTGAACAAAACCCATGAAAACTTACAATTCAAAGCAGAATATGAAACAGACTAGACCTTGAACTTCTTAGACCTCATTATCAAAAAACTAAATAGCATGCACAAATTCAAATTCTACAGAAAACCAACTCTCACAGACACATTCATTTAACCTGACTCATCCAACCATCCAAATCAACACAAACTTGCTGCTTTTAACTCCATGATCCATAGAATCCTTAATGTTCTACTATCACAAGCTGACCACCAAGAAGAAATCAATACAAACAAATATTTAGCACAACAAAATGGATACAACACCAATCTAGTAGACGAAATTCTGAATAAAATGAAAAATAAAAATCCAAAACCTGCAAACCAAAACAGATTTGTCACACTCACATATTTCAACAAAAATCGCACAAAATAGCTTACATCTTCCAAGAATCTGGATTTAACACAGCATTCAGAACAACAAACAATCTGAAACACCAAATCCAACAAAACACAGCTCACCTAACAAACAGCGCAATTCACAAATTCAACAAACCAGGAATATATAAGCTCAAATGCAACACATGCCCCAAGTACTGCATAGGACAAACAGGCAGATCATTCAACACAAAGAACACATCAAAGCACTACATTCCAACACTGACTCAAAATTTACAAATCACTTAATCAACACTGGGCACTCTCACAATAACATCCAAACTGACGTAGAAATTCTACACACTTTCCAAAACAATAATCAACTAGACCAGGAAGAAAAAATTGCATTTCTAGGTGTTTTGTTGGATAGACAATTGACCTGGGCTCCATACATTGAGAAAATATGTTGTAAAATTTCATCTGGGTTATTTGTCCTGCAACAGCTCGCTAGATTGAATGACAAAAAGTTATTTTTTACAGCTCTTACTGTCACATATTAGGTATGCTATCTTAGTATCGGATACCTAATTCATCAAAACAAAATCTTGATAGGGTGTTTATAAGATCCAAAAGAAAGCGGTTAGGTGTATAGAAAGAGTAAATAGATTATATTCATGTAGGCCGTTGTTCAAGAGACTTGGTTTCCTAACTGTACCCTGCTTATATTTTTTATGAAGTTCATTTATATGTAATAAAAGAAAGTGATATTAACCAAAATCTTGACGTACATGATTATAATACAAGAAACAAAGGAGATTATCACTTGGTGAGTCACAATAGTAGCTAGCTTATTCAATCAAAAACCTAGTTATATTGGTAGAAAACAATAAGCTACGGTACTGCAGTTTTTAAAGAGTCTTGAAAATATAAAAAAATTAAAAAAACAATTGAAAAAATATTTAGTTGATAAAGCTTTTTATAGTGTACAAGAGTTCAAAATTAAGCCTCACCACAACTAATTTATATAGTAATTATGGTATCTTGTGTATAATTGTTGATCTGACTTGTCTTATATGGTACTCCTTAATTGGAGTCTCCAAGACGTAATCTGCAAAAAAAACCCACAAACTAAATACACTGGAGCAATGTGAAACATTCAAACACCATAAACAAGATAGAACCAACTTACTCAACGACCAAACACAATTCAAATCAAACGCAATTTTTAACTACATAATGGCCGCTCATCCTAACCTCAACAAAGCATGACCCCTGGCGGCATGCTGACGAAGCTTCTTTTCAGAAGTGAAATGCATTCCTCAAGCATCTCCAATATATGTGAGTAAAACATTATATAAAAGTGAAATACAGTGTCAGTTTTAATATTAGATAATAGATAATTTGAACCTACAGTTTCAGCTTGAATCCGAACCACATATTTATGTAATATAATTTTTTGAGTAGGCTAGACATTTTTGATTCTGAATTTTGCACCCTTCAAAAAACCACTCACCATCTTCCAATTTTGGTGAAAGTTTTGTGCTCGAAGAACTGATGATAAAACATATCATAAAAATTACAAATTTATAAATATTGTAGAATATCAAGAAATAGATACATTGAGTCGCTTTTCCTGCCATTGTGAATAACTCAGCTAACTTATATGGTGATTATTATAACATGTGTATAAGATTGTGTAATTATTAATCTGACTTGTCTTACTGGAGTCTCCAAGACGTAATATACAAAAAAAATCTTCATGAATAATAACAATCCAAAACATTATTAAATAAGACTTCTTGGTAGTGACTACTTCCAATGAAATGTCTTTGATACTGTTGTTTAATCAATATAAAATCAATCTAACGATCTTTTTATTATCAATCTGTATCGATACGCTTATTAGCAAGACAAGTGGAGTGTTCTACGAAAAGAAAATGGAGGGAAAAATGGCGAACAACGATGAGAAGGGAATGATTATAAGGAAAAAAGACTATTAAATTGAATCAAATATCAAAATTCTCTTATTAGCTCAACCAGCAAACACATAAGACCAATAGAAGGGGCTTCTTGTCGCCAAGGTGAAGCCACTTGTTACGCGCTCATCCACTACAAAGATGGCGGCGCAGGGATGACTCACCCAAGTGGCGAGCGCTTGAGAAGCCAATTTTTGCTATTTATTCCAAATTTACTTATATATATTCTCACAATTTAAATAAAATAAATGTTAGCACTGAAATCCAAGTATGCTAATCAGATTATCAACTATCAGTTTCACATTATTCTATTTTGATTTTATTGTCCAAATAGCCTATATTGGATTAAATTATTTTCGCTATTATCCTATGTTTTTTTTAAAGTAGGCTACTATGTTTTCATATAATTTTAGAGTCTTATCATCATTAAACTATTATCAAGATGCAAATTTAATTTCAAATTTGATTGAATTGGGGCTTACTCTTTGATTCAATACTAATTGAGAGAATCAACTCTTGCATCATTAGTTAGGTCAATAATTTGTTGAATCAAGCTGTTTTTCTTTGAATTAGCTTGCAATTTTTCAAACTGCTAAATTTTAAACATCATAATTAGTAAATAGTAATTGTGTCTATTTGATCATTTATTCCAATGTAGGCTATTTGGGCAATAAAATCACAATAGAATAATATAAAATTGGAAGTCGATGATTTGATTAGCCTAATCAGTGTTACCATTTATTTGTTAAATATTAGATAGAATCCCGATTCAGATAGTTTAAGGATCGTAGGATATTATGCAGTTATGTTTATAGATAGGTGATCATCTTAGTTATTTTAGTATATCTACTCAATCTTCTTGTAAAGCAATGTCTCTAAGTTTTAAATTGAAATATAGGTCCACAAATTGAATACACTGTTCCAGTAATCATGTTTTATGTAAAACCTATCATTTTAATTCAGGATCCTGATTGAACTCATTGTATATTGCTTAGCCTATCCCACAGGCCAAGGGATAGGCCAAGGTTAATCTTGTTTTATGTCATTATTATTAATTCCTAGGTTGATCTAAATATAACTTGTTAGGTAACTTGCTTTGAACTTAGAAAACTCTGTTAAATATGTATTGCCTTATTAAGCATTAGGCCTTCAACTTTTAAATGTTAATGTAATTTTGAGTATAAATGAGTCATGTTCTAGACGTTTCAATTGGCCTATCTTGAATGTAACATTATTAATTCTTGTTATGCCTTCTTCAATATCAATTATTGTGTATAATATAATAGTGCTAAATTAATAGCTAATTCAATACTGCTTTAATAGTGCTATTCAAGTGTTATATATATTTTGTGCTCAGTGTCTTCGCGAGTGCTTGAAGAATACTTTTATTATCAACACAAAGTTGATTTGGTTGGCGTCCATTTGGAAATTATTATTCATTCTGGATAGCGAAAGTACGGTCTTTACAACATAGGCTATTTACCCCATTAGACAAATTGAGTAAACGTTCAACTTTATGTAGTCATTGGTTTATATGATTCAATTTAGTTACATGACTTTAAAGATGAATTTTTATTTAATAATGTCATTGTTCTAATAGGCTAAACATTTTCCTATTTGGATTTTGTTCATTTGCGTTCATAATGGAAAGATTTAAAAGTTGGACTAATTTAATCAACAATTCACTAAAAACAATCTACCTATAATATTATTACATTACAATAATAAACCTTCAAGGAAGTATTAAACCAAACAAAAGAAATAAGTGAATAATTGGCTTTATAATAGCCTATACGAGAATCAAGGGTTAGGTCTGATGTCCGTGTTTAATTTTTCAATCTTATTATTGAGTACATCGAGTATGTTCTTCCTGTGCAAGCACCCTTATTCTTGGACTTGAGGTCTACTCTTCACAGAACTGCTAGTTTCAATCTAATCTTAAGATATTAATTTTCGATATTTTTTAATCTTATAGAGATTTAGATGTTAAAATTAATATATTGTTAATATTTATTAATTTATTAAAATAACATCTTCTTATTATTCGTATTTGATTGGATGATAGATTGGTAAAATAAGTAATTCATTTGTCTCTTTCTCTACCTGATAAATAATTGTCAAATGAACAAAAAATTAAATTTAACAATTTTTTTGTAATATATGATTATAATAATGATACTAACAATAAAAATATCGTATTACATAGCTGGCTCAGGCATAGCCCCCTGAAGACAAGGCCCTGGCAAGAAAATTGTCAACGCCGCTCCTACAGCAGGAAGGAGGCCGGCTCTGCCAGTAGCAGGCAGTGCTCGTGTAACCAACACCTCATGTTCTCAACTTGTTATTCATGGATTGAATTGCTATTAAAACAAATTTTCTTGCCATGCTATTTTAGTTTTCGTAATTTATTGTTATTTTGAATCAGCTGAAGATCGGAAATGGTTATTTCGAGCATAGACAGGGAAGGAGTGTTATCATCGTACAGTAAACCTAAATTAGTTTAAAACTAGAATTTCTGGATAAATTACAATCTGTGATGTTGAAATTAGGTATTTCATTTCATTATAACGACTTGCAGTCAATTTTAAAAATGACAAAATTAAAATCGACTGCAAGTCGTTATAATGATACCTAACTAAATTAGTTGTCTCCTGGACTGAAAGTAGACGTTTTTAGTAAAGTGGAATGACAATATTTTGTAATAGTGCTGTCATAAAGCTACCAGATACTGGTAATGAAATTTATTTTTCAACAAATAAACATAGTCTAGTATAATAAGCATAGGCCTATTTTAGTTTTGTTGTACTGTGTACACAATTTTACGATCAAACAACAATACTGTATTATAAAAAAACAACAAATGAAAAAATTATAATTATGACAAAATTTTAAGTTTTCTCTGATAACTTGCCTTCGAGTAATTGTTCATCACAATATTACTCATTATTAAAACTATCTTTCTAGCTAAGTCCAGATTACTAATACCACAATGCCTCTTTTCTTTTAAAATATAAATATGAATACTGTATACACAAAACTTGAAACAAGGGACAAACCCTTCTGTTTTAATTTCGGAATCGTAATTGCTTCTGCACCCAGGAACGACACATTTCTTAGGCATAGTTTCACAGAAAACTGTCACTCAACTGTCTGAAATCGCATTCAAAATAGCCCAAAAAAGTGAGCGCGTACTGTCAGTCCATTTGTTTTGTATGGAACTGGAGGCTTGCAGCCAGCCTCCTTGCGACGTTGCCACTTCTACATTGCCGCGGCCTTGTCTTTAGGAAGCTATGGCTCAGGTCTGGTGTCAGAGTTATCAGATTGCACCTCAACAGGTTCAGGGCCTCTGACTTATATAGCTATCTTTTCCAACAAAATTAATAACAAATTTTCGAAATCTCATTCAATTTTATCAAGCAAGAATTAAATAACCTATCAAGAGGCCCCAATTGTCAGTTTAGTGTGTTAATAACAATATATTTATTGACAAACACTCTTTTACAATAATGTACTGAATTACAACAAATGTTGAAAATTTCGTCCATCCATCTCTATACACTTGTCAACACGTATAGCTGTACTCTGTCTATCTCATTAATTGCATAGCAATATAGTAATATTATACCGTACTTGAAAGAATATAGTGAGTAATTTAATTTTTAATTTTGACTTCCTTTACTGCTGTAGAGATGTTAATAATTTGTTTTTCAAACGAACATCTTAAATCTGAATTCAATCATTATTTAAAAAAAAAAACAAACGAAAAACATCTGCATCTATCGTTTTTACAGTAATTTCCATTGCCAGTGATAAAACAATGTTTTTCAGGGTTTATAACCTAACATAACCTGACATTTATATTTATTAGTTAATATATGTGTATTACATGATATTAAATACTGTACTATTTGTTAATTATGTGTGAAAAAGTAACAGAAATATCTGTTTCTCAATTCCAAAAAAATTTGAAACAGTTCGAAACAAAAATAAACAAAACAGAATAATTGGATGTTGGGCTCAACGAACCCATAAGACCAATAGACGTGGCTTATGCATTAGCATAGCATTAGAGGAGGTGAAGCCAAGTCCGCCATCCATGTAGTGAATAGAAAGACGAAATCGTGTTTAATACATGTCCATCTTCCACAAAAATTCACTATGTTTTACATCGCAAAGGCTATGTTTCTATTGTTATGGGTTATTTCACTAAAATAATGCTGGCAAGATGTAAAAATAGAGCTAGAACTATATTTACACAAAAATTCACTTCACAGATTTATCACATGAGAGATATCATGAATATATACAGATTTATTCAATGCAAACGTCCAATTACTGTGAAGAATGATTAGTACCGTACTTCCATAATAAATGTCTAATATTATAGTTACAGGCCGATCTCTAACAATTTGTCAATAGCGATAATAACTGGAGAATATTCTGATATATATAACTGGAATGATTTAATAATAACAGGCCACTCACTCTCAGTATTATCAGCACTCACTATTTACACAGTCCTTTATAACTCACAAGTTGTATATTGAATGCAATCACATTCACAAAGACGAATCCTACTTGAACTACAAGAAAGCATTCTATACTTGTGGTTCACTTATGCATACTGCCACTGTCACTCTATGCCGCTAAGTGGCTTATTGGCTATTCACATCTCAGAATGAGACTAAACGTTGCAGTCACTAGCAGCATTTAAATACCACCCATAGATATTTCAACACTGTTCTACTGCATTCTACAATGTTCTATTTGCTCTACCACCTTCTATCAACCATTATGTACTTCCAAAAGGAAATATCACACTGCCAAATGTGGTGAAGTATGACAAATGTGATGGAAATATGACAAATGTGATCAAAATAAGCTTCTTAACAACAATGTTCAACCTCCAACGAAGTGATAGAAACCTCAGTAGGCCTACGCCACTGATGTTTAGCATAAAACCAACAATTTTTCAGTGTTGATTCCCAGTTTCTCATAAAATATCCGGTTTTGTACTTTGAGATCCACTTTTCATTTGAAGTATAATCCCTTCATCATAACCCAATTAGATGATAACTTCAATTAGCAGAAGTGGCTTCAACATTAAAAAGGTTACGGTCAGTTGCACAAAAGAAAATTTAATTTTACCACTGTAAGATGATGTCATTTGATGAAACCAGTGCAACGACATCCCTATTGAGCTCCATAAGGTGCGGATGTCATCTTACAGTGTTTAAATTTAATTTTTTTCGTGCAACTGGCCCTTAGTATGTTATTAGAGTTGTGCATTTAATTTTTAACCTTTTTCAAGTCTTTCTTTACTCAGAAAAGACTTCAAACAATAGATTTTTGTATCTTCCTTATGTTAAGGAAGCCTCAAGCTAGATTTATAAATATGGGCCTGAGTTTGATTGCAGATTGGTGTAATTTTTCAGTATTTCTATTGCCAAAATATTTCAGTTAACTTACTCAATCAAAATGATCGTTTAAAACTGGCTAATAATGAGAAAATACAAATAAATTATTACAAACAGTCTTGGTCTAAGATTTTATTAGGTATACTTGTTTAAACTCAACAATAAATCATGCTGTAAATGATTAGAGCTAAGCTTCGATGCTGATGAATTCAATGCTTAGAATTTCATCAGATATATAATATAATATGGAGCATAATTTTGGAGCAATCTCACTGTAGGTTACAGTCTTTTCCCATAGCCCATGGATATTAGTCACAGGTATCAAAGTAGTATGAGCCTCGCAAACTGAAAATCTGAAAATAAAATGACAATAAATTATTATTATTATTATTATATACTTGATAAATTTTACATAACGAACTACTTCATATTATTCCCTAACAACAGGGGCCGACAACAGATTATTACAAAACAGTAGGCCTATTATACGATCATTTTATTAATTTATAGACAAAACAGAAAAGCTGATTAATTATATTGTAAAACACTTACAGACCTTATTGACCTTATTTTCAATTAGATGCTAGTAAAACAGTCAGTACAATATTTTAAGATAATCAATGCAAGAATAAAATTGAACAATTTGTAAATTATAAATTACGAAACAGAATTTATTAATTTCGAATTCCTTTAAGTGCTATTAATTTATACTAAAGACTTCACAAAGGCGGATATTGACAACAACATTGATTAGCTGATGAAAATCGATGAATGCTTCTGTACAAAAATATCAGTCACCACCGGGAATCAAACCACGGACCTCCCAAGTTGCCAAAAGGTCACTATAATCTAGTGGTTGAGGAGCTTGACCGGCAATTGGGAGGTTCGTGGTTCGATTCCCGGTGGTGATGATATTTTTTTACAGTAGGATTCATTGATTTCCATAATTTCTATTCAATGCTGTTGTCAATATCCACCATTATGGAAGTCCTCAGTATAAATGAATAGCACTTTTTAATAAATAATAGCACTTAGAAATTCTAATAAATTCTGTCTCTGTATATTTGTCAGTTTGTTAAACTGTCAGTTACTTCAAACTAGCTTATAATAATAACGCTTGTAACCTTATATATATATATTTTTTTTTTTTTTTTGAGGATGAATCCCACGTAGGTCTGAGACCTGTGCGTGGGAAATGAGTTGGATGATGGTGATTGATGAGCTGAGCTGGACCTACAGTTTTTTTTGAGTGGGTTCTGTCCCACCTGGAAGTGATTTTACAGAAGAGAGCAGTGTTTTTTCTGGCTAATCTAATCGGTCACCCTTACAAAGAGTGTCCAGGAGAACGCAGCTTATCTCTATCTCATTGAACAGCTCACGACTATCACTTCCCAATAACTAATTTGATTTATTCTTTACAATTTTGACATCAGGTATGTCGAAAGGCATAAATCCATTCTGTATACCTACTGAAAAATGTATAATAAATACAATCTATATGATCTTTTTCACAAAAATTTATTGCACAATTGTTTACTTGTAGAAAACGAATCCTTTAATTATTTATTAATAACTCATATTGCACTTTATTTTTTTTTAATTCATAATCGATTTATATTAGAATACATCAAAAACAGAATTTATTAATTTTGAATTTCTCCAAGTTCTATTAATTTTACTGAAGACTTCCGCAGTAGCTATTTGTCAGTTTGTTAAATTGTCAGTTACTTTAAACTAACTTGTGAGAATATATAATTTTAATATTTTTAATATAATACATAATGAGAAAAACGGAAAAATTTTGTCAATACGAATCATTTTTAAAGTATCAATAAAAATGCTAATTTTGAAGGCGTTTGTAAGTTTTATATTGTATATTCTATTATGGTTCTACTATTGTTCACTTCCAAAAATTGAATCCATCAATTACTCTCAAAAATTGGCATTAAACTTATATTTAAAAAAAAATTCTTGTGGTAATGAAATCGATTTATGATAAATAATATGATATTATTACATATAATAATAAATAAATTAAAGAATAAATAAATAAATGAATTATTACATAGAAATACTCACTGAAAATTTACTGTTAAATCTCTTCTTGAAGTATCAATGTAAATTATTAATGCCTGTGTCTTATATTAGGTTTTTATATATTTCAATCATAATTTTTATTCATGTAAATATAGCAAAAGATGGGAATTTTTAGATTCCTGTATGGTACAAGCTGAAAGTTTTCATCAAGTTAATTCACTTCCCATCCATTAAATCATGTGTCTTTATTAGCCCAATAAATAGCCTAATATTTATCTGTCTAATAGCCTTATATTTATGGATTCTCTTACTTTATGTAATTATTCAAGTTTACGGTGCCATATTGAATTCGCCATTCTATTGAATAGGTCTCCACTATAATCCATTTGAAAGAACTCCTCAATATTTGAAAAATATATTTTCGACTGACCTGTGGTCCATGTGCTCTCCCAGATGACCCCATTTATCCTCTGCAGCAGTCTGTTATGTATTCAATTAAAGATGGGATCTATAGCCATTTATGCCAATATCTGTAGCAAATGACTCAGAAAATGTTTTGACAGCCCTAACGGGATCGCAGCCTGCATCTGTTGTATGGTAACACAGAATAAAACAATAATTGAGTACGGTACAGTATTTCCATGAAAATACAAATTTCATACACATTTCCTAGCCTGATAAAGAAGTTGGGGAAAAAAGTTTCCTGATAATAATAAAAACTATGTTTTTAAGTAAGGTACCGGTAGTGAACTATTTTTTCTGTAATAGATTTGGCCTACCGCCTACTTCCAATCCATTTTCTAAAATAAGAATCATGATATAACTTAATAACAGTAGATGTATGCTCACTATTTTTCTAATGTGGTGCTGTCTTGAATTCATATCATAGGAAATTTTTAGTTTTGGGCAATCCAGGGTTGCATCACTGCACACCCTCCTAGTCCCCTCCCAACTGTACCAACCCACAAGTCTTTTTTTGTGTGTTGTGTGTCACACACACCTAGTATTTATGAATTTTGGGTATTTACCCAGGTAAATACCTAGGAAATCTACTCCAAGTTTTAAATAACCCGGTATTTTACATCACTAGTAAAAGGTGCTGATATTCAACTTACATTAAATAAAGTTGCATTCATAACATTATGTTCCTGATGTGGGAATTTTTAAATCTTGCAAATCTTTTAAAATATTCTTGTTTTCTAAAATATATGATGGTATGGAATTGTTGGAAAAATTATTGTCTATTGATATTCAGATTTCTTATGAATGATAATTAAGTTATTAAGTGACATTCCATCAGTCCAAAAAATCACTAAATCCAAAAATCTTTGTATAAAGTCTAGTGGTGTAGCCTATAATTTGGAACTTATACTTTTTTTCTAAATATTATTCCAGAAATTTTATCAAGCTCCTGCTTACCTGATGTGTGGCAACCCGGCTTAAAGGGACCACCATTTGCATGAAAGTCGACATGGCCAATGTCAATGAATTTTCCCTTCATGCCTCCCATCAACGGCGGCCTGTAATAATTGGTGTGGATCATATCAACGAATTCGGCATCCTCCGATCCAACTCTGGAAGCGCTATTGAAAATATCATCAAATAGGGGCATTGCTGGGTCCAAAGCTGAAAATAGCCAGTGGGAACATTCATAGATTGAGTACAATATATTTTTTTCTTCAAATTTACATCTTGAAGACTCTGGTCATGAAATACAAGTCAGATCAAAAATTATATACATACAATGTTACCATGTTTATTTAATTGTAACCACAATTACAATTTAATCACAATTTAGTAGAGGTGAAGCTCAATTTTTATCTGAGAGGAGCTCTTGTATACTATAAAAGTTTCATCAACTACATATCTTCTCAATTGTCTTATAAGTACTAAATTTAATCGCATTTTTTAAAGGTTATGATAAAGCATCAACAATAAGATGCTTCTATCATGATTTAGCAGCTTTTTTCTTTCTTTTTTTGCACTACATAGATGATAATTTAATATATTCTTGGATTTCTTGTTCCATTACGATCTGCGTTGATAATATTAACTTTCTGTTGTAAATTTAATGACTTACAGTCAGTTTTAGATTGTCAAATTTACAAAAAAAAATTAATTTCTTATAATTGTTAGGCGAGTTTTCTTTGTTGTGGACACTAGATAGGCAAGAAGTATTGTAATTATTAACTTTTCATGTGAAATTTAACGACTTGCAAGTCGTTAAAGTTCACATGAAAAGTTAATATTAACAACGCAGTTCGTCATGGAACAAGAAATCCAGGAATTATTGTAATTATATTGGCACAAGTAAGCAGTGATATCTTGTTAATAGGGGTGGTGGGTCTTTTCCTGAAATTCAAAAATTATCAAATAGACCCGAAGTATTTTATGTTTTCTTTGGTTTGTTTTTGCCAATAATAATAAAGTACTGAGCAATATCATTAATATAAACATTCAATACATTAGTACAGAATTCAGAAACTTAATATCTGCACTTCTATGTGAAGCCTTGGTTGAATATTGTTGAGTATTTGAATAAAAAATGTATACTTTTGACGGAATTCTAAAAGGAAAATGAATTCAAAATTCCGGTTCAGAAGGATATTAATTCAGCAATTTTTGCTACAATGCAGTTCTCACGACATCTTATTGTATTAAGAATTGCTGGAAATAAATTGCGAGTCAAAATATTGGGGAATAGATCGTTATGAAATCAAGCCGCATTATTTTTACACACTGATGAACAGTCTACTCTTTATCAAGCAGGCTAAGCTCTTCCAAAATTAGTTAGAATCAAAACTATAATTTAGAAAAAAATGTTGTTATAAATTTGAAAACGAAATCTTTAAGTCCAGATGAAAAACTATCAGAAGTAAATTTTGATTTATCTTATCACTTTCTCTGGTCTGCATGAGTCCAAAACTTGTACAGGTTTCCTGGATACTGTACCAAACGTTCGAATTTATGTTTGGATGATAATGAAGTTATGGATGAAGACTGTACAATATTTTCATGTAAAACTGCGTTTTTAGCTTGAGTTATAAATCAATTTAAAAAGTGGATATACTATGACGGTTTGAAAATTAATCCAGTAGGCTATACAACTCTGTTATGACTGTCTTTGCAAGCTAATTATAGAAAAACAAATATCTTCTAGGCTTCAATTACTATTATTACCGTTCTTATGAATTACAATATATTTGAAACAATAATTAGACTAGGAACATATCAAACTATTTTTTCTCCATAAGGCCAATAAGAACCTTGTTTTAAGCCAAACATTTTTTCCAAAAATAATTAATAAAATAATTAGCCAAACTTAATGGTTATCTTTGAAAAAGTAATGCAATGTCACGTTTTCTAGTTATTTGTTAATAGATTAAAGAAAAAATGCAATCTCATGGTCCCTAATTATTTATTAATAGGTTGAGAATGGAGTGCAATTTGTTATAGTCCCCATTTCTTCATAGATAATAAATAATAATAATTATTGGTTTCATTTTTTTAAATCAATAATTGCACTTCTTGTTGTACAACCGAAGATAATTATAATTATGAATACAAAATTGATGATTATAATTTATTTATTTCAATTATAATCGATTAAAATAATTTAAAATATAAAATTGAATGATTTTAAATAATTAATTATTATAAAATTATAATTATTAGAGATGTACGATTTTATTATTTCTAAAACTGTCAAATTATCAATATAGAGAATTTTTGTGATGCTTTTTCAAAGTTTGGTTTGGTGGATGTATGTAAGGCTTTTGGAATATCTATTGTCATGAGAGAAATATTTTTATCTAAATTATTTTGTGGAAATGGATACATTTTCAAGTTTTCCAATTTTAGGCAAATTATCTCCCTATTGAGAACCTTTGTCAATTTATTTTGAACATCGTTTGAGAAATTAAAATAATATATACAAAATAAAACTAAACTTTTGATTGAAATATCGAATATGCCATTACAATTTCTGAAGCCATTCATAGAGGAAAATAATTGAAAATAAAAAGTTTAAAGAATAGGAGAGCTTGATACAGATTTAACTTACCAATCATCAATTCACTACTATACATCTGCAACTCCATCATACAACCAAGAGGACGTTATCAAAAAAACAATTTCCATTATAACCAATCCATAATCAGACTTTTCCTTGAACCTTACCTTCTTTCCTTAACTCACCTTTCTCGAATAAGTATGTGAATACTTGTTTCATATTCCATAATTATTTTTCTTTTTAATACAGTGAATACTTTTCAGTTAATTTGTTGGCTACCGAAAATTAAAAGCATTTTATACAACTTACCTTATCTCAATATTGTGTAAATATTTTCGGTCTTCAGTGAAAATGTGAAAATTAAGTATGTTATTTTTTCATCATTTCTCCTATCATATAATTGAAGCTATTACATGTTATTGTGTGAGTCATACATTCCATATTATTATTGTTACAATTTGAATACAGTGCTATCTCGCTAATCCGGCACTATATCGGGATTGGTGCTGTCGGATTACCGAAATTGCCAGATTAGTGGATGTATGGGTAAAAAACGTTCAAAACACATACAAATGTAAGTTGAAATTTAATAAAAACATGTTAAAGTGAATATAGTAGAACAGTACTGTACTGTGCTCTACAATACAACAGTAATATACAATTATGAAATCATAAAAGTAACAATAAAATGGATACAGTAAGATTACCAATTGAAAATGATAGTAATACGAACAATCTGATTATTCATTACGGTTAAGAAGAAAGCCTTTGAGTGTTTTCTGTTTTTTTGGGGCGCCCGCACAGTGCTGGATTACTGGACGTGCCGTACTGGCGCATGGCCGGATTATAGAGACTGTACTGTATTTCTGTATTTCAATATCATTCTATTGTTTATTGTGCAAATCATCTTATCATACTTTAGTCACAATTAATTGACACATGTTAATTTATTGTTCCTCCACATATTTTTTGTTATTTTTGAAATTCGTATCATGATCAATTTAATTGCATAAGAAGAGTTAAATTATAGAAAATCCAACTCAATTCAAATTATAGTTATACTTCACCTCAACAAACTATTGATACTATCTGCTTAACATCAATAATTTTGTTCAAAATATACCCTATTATTAATAATATATTATCCTGATAATATTATTTCATTTGAAGAAATTTTGATGAAACTACCAAATAATAATAACAATTATCCTTTCATATCAAGTAGGCTACCAAGATTGTTTCAAATAGTTCATTTGTAATCGAAATTCATTCCCTAAATGGAAAATCCCAGTCAAATCAAAAAATATCTATATTTATTGAAAAAAGACAACACCAAATAGCTATTATTCTTTTTCATTAAGCACCAAATTCTACTTAAATTATTTAAGTCAAACACTTGATTTTACCTGCCAAGAACCATAAAATTAGTGAAAGCTTAATTGATGAGGAAAATCTTGATAACATCATTATGGAGCTTACTGATGTGCTTCAGTGACTAACTAGGGAAAGAACTACCGTACTGTTCTCAACAGAAGCGTATCGCCTAAACTTAATAACTTTTGAAATACGCGCTGTACTTATACGCTCATCCCTCCTCAGAGTCCTCACAAACTAATTGCAATATTCGCTTCACTTAGAACTTAAGTGGTCATTATCTTTGAATTGCTCCTATTTTCCAAAATTAATTATTAGCTCAGAGTTAAACGTTTGCTCAAGTTAAACAATTTCAATTATCTGAAATTCACATGCTTGATTTATTTTCTAGATTTAACATTTTCTTCAAAGACAGTATCTTATTATTAATGTTTAGTCATAACCCATTGTTAATTGCGGGTTTACAAAAGGCTAGGAGGACCGCGGGTTCACTTAATTCGAGGTGTAAACTTGAGAGGTTTAACATAAAAAAATGCGGGTTTACTTACGAGAGACACGTTGTCGAGGCGGCTCGTACTATGCAACTGCCTGGTTTCTATTCTCTCCCACAGTGAGACAGGTGAGAGGGGGGTGGGGGGTAGGAGGAAAGGAGTGGAATAACATCCAACGAAACTTGAATTTACTTGTAACTCACGATAAGCGAAACCAGACTTGAACTGTTCTTACCATACCGCCCACATAAGATGAACATAGTTCATTTTAAAAAACAGTTTTCGAGGTGAAGGCACGGTTGGTATACGTAAACACACATATCGAGGTGTAGCACTAAACAAAGTAAAAAAGAAGAAAACAAAGAGAACTATAATACAAACAGTATCTTCGAAGAACACTTTCAACGAAGATGTATTTACAATATTGAAGTGTATACTAATCGGTGGGGAGAACTATCAAACGGTTTACAGCACGCTTGATAACTCCAGTAGGAGTGCGAAGTGTCACCACTCTAATCACTCCGTCAGTGCCAGGATGAACACTCTCAATCCTAGCCAACGGCCAGATCGAAGGAGGGGTATTTAAGTTTTGAATCAGCACTAACTGGCCTGATTTGACTTCTTTAGAGGACTTCTTCCATTTGTTTCTCTGAATCATTGTGTTTAGATAATCTCTCGACCATATTTTCCAAAAAGATTGAACGATCTGTCGAAGATATCTCCATCGCTGATTAAGCGAGATCTTATCGTCCAAGGGTAATTCAGGAACTTGTAATAGTGGACGAGCAGCAATGAAGTGACCAGGTGTGAGAAATGACGCATTTTCGGCGGGGTCCGGCGATAAATCAAGCAGGGGCCGACTATTCAGTATGGCTTCAACACGTGCGAAAATAGTTGAATACTCCTCCATGGTGAGGGGTGTCTCACCAATCTGATTTTTGATCAACGTTTTGGCTGATTTGATATTACTTTCCCACAATCCACCGAATGTAGGACTATTGGGTGGTGAGAAATGCCAGGTTATTTCTCTTTGAATAAGATTATCATTGATTTCATCTCGATGTTCACTTAGAAATTTGGAAACCTCATTTAAATGCCTTGAGGCGCCGACAAAGTTGAGACCATTATCGGAATAAATGTGAGAAGGAAGTCCTTTTCTTGAGACAAATCGATCTAGAGTAGCTAGGAATGCTGCAGTTGTGAGTTCAGTCACATACTCCAAGTGAACAGCTTTAACTGTGAGACAAATGAATAACGCTAGGTACCCTTTGTACTGCTTGGCGTTTCTAAGAGGACTGGATTTCGTGATGAAAGGGCCAGCCATGTCAACTCCAACATGCGTGAATGCATTAGATTGGTTAGTTCGACATTCGGGAAGATCAGCCATGATAGGTTGACAAGGTGTTGCTCTCATTCGAGTACATCTTATACAATGATTGATACAACTTCTTACGAGATTGCGCGCTGAAATTATCCAGTATTTTTGCGTTATTAACGAGTGAGTGGTACGTGGACCGACATGTAAATTCTCTGTGTGAAATTGCCGACAAATAAGTAAGCTGAGATGACAGTTTTTCGGGAGTAGAATAGGATGTTTCCTATTATAGTGGAGGTCTGATTTGTGAAGGCGACCACCCTAAGTATCCCACTTTCATCAAGAAATGGAGTTAACGAGGATAAACTCGGAGGTGCTGGTTTGCCCTGTGACAAGAGAGCAATCGCTTCATGCAAATAAAATTGTTGAGTGCCCTTCACAATCACTGATAGCGAACGACGACATTCGGCGACAGAAGGGGAGGATACAACAGAATCAAGATGTTGTGCTTTACGGCTTCGAAGATTGTAACCTTGACGTTTTGTTTTGCAGTTGTTAATAAACCGAAGACAGTATGCGAAAATTCGAACAATTTTGTGAAGATTGGAATGTTTCTCTACACACTTTAATACACAAGTTTTTTCTTCAGTTGTAGTGGTGAGAACTGACGTTTGAGGTTTCAACTCACTTTTGTCTTCTACAAAATCCATCTTTGAAATAGGTTCCACATACGTTAGCAAAGAGGCGTGTAGCGAACTTGAATTAGGCTATTACAGCTGTTTGTTAGACCCATAATAACATATCCAAATACAGTGCTAAGAGCGCCAGGTGAATTATCAAACTTTAGAGTAATTCCCTGGGCCTGTGTACAAATCGTATCCAGAAATATATCAGTTCCAATAAGAACTTCTACCTCACTAGACTCATAGAACTTTTCATCTGCTAACTTCAAATTAGACAAGTGTGTGAATTGTTTCGCATCCAATGAAGTGATTGGCTGTTTACAGGTTATCGAATTCAGTACCAAGGCGTTAGTACTGACACTAAAATCTCTCTGAACTGGAGACGAAATTTTCAACTTGATTTCACCGTAACATTTAGTGGTAGTTGAGCCTATTCCTATCAGCTTTCGTTGAGAAACAGCTGGGTTTAGATTTAGTCTGTCAACTAAACCTTTTGTGATAGCGGTGATTTGAGAGGCTGAATCGAGAACCGCGCGAGCGATGTGAGGTTTATTGAAAGAATCAAAAACAATAATTCGAGCAGTTCCCAGAAGACAATCTGACGAATTTGAAATCGATAAACTCGTGTTACAAACCACTTTTGAGTCTTGTGTAGGGATTGGTTTAGACACATCCTGAGGCGGTGTGCGTTCAGCGTTTTGTGACATATTCTCTAAATGCAATAACGTGTGATGTTTAATTGAATTACACTTTTTGCAATGGTTTTTCGACTTACAGAACGTACGCGCGTGACTACCTAAGCATTGAAAACACAGTTTCAGGGATTTTACAATATTGTAACGTTCATTGACATTCATATTGATTAATTTCGGACAACTATAAATGATATGATCGTTTGAATTGCAAACGTTACAACTCCTAGATGCAGGTCGATTGAGAGGCACAGAATCAGAGTTGGGTTTGTTTTGATTCGAACTGATTAACAAACTAGTGTTGTTCATTCTTTTATTTTCTTTACCAGTAGAGTTCACAGTTTGAGTGGGGTTTACGAGTTCATAAGTGCGAGACTTTTTAATCATAAACTGAATCAGTGCATTACTTTCGGGTATCTCATTGTTTGTTAACGAAGATTCAAACTCGAATCTTGTTTTCATGTCCAGTTTTCGTAATAATATTGATAATAAAACGAAATCGAATGGATCTTTGAGATTCTGACCTTTCAAAGATTCAATAGCTGAAGAGTTTGTCTCAACAAAGCTTCTTACTGAATTGTAATCAGGTTTTGATATTGGCTGACAGTCAAGGATTTGTTCAACGAAATAATTGCACAAAATTCGAGGGTTTTGATATCGTTTTTGAAGCTGATGAAAAGCTAAGTTGTAACCAGACTCTGACAACGGTACATGACATATAGATTCTAGTGCAGAATCACTCAAACTTGATCGCAAATATTGGAACTTTTCAATCGCAGATAAACTTTCATTCTCGTGAATGAGACATTTGAAATTCGTAAAAAATTCATTCCATTTAGAAATTTTTCCATTGAATTTGATGAGCGAAATTCGCGGGAGTGAAATGTTCGACTTATTAGGAACATTAGCTACACATTTCTGAGGTACTGACATTTGAATAAATCTCGGATAAAGTTCATCATATTTTTGTTGAATATCATTGAGGGATGTATCACTTATATTGTGGATGATCGATAATTCAAAAATTTGTTCACTAATCTTTTCAAATTCATTGAAATGTTCTTGAATTTGGTTATGTAGAGTATCTGAAACTTCAGTTGGAACGCTTCTCAAAGTCAATTCCAACTTTTGGATTATTCTCATGCGTTTATTTACAAGTAGTTTGAACTGATTATTGTGATTCGAACTGTTCATAGCTTCTGAACAACCAGGCGAAGGTGTATTTACGAGAGATTGATTGAGAGTTGCGTTTATAATTGATTGGTCAAGACCAGAATCATTAATGTTTCCGGAAGGAACTGTCTCTTTGTCTGACATTTTGAGATTTTGTTTTAACTAAACGAAGAAACAGCTGAGCGAACGTACTGATTCTAAAGCGAAGAGCAGTTAGCGGTAACACCACGGAGGGAGGGGAGTAGTGAGGATTGAAGGAGAAGGATCCCCACTCACCTTACCTTCGATGAAATGACGTTCATTGATGGAGCCATGACATTGGAATAATTGCAGCTTGAAGTTGACGCATGCGCCGATGGGTGCTTGAGCGACGATAGATTGAACACGAAACGATGACCGAACTTGTTATACGCAAGCGCACAAAGTGACCACGAGAGAGAAAACTAAAGAAATTGACGCAACGCGATAAGAGATTGCAAGGAATTGCAGGTCGCAATAATTATTGAACCCAAGCCAGAATGGCTAATGGATAACGATTTTGCAAACTTAAATTCAAATCACTGGTTATTTATCCGGCACGGATCGGACCACATGTTAATTGCGGGTTTACAAAAGGCTAGGAGGACCGCGGGTTCACTTAATTCGAGGTGTAAACATGAGAGGTTTAACATAAAAAAATGTGATGTTCACAACTCTGAAATTAAAATTATTTGGTATCATTGTCTGTTTTGGAAGAATAATGATTCTAATCAATGATCTCAACTAATCATTTTTCTGTATATATCTAGTATTATTTCACTAAAAATTTTATAAAATAAATATGATATAAGGGAAATATATTGAAAAGACTAGAAAAAGCAGGGAGTTGACATTCTCACAAATATTCCGTATTGTCTTTTCAAAACTTTTTAATGAAAGTGACAGAAGGAATAGAGAGTTGAAAGATCTATCATAATAATTATGAGTTGGAGCGATACCAGTTTAATAAGGGAAAATAATTCTTCTATCACACCATCTCTTAGAGTTGGATATATGATAGAATCTTCTACACTGCCTCCAAAACCATGGATCAAGAATTTCGTTGGTCTGGCTGCCCTGAAATGCTTGAAAACTGGTAGACAAGTTACTTAGGCCCAATGACATTCATAGTATTTGCAATTAAAATCTCAAGTTTTGTATTTTTGTAAGATTTAGACATATTCAACAAAAAACATCACAAAGGAACAGAATTTTTGATTGAAGTTTGAAATTTGTTCTATGGTAAATTTAGATGGATATCTAAAATCAAATGTTCATATCAACTACTGTAGATCATATGAAAGATGACTATATTCTTCCAAAAACGGAAAAATTCAACTTCAAACCCCAATGTTTAGGGAAATAATTCATGGCTAAGTCACTACAATAAATTACATTTGAAAATCTGGATAATCACCAAACCCATTAAGTTTACGACTCCATAGATCACATGAAGTAAGTATAAGATGAGTCTTAAGGAAGACGAATCCCTTCATTGTTTTCTTGTCTGTCTTGCTATATAACTTATTTATTTAATAGTTATTGTTGTAAAAAATTGAAATAGTTGAAGATTCATTTTTGAATACTTTAGCCTGTATTGTTTTATGTAATACCTACCTTATTCATTTTACTACACAGATGATATAACATCATACATTTTTCAATCAATCATTCAATTTTCCTGAAGATTACTGAATTTTTAGGGTGAAAATTGAACTTTGGTGTTATGGCCAATCTTATACGCAATAGGATAGTAGCCACCTGCCCCAGCTCTGAGCTTCCCTCTCAATTCAGTCTATCTTGGTGAGCCATGGAAGATGCTTTAACGTTGTAATAGTCTCTGTACCCGAGTGCCCTAACGCAATTCCTCTATTCCTTCTCTTCACTCTATCTCTCTCACTCTCCTCCTCTCACTTGAGTTCCCTGTACTTGAGTGCCCTAACGCAATTCCTCTATTCCATCTCTTCACTCTATCTCTCTCACTCTCCTCCTCACACTCTCTTAAACTTCCTCTCTTACTCTGTCACATATACCACCACAAACTACCAGAAGGACAACGACTACCAGCAGCAGGTAACTTGTGGCGCCCCCCATCACTCCAACTCAGCTCAATGTCTGGTAAGTCTGCATCATTTATTTCTCTTCCTCATATATCCTCACTTACGGTCTTCCACTGCTCTCCTCTCTCCTCCACCCCTTCTGAGCTACCTCAGCAACACCAAGAGCGTATCATTGCTCCTCCCAGGACGAATACCCATCCGCCCCAACATTTGGTCTCTCATGAGACATGCCCCTACATTTGGTCCCATAGGCCTCATTACACTCTCACATTTGGTAAATCTCATTCAAAAGCTAAGATAAATTTATTTGCTAAAAAACGCTTTCAAATTCAGTACTTATTATTATTCATTCATACCTATAGGCGTTTATTGCACATTAAGGTTAACATAGAACCAACAATTTTTCACTTGATTCTCAATTTTTCATAATATTTCCGGTTTTGTACTTTGAGATCCACTTTTCACTTAGAGTATGCCTTCTTCATCATAACTGATGATAACTTCAATTAACGTAATTAGCTTTAACTTTACAGATTTATCACATGAGAGGTATCATGAATACATACCGTACAGATTTATTCAATGAAAACTTCCAATTACTGTCAAGAAAGATAAACACTTTCAAAACAAATGTCTGATATTAGATTCACTTTTCACTTGGAAGTATAGTGCCTTCTTCATAACCCACTGATGATAACTTCAATTAACATAAGTAGCTTTAACATTAAAAAGGTTAGTATGTTAGTAGAGTTATGCCTTCAATTTTCAACCTTCCTTAAGTCTTCCTTTACTCAGAAATGACTTTCAACAATAGGTTTTTGAATCTTCCTCACATTAAGGAAGTCTCAAGCTAGATTTATGAATACGGGCCTGAGTTTCAATCCATAATCCATATATTCTGCCATCTAATAACATTATTGATTGGTGTAACTGCTTAGTATTTTTATTGTCAAAAGAGTTTAGTTAACTCACTCAATCAAAATGATCGTTTGAAACTGGCAACTATTGAGGAAAATACAAATAAATTATTACAAACAGTCTCTATATTTGTCTAAGATTTTATTATGTATATTTGTTCAAATTCAATAATAAATAATGTTGTGATTTATTGATAAGAGCTAAGCTTTGATATTGATAAATTCTTTGCTTAAGAGTATCCAGTTTTTCAGTTGTTTGATGCTTTCTCCACTGCTATCGAATTTTATGCCAGCTTACGGTTGTTTACAGGCTTTTCCCATGGCCCATGGATATTTGTCATGGGTATCAAAGTAGTATGAGCCTCTCAAACTGAAAATAAAATGAAAATAACTATTTACTTGATTAATTTTTACCTTACAACCTACTGGGTATTCTCTAACAATAGGGGACGACAACAGATTATTGCAAAACAGTATTATGAGATAACATTAATTTATTAATTCACAAATAAAACAGAAAAGCTGATTGATTAGATTATGAAACACTTCCAGACCTTATGTTGAATTAGATGCTTGTTGAAAAATCAGCAGTGAAAAATTTAAAACAAAATACGATCTGTGTGATCTTTTTCACAAACATCTATCGTTCAACAGTCGTTTATATTCAGAAAATGAATCCTCTGATCATGTCTTTTCACATTACACTTTTTTTTTTGTAATTCACAATAGATTTTTATTAGAATATATCAATTAAAATATTTTTAAAACAAAAAAAAAAAAATTATATCATAATATAAAAACACAGCCAAAATTAATCATTTTCAAGGTATCAATGAAAATAGTAATGCAGGAGACGTTTGTAAGTTTTACATTTTATTATTGTTCAACAATCATCCATTTGCAAAATGTTAATCCTGCAATTACTCTCAATAATTGACAT
This sequence comes from Conomelus anceps, assembly GCA_948455865.1. Taxonomy (NCBI): domain Eukaryota; kingdom Metazoa; phylum Arthropoda; class Insecta; order Hemiptera; family Delphacidae; genus Conomelus; species Conomelus anceps. Next base: position 8,543,929 of record OX418220.1, read on the forward strand.
TACACTTTTATTTTCAAAAAACTTGTGGTTAATGCAATTGATTTATGATATGTAGCCTAATATAATATTATTCATGGTATTATAACATAGAAATACCTACTGAGAATTTACTGTTCAATCACTCCTCCAAAATAAAATTAACTAAAATTACTTATGCCTGTGTCTTGTATTAGTTTTCTTATTTTTAATTCAACTCCATCAAATTTATCCATGTCAATGTAGCAAGAGAGTCTTGTACAAGCTGGTTGGGTTGTCATCAAGCTAACATTCTTAATTCACTTCCCATTTATTTAATCATGATGTGTCTTTTATCAATTTCTTCTAATAGCTTGATATTTATGAATTCTCTTTCTTTATGTAATGACTTGAGTGTATTGAATTCGCCATTCAATTGAATAGGTCTCCGTTATAATCAATTCGAAAGAACTCCTCAATATTTGAAAAATATATTTTTTGACTGACCTGTTGTCCACATCCTCTCCCAGAAGAACCCATTCATCCTCTGATGCAGAATCGATTCTGCTACAGCAGCTTTCTATGTATTGAACAATAGAAGGGCATTTATAGCCATAAAAGCCAACATTTGAATTAATTGACTCAGCAAATAGTTCGACTGCCCTGACATGAAGACAAGTTTTATCTGTTGTAACACAAAATAAAACAATAATTAAGTACAGTACAGAATTCCATGAGAATACATCAAGCCCATTTCATGTTTAGCCTGATAGATAAGTAGAAAAAAAAGGTTTCCTGAAAATAATAAAAATCATGATTTTAACCGTTCCAAAGTTATCTTCTGTTGTATTTTTGTGAGAAATATGAACAAATGAAATAAATGTCGTGAATAAATGCTACTATGGATTGCCTTACCAATTTCCATGTTATAGAGATCAAGGTACTTTTTTTAACAATAGAACCAAATTTCAGTCTTGTCAGGGTTTAACAATTTTTCAATACTACTTTATCCTTTCTTTCATCGACTTTTTATTGTCTAAAATTATTCAAAATTTGTGTCTCAATATTCACGATTCATTGTTTCACTCACAGGTTTAACTAGATTTTAACTTCCTTTGTAGTGGTGAAGGTGATAATGTGGAAGATATACATAATGCACGAATATTTGTACATAAACTGAGACTAGCAATGTCAGATCTTATAATATCTATTTGATGAATAATATGACTTGAAGTTGTCACAACACATACCGCGAGATACTAGTCTCAGTTGTTACCAGTGGTGAAGCTATCTCTAACTACTAGGGGAGTCTGGAAATTTTCAAGCTTACCTTGAATTTTTCAATAATTTTTTATTTTATTTCCAATACCGCCTTTCAAAGCACATTTTTCTTCAAAAGGCAAAGAAGAAAACAGAGTTCGAAGCAAATATATGACAAAATCATCACATTCATTCATTGCTTAAATATAATAAGCTGTTATAATGTTACTGTACATGCAACTGTATCTAACAATACATGAAGAAAGCAACACAGTATGCAGAAGCAACACAACACACTAGAAACCAGAGCCTGGAGTCTAGACTCTTGGCCACGCTACTGAATGAAACAGGTTACATGGAGTGACATCACGTTGCCATAGCAACTATCCTAATAGCTCCGCCCATCACATAGTAAGTCAGAGTCTCGCGTTTCAGAGCCTCACTCAGTACTCAGAGCCTAATGAGAGGAAGTCCTAATGAGTTGGGTCCTTTGATTCTCTGTTCCTTTTCAAATTTTTAGCAGAACAAGCATGCTTTAAAAAAAATAAAAATATGATTTATATTTATTTAGATTCCCCTCCAGCTTCGCCATTGGTTGTTACACCATTATCAATCTCAAACAAAACACACTAAAAACTAAAGTACAGAGGTAGTAGTTTAATTTATACTAAACTCAGAATGATACTATTGGCTGAGGGTGAAAGTGCCTCTCATAGGTCTAGAAGTCCCAAAGTCTAGATTTACTTTCTTGATCTAAGAATAGATCATAGTACAGGAGCCCACAATTTCTCTATTTTTAGAAAAGCAACTCATACCGATGTAATCATACCCTATCACTCATGTCAACCTATATTCCACAAACTTGCAGCTTCCAATTGTAAGATTTTTATAGAGCTTCAACTATACCTATGAGTAAACACCACTTTAAAATACAGATAGCTATTAAACAAATGGATATGAGGAGATCATTGTTGATCAAATTTAAAATAAAATAAGCAGGAGACTAGCAATTTGTGCTAGCATTGCTGTAACTGATACTGGAGAAAAGTCATAGATAATGGTACCTTATATATTGGCTCAGTATCTGATGAATTAAGAAAATAATTGAAAAAAACGGGTTTGATGTAGCTTTTCAACAAAACCAATTTTAAAGAGCTTGTTCGGGTGTAGTAAAGATAAAATTGATATCTGGGATAAAATTGGAGTTTATCAATTGAATTGCGGTGATTGTAATGCCTGTTATGAGGGTCAGACTGATAAAAGTTTCAATCATAGAATAAATGAACGTATTAGAGATTGAAAAACCCAAAAAGGAGACTCAAATGTTGCAGAGTATCATTGTTGATCAAATTTCAAATGAAAAAGAAATATTGTGTCTGTTTATTACTAATGCACCCAAGGTCAAGGCTGAAGAAAATGTTGAATTTCTGCATTTCATTGGCAAAGGCAGACAACTGAACATTTAAGAAGCTTTGGGGGTAGCTAGGTTGGTAAAAACGATTCCAATACTAGTTTAAATGATCAAATTTATTTCAACCAATTCAATACAACTAACTTGGTTTCATCATAATTCTGGCCTACTCTTTAATAACGGTACTTCCTTGGTTGACCTTGACTAGATTTCATTTAACTTCATTTTTTATTTTATTTTAATTTTTTGTTTTGTTTAATTCTAGCCTACTTTGTTTATTACTTTTTGGTTCTTGATTTTGACACTGTTTATGCCTTGTTGCTCCTCCCACATGTGTGTGTGACATGATAGAGTCTTCAGCCAATCACTGACCTACAATGAAGGTCAGCCTATGAGAGGCACTTTCACCCTCAGCCAGTAGTATCATTCTGTGTTTAGTATCAAGCTACTTTGTACTTTAGTTTTAGTTTGTTTGAGATTGATAATGGTGTAGCAACCGAAACTAGTATCTCACGGTTTTAAATAAATGTGGTTGTGACAACTGCAAGTCTCATTATTCATCAAATAGATATTATAAGATCTGACATTGCTAGTCTCAGTTTATGTACAAATATTCGTGCTGATGATATCTTCTTATTTATTTCAACAATTTAATTTCTTTAAATAACTATCTCAATTAAAGGGAAAGTTGCGTTTTGTGTTTGTTTACACACAGCTAACCTACCACTGACATAGAAAAGGAGGGGAACTTCCAGCATATTATATAACAACGGTCTCAGACAAAGTCATCTGTTGCCAACACAAACATTCCCGCCACCAAGAAACTAAATTTCCCACTACAATATATATTTTTGAATTTAGAGTTGTGTAACTTTTGGATCACTCTGTATTATTGTTGAGGGTTCTGTCACTAGAATAATGATGAGAAACAATTTTAATTAACACTTTATTTACACAAATTACTTACAACAAAAACAACTAAATTTTACAACATAAACTAATCACAAGAAAAACAAATAAGAAAAATAATAAATCAATAGCATTCAGCTAATAAAAATATGAATTATTGGTATCACTGTACAAAAATTAATTATCAACTATTAATAAAATTAATAGTTGATAATATTATTAAATTATTGATATTATCAATAATTTAATAAACAACTATCCAATAAACCATACAATGAAGTAGAAAGAAATGTCTAAAGCAGTTGAAATTTCAATAAATAAATGGAATTCTTACAAAGCACAATCTTTTGTGGTATTGATAATCCCAATAATAGCACTGAATTTTGTCAAAGAATCTCCCATATAAACTGATATGTGTAAACAGAATATCTATGAATGAACTGTCTCTAAACTAGCACTGGATATGAACGTTGTGGAGAGCAAATGACAACTGACTCCAGTTTATATGGACTACTCCTTATGTATAGTGTTTGAAAGTATTCCAGAAATTCTGGAAGCCAGTAGCACAATCTGGAACATTCTCTATTCTCTATTGTGAATGTGCTTGAAGCACACTTGCCAAACAGGAGTGAAAGAGACATATTGGGAGAAAGAAGTAAACAAGTGTCAATTTACAATCTCTTTGAAGCATGTGCCATCAATGAATGGGAGTGATGTTTACAAAAACAAGTAGTGTCAACTCTTATTTCTCTTGCATTTATAACATTATGTTCCTGAAGACAGAATTTCGAATTGTGCTATTTTATTTTTAAAAATTGTTTTCTGTAACTGCATGATGGTATCTTTAGAAAAATTACTGTTTATGGATATTCAGATTTCTTATGAATGATAATTAAATTATTATGTGACATTCCATCAGTCCAGAGAATCAATACATCCAAAGAGAATGAAATATGAATATAAAAGAATATGTCTATAGTCTAGTAGTCTAGTCTTTAATTTAGAACTTATACTTTTCAAAATATTATTCTGAATGTTTTATCAAGTTATTGCTTACTGGTTGTAGGGCAACCCGGCTGAATAGACCCATCATTTGCGTGATAGTCAACATGGCCAATGTCAATGGCTTTTCCATACATGCCTCCATTTGTGTGGATCACATCAACGAATTTGGCATCCTCCTTCCCAACACTCAAAGCGCTATTGAAAATACTAGGAAATCCAGGCAGTGCTGGGTCCAAACCTAAATATAGCCAGTGGAAGCATTCATAGACTGAATTAAATATCTTTCTTTTTTTTTAAATTATGTCTTGAAGACTCTGGTATTGGGTATACGTGTAGAACAACCATCAAGAATTGCATTCAATTGAATTCACTTGGAACAGAATTCACTTGTCTATGGTAGGACACAGTATAAATAAGACAAGTAAGATCAAAATTTTATGCATACAATAATACCATTCTTATTCATTAGCTACCACAATTACAATTTCAATTAGTTGAGGTGATGCTCAATTTTGATCTGAAAGGAACTCTTGTACACTATAGAAAGTATCAACTAAAAAATTTCTGATTTTTTTTAATGCTGATGCCCACATGAGTCCGAGACTTGTGCGTGGGTAATGAGGTGAATGATTACACATAAATGCCTGACGGTGGAGCGGGATTCGAACCCACGACCACTTAAACGACAGCAAGCTGAAGTTGCGACGCCCCAACCAACTGCGCTAAGCAGCCCGCCGCTTCACCCTTGTGATAAATAGAGAAATAGATCATTGATGGAAAAAATAGTCAAATCTATATTCATATAAAATAATATCTGAACAGATAACTTGAAATTTATGAAGAAATACGGAAGGTATATGATATATTTTAAGGAGAACAGGTATCTGAGTGGATCAGTCTTTCAATGTAATGAAGAAATATATCATTGACTAAAAAAATGGACTAATCTGGGATTTGTATTGAAATCTGATAATATCCGAACAGATAACTTGAAATTAATGGAGAAATAATACAAAAGGTATCTAATATTTCAAGATCACACAAAAGAATGTTTGTAAATTTAATTGCATTTTGTGAAGTTTATGATAAAGAATCGAAGAGATGCTACTGTCATGATTTAGCAGTGTTTTTTCTTCGTTGTTGTCACTACATAGACGGTTATTTTAATATTTTTAGGTGAGTTTTCTTTGTTGTGATTACTAGACAGGCAAGTATTGTAATTATCATTGCATAATTAAGCAATAATATCTTGTTAATTATGGCTGATGGGTCTTTCACATAAAATTTAGAAATTATCGAATAGACCTGAAATATTTCATGTTTTCTTCGGTTTGTTTTTATCAATAATTATCAAGTATTGAGCAATATCATTAATATAAAATTTCAATACATTAGTATAGACTACAGAAATCAGAAACTTAATATCTGCACTTCTATGTGAAGCCGTTGTTGGATATTGCTTGTAGGGTATTTGAGTAATGAAATGTATGGGCTAACTTACTTTATATTAAACAGAATTCTAAAAGAAAAATTATTTAAAAATTTAGGTATATAAAGGTATTAAGCAATTTATTCCACTCATATATTATGTTAGCTGGTGGTGCAAAATTTCTCTCATGATTTTATTTCATGAACACACATGATCCATTGAGTAATGCTAGTTATTTTGTTCTGATTGTGATGTTTCATGCCTTTTTATACCATTAGGCTATACTACAAGTAGGCCTAGGCTACATAATTTAAAACCAAAGTTTGAAAAAATTTACATTTCTGTGTAGACGTCTTTCTGAGAGTGAAAGCTTCCAACAATAAAGTAAAGAATTACATTGTTGGAATGGAATTAAAAGCTCTCAGTTTGAGTTTTTCACTATTATGGAATTCCATCAAACACATATACTGATAAATTTGTGTATTTTGAAAACAAAAACGTTTACAAGTATTGTAATATTATTATGATTACAATAATCAAATATTCACCTGTTATCCTAGTGGCTTTAAATGTACAAAGACTCTTGCCAACATAACCAGCCACATGGCCCCCCAAACTGAAACCAATGACATGAATGTCCTCAGGCTTCACATCTTTCCGAACCTCGACTATTTTTTCCAGCAATCTGGCCGTACACTGGCCCACAGGCTTCACGTTGTTAGACGCTTCAATATAGCAGCCATCCACTGCTAATGGACCCCAGTCAATGGACACCAAATTGTAATCGTCTTTCTTGAAGTAAGCTGTCGACAAAAAAATAAAGTGAGACAGATTTCAAGTTTCAAATCTACATTGAAAATTTTTTCAAATGCTTGATAAACATTAAAAGTTACATTTTTGGTTCATGATAATCTAATAAAAAATGAGTCTTGATAAAATCATTTTGAATTTTCTCTTGTAAATTAATGAATGTTTCTTGCTTTTTGAACGTTTCTTCTGAATTTAATATTCAATTAGTAATGAGTAATTTTGGAAAACTAATGTAATAATGTTTCGCATGTTCTATAAAGAAATAGACGAAATGACAAAATATTGGCTTTCCAACACAAATCTATTTAGCCACAAAATTCAGTACAGTATTACAATACTTTATATTAGACTTAAGACTTTACACATACAGTATTTTATGCAACATTAAATATTTTTTATTGTGAATAAACTCCTCTAATGGTGCTGTACTCACAACCATAGAGATTATTAGTATTATTAAATATGGTTTTAAATTTTAAGATCAACTTGATGATACAACCATATTTAGTGGTGGGGGGGGGGGGGGGGGACAGGTGACAGGGTGAGCATGACTTCCCTAAGATATGCCAGAAGTGCATGTATTTATAATAATATTATCACATTGAACAGAATTTCTTTATTGGAATAACATATTAACTTAACATAGTAATGAGAAACATAATTGAGCCAAAATCCAAGCCATAGATTAACATAATTGAGCCAAAATCCATTAAATAGATTTCTCAACAGATTTGTAATTTGAAATCCATAATTATATCAGTTTTCTTAAACACCTCATCTCTTTAGCTCATAAATATTTATTATATAGTTTTTTTTACTTTTCCAGTTTCCACATACAAATAAAACTTCATATGAGACATGATTCACAATAATTATTACTCACACTACCAATGAACGCAATTGATTTTCTCCACTGAATCCATTCAAACAGTTCACCCACTCAAAAAATTTCAACCAACCAATTCCAGAATAATTTAACTTGCAACTAAATAGAGCCCTCATTAACTTGAAAAACTCTAGTCTTGAATAACATTTGAAGAAGGGCTGAAGAGTTGATTGTAATGTTATTCAAACATTGTTGAATTATTGAAAATTAATGAAAATATTTCATATAAATTTAAAAAACACTTTTAAATGGAAATTAACTCACGTTATGGCGTGACGGCCGTTTTGCTCTGTTGTCTAGAGTGGGTCGTCTGACGATGCTCTAGACAACAGAGCGAAACGGCCGTCACGCCATAACGTGAGTTAATTTCCATTTAAAAGTGTTTTTTAAGTTTATATTACATATTAGTGGAAACAAGATGGATCTTCAACATCAGAAAATATTTAGTTATTTTATTAATAAAACTATCAATACTGGGGAAGATGTATAATTAAAATTAATATCAGAGATTAAGATCTCGACTCGATAACTATTTCTGTTGCTTCCACTGTAAGTTTGAAGGATACTTATATAAATTATAATTTTATAATACTTACTGTACCATACATAATATGATTATATCAAATGATGGTATACATGAATATAAATATTTATTTCATACATAAATAATAAATTATTTGGTAAGGATTGACTGAAGCAGAGAAAAGTTTTATTGATTCAGTGACCTTTAAGAGAAAAAACTTTTTTCTCATAGTTGAAAACAATAATAGTGTTCATTAAAATAATAAATACGTTTACCTGGTCTGAGCTCCATGTTCGGTGAATAGTCTTTCGATCCTGTATAACCATGTATTAGAACTTTCATAGGCGTTGATGGCAAAAAAGGTGCTTGTTTAATATTATTGAGATTAAGTTGAAATGGGCTATCGGCTGTTTCTCTGGAAAAAAATTAATCAGTTCGTCTTTAATTATTAATAATTTCAATTGTTCATTATGGTTGACAACTTTGAATATGTAGGCAGCAACATAATGACAAAGTTGAATAAAATTCTACCATCGCATCAATGACATGTTAAAACTGAATGTGATTATTTAAAATTTGATGAATTATCAGGGAAATAATTCTATGTATGCTGTTTATAAGTTGAAAATATGAATTTTCATAAACAAATGAAAACACAAACATTAAAAAAAAATTATAAAGATTTGAATTGTAATACTATTTTAAGAAATATTATAATTTGATAATTAATTGAATAGACTATTTCAATTCCAGCTACTTTTTCAGATAGTGTATCCATGAACGGATTATCTATGATGATAATGATGTTGCTTTTTCTCAATATTGTTGAAATTAAGTTCAAATGAGTTATTGGCTGTCTCCCTAAAAAAAAATTTTGTCTTTACGTCTCAATAATTTCAAAATTTTTTGAAATAGATTTATTTATGTCCAAATCAACTATCTACAATAATCTTCTATGGATATCTCCTATGTTATGGAAATTCTAGAATTGTCCAATGATGTAGGATTTAAAAATTATTGGTGAATTCTCCCTAAGTGAAAGACAATAAGCAGCGATGACTCAGTCAATAATTTTTGGGCTGCTCTTATTATTCCAATAGGCTTTCATAGTTTCTGAGAAAGCTTTTTTCTTTCTTGCATCCACTTCGATGAAACTGCTTCGTTTTTGGCTGCTCTTTAAACTTCCACTCGCCTACTTTGAGTCTGAATAAGTTTTCTATCTTAAATCTCAATTGGTGTTAGTTCATGTTTTTTCAGATCCATACAAATGTTGTCTAGCCAGGGTGCTGAAAGTTTTAGTCTTGTAGCATAATCAATTATTCTTTTGGTTAATTTTTTCTCTTTTAACCTGCTGATATGTCCAAAGAACTTCAACTTTCTCATTTGAATGTCAATTTCAATGTTTAAAATATTAAAATTATTATTATCATTATGTAGAGGTTCTCTGCAAGATTCACGGCATTAAAAATAATTTTAAATTGATTGTGGGATTTCGAAGAAATATATATATATATACAATTGTTGTTTGATCTTAAATGTAATGTTTTCTTAAAATTTCAGGCAAAGTAGTCAATGATATCTTATTATAGGCATTGAAATCATGCTTCATGATAAAATGCAACCAAGTGTCTCACCTTGTGTACAAATAGAATTTCAATTGTTGTGATTCAGGAACACAAATTTCGTCAAAACTCGCTAAAATGCAGTTCTCATGACATCTTATTGAATTAAGAATTGCTGGAAATAAATTGTGAGTAAAAATATTTGGGATTAAATAGATGTGATATTAAGCCGCATTATTATTACACACTGAACAGTCTATTCTTTACAAGTAATAGGCTACTCTTCCAAAACCAGTTAGAATTAAAATCATAATTCAGTAAAGAAATTGTTGTTGTAAATTTGGAAAATAATTCTTCTAGTCCAGATGAAAGACTATGATCAGAAGTAAATATTGATTCATCTGATCAGTTTTTCTGGTCTACATGAGTCCAAAACTTGAGCATGTGTACAAGTTTCCTGGATGCCAAAGGTACGAATTTACGTTTGGATGATAATGATGTTATGGATGAATAATGTAGAAAATTTACATATAAAACTGCGTTTTCAGCTTGAGTTATAAATCAATTTGAAAAATAGATATACTAGGCCTAGAAATTTAAAAAATATATACAAAATAAAACTGAACTTCTGATTGGAATATCGAATATGCCATTACAATTTCTGAAGCCATTCATAGAGGAGAATAATTGAAAATAAAATGTTTAAAGAGTGGTAGAATTTGATACAGATTTAACTTACCAATCATCAATACACTACTATACATCTGCAACTCCATCATACCACCAAGAGGATGTTATCAAAAAAATGAATTTCCATTATAACCAATCCATAATCAGACTTTTCCTTAACTCACCTTTCCTGAATAAGTGAATGAATACTTGTTTCAAATTTAATTATTTTTTTTTATTTTTTAATACAGCAGATACTTTTCGGATAATTTGTTGGCTTGCGAGAATTCAAAGCATTTTATACAACTTACCTTATCTCAATATTGTGTAAATATTTTTCGTCTCCAGTGAAAATGTGAAAATGATATTAGTTTCTTCATCATTTCTCCATACATTCCATATTATTATTGTTACAATTTGAATATTTCTGAATATCAATATCATTCTATGGTTTATTGCATAAAACATCTTATCATTATTTAGTCACAATCATTTGGCACATGTTAATTGTTCCTCCACATATTTCTTGTTATTTTTGAGATTTGTATCATGATCAATATAACTACATAAGAAGAGTCGTTGAATTATAGAAAATCCAACTCAATTCAAATTATAATTATACTTCACCTCAACAAACTTAAGATACTGTCTGCTTAACATCAATAATTTTGTTTAGAATATACCCTGTTATGAATAATATTTTATCCTGATAATAATGTTGAGATTCCAAGATAATAATTCATATTGAGATAAAAGGCTGATAAGATTTTATTTTCATTCAGTTCCCCTTGTTGGATGAATTTCAACAGCTTTTCATTCCAATAAAACATTGTGTAATGTTTTATCAATTTCCAATATCTGTGAATCAATTGTTGTTATAAAAACATCATTTTGTAATCAAAACGTATTCCCTAAATTAACAATCCTACTCAACCCAAACAATTTAACATTTTTATTTGAAGAAATTTTGATTAAACTACCAAATAATAATAACAATTATTCTTCTATACCAAGCACCAAGTTGGTTACACTTACATCTTATTCATTTGTAATCGAAATTCATTCCCTAAATGGAAAATTCCAGTCAAATGAAAAAATATCTATATTTATTGAAAAAAGACAACAACAAATAGCTATCATTCTTTTTCATCAAGCACCAAATTCCACACAAATTATTCAAGTCAAACATTGATTTTACCTGCCAAGAACCATACAATTAATGGAAGCCTAATTGATGAGCAAAAACTTGAAAACATCATGCTGGAGCTTACTGATGTACTTTAATGACTAACTAGGGAAAGACTACTGTACACAACAGAAGCGTATCGCCTGAACTTAATAACTTTTGAAATATGCACTGTACTTATACGCTCATCACTCCTCAGAGTCCTCACAAACTAATTGCAATATTCGCTTCACTTAGAACTTAAGTGGTCATTATCTTTGAATTGCTCCTATTTTACAAAATTAAACATTAGGGTTAAACGATTGCCCAAGTTGAACAATTTCAATTATCAGAAATTTACACGCTTGATTTATTTTCTAGATTTAACATTTTTTTCAAAGACAATATCTTATTATTAATGTTTTGTCTTAACTCATCATTGATGATAATGAGATCATAAATTAATTCAATGTGAACAAAATGAGTACTTTAGTCAATCTTTCTGACATGTCCAATGTGCAATGAATAACATAGTCTTATAATCTAGTAACTGACCCAATGCGTGTTGCTGCAATCCCATAAAAAATTCTCCTTGATTTTATTATTCACCATCCCCCATTGAGGTTACATTTCAAATTTCAACCTTCTAGGACTATTAGGGAAGAAGTTTGTCCTAGGGCTCTTCCAGCCGATTGTTGGCCTTTTTTGTTTTTTTTGTTGTTTTCTTACTCACCACCTCCAAATGAACATTTCAAATTTAAACCTCCTACAATTTCTAGGGTAGAAGCTAGGGTTTTTATTTTATTATTCGCCACCTACTTATATGTGTATATGTCTTTTTTATATGTTTCCTACATGACTTCAAGGCTCTGACTACATGCTGCATGCATTCTTTGCGTTCCAGAATACAAACAGAATGCAAAACAGTAGAGTCAAAAGTAGTAAATAGTCGAAAGTAGCAAAGCCAAAACAATTTTTATTGGGTGACAAAAGGTATAACAATTTCAAGTAATTGAATAAAGACTTTTAATATATTCTGAAAAAGTAAACCAACAATAAGTTCAATGGTTTTTATATTAACAAGAACAGGACTGAAATACTTCACTTTTGAATCCTATTTCAAAAATATAAGAAAATTTCTATGGGAATAACTTGCAAAATACTAAAAAAATAACTGCAAATAAATTTATAGAAAAGTGAAAAAATCCAAAACAAGCTGTTTGGAATTTGATAAAAGCAGAATCTGGCCTGGTGAAAAATCATTCATTGGAGATTCACATCTCTGACAAATATGGCGTAGTTAGAGGCGGGAAAAAAGCCGCTGATTCATTGAATGACCACTATATTAGTATCAGCCCAATCGGGTGGTTGAGTGTGAGACTGATTTTTTTTTTTTGGGGGGGGGGGATTGTAAGACACTTCCGCTCCAGGGCACTTGAAACCTCGGTTTGCCACTGTTTGGAGGTCAACTTGCTGGAGAAGAAACTCAATAAAGGCATTGTTTGCAATACGAGTTATGAGTAGAACATCAGATGCTGCAGCAGCTCTCAATATATATCATTCATACTTCATCTCCTTGGTAAGATACAATTATGTTACATAATGTTATGAGGAAGCTAACAGAATCCTCTGTAATGTATACTTAGAAGGCAGAAGGAAGCTGTGAAAACGATCCTGGGCTTAGAATATTGTGGCAGTTGTAAGCCCTTCTTCATCAGAAATTGTCTATTGACACTGCCAGCTATCTATTTCCAGGAGATTGTTAATTTATCCATAGTGTTATGGAAGAAGGAAGTAGTAATTACTGCTGTGTCAATATGTCTTCTGTTTGCTCTTACTCCTGTACTCCCCATGCCTTGCGGTTTATCTAAATATCTTTAGAATGCTTACTTAGAACTTTATGGAATGGACTCTATAATGGCAGAATCCTCATCTGTTTACTTTAGAATTTGATAGAAGGATATCGATCCCTCTCAGTCTTTCTGGAGCATTAGAAATGTATAAAAGTATTAGCTCTTGTAAAAGTTGGTCAGTTGTGATTCGAACGTTGATGTGATAAAGTGTCAGTGACAGATACCGCTCACACAAACCGGATTACCAGTGAGCGCTTATACAAACTGTGTTATATGAACGTTTAATGTGTTAAGTGATAATGCAGTATATTGGACAGGTATATTTATTCAGGCTTCTTTACCAGTTTATATGGTGGCTTGTAGTGTTTCAACTGTTATGTTTTAGACGTTTCTTCCTGAATTATTGAGCAGTGCATTGAACAGTTATTATTTGTTACTTGATTGGCCTTTTAACAGTTAGAGGTTGATTTTTCTTGTGTGATATACCAGTAACTGATTAGTGCGAGTTGTCAGTAATTTGTGTTAATAAACTGCGAGTGTTAATTTAAAGTGTTGCCAGCATTATTTTAGAGATTTTTTTTGAGGATGAAGCCCACATAGGTCTGAGACCTGTGCGTGGGTAATGAGTTGGATGATGGTGATTTATTAGTTGGACCTACAGTTTTAGGTGGGTTCCGAACCACCGGAAAGTGGTTTTACAGCAGAGAACAGTGTCTTTGTTGCTGGCCAATCTAATCGGTCATCGTTACAAACAGGACCTACGAAAACGCAGCTTATCTATCTGATTGAGCAGATACATGCTACGGCTCGCGGCAACTCATAACAATATAAATATGTCATGTATCAAGTAACCAAGGCATTCCCACACCTACGGTACCCAAAATAAGGAGCAAGGTCAATTTCCAGCTTCCAAGTGTGAGATTAATCTAGTGAGAAGAGGTCCTTTTGGTACACGGAAATGAAAATCTTTGATTCACTTCGATCAGATCTGAAGAATTTATCAATTTATTGTTTAGGAGTAAATTAAGCTGTTACCTCATCAGTAATTTCCCATATAAAACTGATGAACATTTTAAAAACTTGATAATATATTTTTATGTATTTCAATTGTTTTCCATAGACTTAAGGATTAGACAAGTATTAATATTGTGGTAGGAATTGTGCTTCGAATTCATGTTTAAGCATGTAATTGTAATCGCTAGTAGACCTCCTTCCCCATCCTCCCCTATACTTAGCTGTATTGGGGGAAGCAGAGGTTTTTTCATCCTGCAATGTTCCATTCGATCAGTTGCCTTAACGGCCTCATATGCAGTTGTCTTCTCTAAATTTTATGTTTTTCTCGGTCCTCCAGAAAAAGTAAAATCTCTCTATCTATTCTACCAAACTGAATGAATTATGTATGACCTTGAATATATTGACATGTCACTGTTTGGTTAACCTCTGTTGCATTTACACAAACAAATGTTTAAATAAATAATTAAAAAGAAATTCTATTAAATGTTTTTTATTATTTAAATATTGTACAGTGAAACAGTATCACAACTAAATACAGTATATAATTAACTTTTTATAATAAATTTAACGACTTGAAGTCGATTTTAATAAGAATAAAAACATATTTACTCACGTGAGCTGGAACTTTTTCGAACCATCACGATTTAAAAACGTTTCAATCTTTATTTATTCTCAATTAAAATTGATTGCAAGTCGTTAAATTTACCATAAAAAGTTTATATTAACAACGCAGATCAGAATGGATCAAGAAATTCAAGAATTTAAATATAGAACTTATTGATGATCATAATTAAATGATAAATACAACTATTAACGTTTCAAGTGAATTAAACGACTTGCAGTCAAATTTTTATCAAAATAAGTAGTATTTCACTTACTTCTGTAGGCCGAACGTTTTCGAGTTGTTAAAACCCATCTTCAAGGCATCCTAAATATCGATGTTGATTTGTTGGTTAGAAGAACTGTGGTTTCTGAATAATGTGCTCAAAAAGTTTGTGTGATTTAAAATTTAACTGTTCGTTGAGGATGTTTTGTTTATTGTGTGTGGTGTGTTTGTAAATTTCAAATTGTTCCAAGGTATTGAGTTCGTGTCCTTTAGATTTTATACATAGAATGTGTACTACTTATTTAGTAATACTAGTAGTAATACTACTTATTTTGCTCCTGGATTTCTTGTTCCATGACAAACTGCATTGTTAATATATTAACTTTTCATGTGAAATTTAACGACTTGCAGTCAAATAATTGATTATTTGACTGCAAGTCGTTAAATTTCACATGAAAAGTTAATACTTATTTTGATAAAAATTTGACTGCAAGTCGTTTAATTCACTTGAAAAGTTAATATTAACAACGCAGTTCGTCATGGAACAAGAAATCCAGGAATTTAAATACAACTAATTGATACAGTAATTACTATACACTTGGAAAGTGTTGATTCTCAATTTTTCATAATATTTCCGGTTTTGTACTTTGAGATCCACTTTTCACTTAAAGTATGTCTTCTCTATCATAACTGATGATAACTTCAATTAACATAAGTAGCTTTAACATTAAAAAGGATAGTATGTTAGTAGAGTTATGCCTTCAATTTCCAACCTTCCTTGAGTCTTATTCCTTTACTCAGAAATAATTACTTTGAACAACAGGTTTTTTTATGTTAAGAAAGCCTCAAACTAGAATTATAAATACGGGCCTCAGTTTGATTGCATAATCCATATATTTTGCCATCTATTAAAACTATTGATTGGTGTTATTTTTCAGTATTTTTATTGTCAAAATATTTCAGTTAACTCACTCAATGAAAATTGTCATTAGAAACTGACGACTAATGAGGAAAATACAAATAAATTATTACAAACAGTCTTTATTGGTCTAAGATTTTATTAGGTATACTTGTTTAAATTCAACAATAATTATGCTGTAATTGATTAGAGCTAAGCTTTGATACTGATGAATTCTTTGCTTAGATTTTCATCAGATAGTATATGGAGCATAACTTTGGAGAACCCTATTTGTTTTTATGTAGGAAGCAGTACTGTATTTGGCAATGGAGATTCATAGTTGACAAGTTAGGTACAACAGTACTGAGTTGGACTTGAGTCTGTTGCACCTTCACACTCGTTGTAAATTTGTCATAATAAATAAATAAATAAACAGTGGTTGGTTCCCAAAGTAGCTGCTTTGACAAAAGTATTCAATTTTTCAGTTGTTTAATGATTTTCTCCACTGCTATCAAATTGTGTGCCATCTTACTGTAGGTTACAGTCTTTTCCCATGGCAAATGGAGATTTGTCAAGGGTATCAAAGTGATATGATCCTCTCAAACTGAAAATAAAATGACAATAAATTATTACTATTATTCACTTGATTAATTTTTCTATTACGAGCTACTTGGTAGTATTTCTATTACTTTTACCTCAGGCCACTCCCGTGTTTCGGAGGACACGTTAAGCTGTCGGTCCCGGCTGCCTAAAAGACAGTCGTTAAGTCACGACAGAGGCCCTGAACTTATTCAGGTGCGACCTGATAACTCTGACACCAGACCTGAGCTAGCCAGGTCACACAATATTATTATTATTACTTGGTATTCTCTAACAACAGCATTCGACAATAGATTATTGCAAAACAGTATTATGAGATAAATCATTTATCAATTTACAAATAAAACGGAAAAGCTGATTAATTAGAGTGTGAACCATTTACAGACCTTATTTTGAATTAGATGCATGTAAAACAGTCAGTACAATATATTGTAAGGTGATCAATGCAAGAAGAAAATTGAACAATCTGTAAATTATAAAAATTATGCTTGTGAAGACATTTTACAGACCTTATATTTGTTTCATTCTTTACCATTTTGACATCAGGTATGTCGCAAAACCTTAATTCATTCTGGTTACCAACTCACATTACGCTTTGATTATTTTGAAATTCCAAACCGATTTATATCAGAGTAAGTTATATCAAAAACAGAATTTATTAATTTTGAATTTCTCCAAGTTCTATTAATTTTACTGAAGACTTCCGCAGTGGCTATTTGTCAGTTTGTTAAATTGTCAGATACTCTAAACTAACTTGTGAGAATATATAACTTGAATATTTTTTACATAATAGGCCTACTTATATGCATGAGAAAAACTGCAAAATTTTGTCAATACGAATCATTTTTAAAGCATCAATGAAAATTCTAATGTTGGAGGCGTTTGTATGTTTTATATTGTATACTAGCCGGCAGACTCGCTTCGCTCGCCTTAACCGTCTAGCCAGGGGGCTCCGCCCCCTGGACCCCCGGGGGGTCCAACTAATTTCCATTGTGATTAGATAAATTTACAGAAATAGGTGATTTTGGGGAGAATTTTGATACCATTACGTAGTATGCATCCAGGGTCTTAATCAAACAGTGGTATTTTGATTATATAGATATAGATTTCACTCCATGTGGCCTTGAGGTTCTTGAGAAATTGTGATAAACTAAATTCCAAAAATCCTAAATTTTGAGATGAATCATGTAACCCTATTTTTCACGTGTTCAGCACCTCAGCTGAAAATTTGAACTTTTTTGGCCTTGTGGTTCTTGAGAAGTTATAATCACCTAAATTTTCAAAATCGTTAATCTATGATAAATTAATTTCACAACTAATTTTTTGTTGATTTTCTGATCAATACCTATTTTCACAAAAATTCTCAGGCTCATGTACTGTTACAAATAGTATTTTATTAATTCCTTAATACTTCTTTGTAAACCTAACTATTGATAGGTAAGAGTTCTTTTAAGAACTGATATTTATTCGATTTGAGCATTGGTTGAAATCCAAAAATACTCGGAGAACGATGTTAGCAGTCAGATTTGCAACTGCAAACTGATCTGATCGTGAAAGTGAGTGATCGTTTGAGGTAGTAGGCTATGCAATTGAAGTGGGAAGGGGTCAGCCTACTGGCAGTACAGTCAGGTTCGGAACGGAATATGCAACTACAATGAGCATTCTTCATAGGAGAAAGAGACAGCATTCTTCTAGAAAGAGACAGCAACGTCGAGAATACGACTATACACTATGCGATTAATCGGCTCCAGCAAAGTTGTACTGAGCAATATTGTACTAATATTAAAAATTATTGTACTTGACCTAACAGGCAGCTCGGCTACTTTTTTACTTTTCATAAACGTTGGCTTTTAGCTATTGAAATTATTTTGGTAGCTCGGGATAAGTTTGCTTTGTTTGAAACAAATTATTATTCATTAATAGACCTAACTTACTGAACTTGCCAGCCAAACAGCTTAAAGGAACAGCTGATAGAAGTCAACCGTTTTTAATCATATGGCAGACCCCTTAGCAGCGTTATTTACACTGTCTTTGAACAGCAAAAGACTTTGAACTTTGCATGTTGGCTACCATACAGTCGGAGCCTTGCAATATGTGGGAAACATATGACTGGGTATGATGAAATGTTATTATGCCAGGTTGATGACATCTGTTAAGTGCAAATTTCAAAATATTTGGCTGTTTATCACCAAACTTTTCAAAAATCGTTGATTTTGGGCCCATTTTGGGGCTAATTTTGAAACTTTTTTCCAAGGTACATGAATAACAAATTTTATCTGATTTGACCTTATGGTTCTCTAGAAATTGTTGTCACCTAAATTTTCAAAAATCTTCAATTTTGGGCCCATTTTGGGGTAAATTTTGAAACCCTTTCTTAGCACGCGTCTAGTCCCCCTACTGAATACGTGTACCAAATTTTATCGTTTTTGGTCGAGTGGTTCCTGAGAAACTGTGATGAATGAGTGAGTGAGTCAGTCAGTGGTATTTCGATTATATAGATATAGATTCTATTATGGTTCTACTATTGTCCACTTGAAAAAAGTGAATGCATCAACATATATATATATATATTTCAGTACTCTCAAAAATTGGCATTACACTTATATTTTCGAAAAATACTTGTATTGAAATCGATTTATGATACCAGTATGTAATATAATATTATTTATGATATTATTACATGAAAATTCTCACTGAAAATTTACAGTTAAATCTCGCTCCCAAAATATCAATCAAAATTATTAATGCCTGTGTCTTTTATATTAGTTTTTTTTAAAATTTAACTCCATCATATTTATCCATGTCAATGTAGCAAGAGAGCCTTGTACAAACTGGTTAGGTTTTCATCAAGCTAATTCACTTTCCATCCATTAAATCATGTGTCTACACTATTAATTTCGTCTAATAGCCTAATATTTATGAATTCTCTTACTTTATGTAATTATTCGAGTTTACCGTATTGGATTTGACATTCTATTGAATAGGTCGCTCCATTATAATCAATTCGAAAGAACTCCTCAATATTTGAAAAATATATTTTTGACTGACCTGTGGTTCACATACTCTCCCAGAAGAACCCATTTATCCTCTGATGCAGAATCCATTTTTTTGCAGCAGTCTGTTATGTATTCAATTAAAGATGGACATTCATAGCCATAAAAGCCAACGTCTGAAGTAATTGACTCAGCAAATATTTCTACTGCCCTAACATGACTGCAGCCTGCATCTGTTGTATGGTAACAAAACAATAATTGAGTACAGTACAGTATTTCCATGAAAATACATCAAGCACATTTCATGTGTAGCCTGATAAAGAAGTAGAGAAAAATGTTTCCTGATAATGATAAAAACCATGTTTTTCAAGTACCAGTAGTGAATTATATTTTTCTGTAATAGATTAGGCCTACTTCCAATCCATTTCCTAAACTAAAAATCGTAGCATAACTTTATAACAGGAGAAGTATGTTCATTATTTTTCTAATGTGGTGCTGACTTGATTTCATTTCATAGGCAATTTTTAGTTTCGGGCATTCCAGGGTTACACCACTGGTTTGCTTCACCACTCACCTGCCTAACCATCTCCCCCCTACCAACCCACAAGTCTTTTGTTGTGTGCTGTGTGTCGCAGTCTCACCAGTAGAATTACTCTTATTTACCTAGTTTCTTCTCTTTATACCGATTTTAGACACAAAAAATCCTTTTTATATACAAACTTTGGGTAATATTTAAAAATAATCACTAAGTCATTGAAAAATGGTAAATAAGTTGTTATAGACTAACTAAATATATCATACAATGATAATAGTAACATATTAAGGGGTGAGCATCAAATTATCTTCCTCAATTTCATAAATTCCCAAAATACCCAGGTATTTATGAATTTTTGGTATTTACCTGGGTAAATACCTGGGGAATTTACCCTGAGTTTTAAATAACCCAGTATTTTACATCACTAGTAATAGATGATGACATTCAACTTACATTAAATGAAGATGGATTGTAGACTGATTCATTGCAAAGTTATCCTCTTTTGTTTTTAATTTTAGTAAGAAATATAAACAAATCAAATGAATGTCATGAATACATGCTACTATACATCACCTTACCAAATTATCAATTGTGATTTTTCTGACAATGGAACCAATATCCAGTTTTGTCAGTGTTTATCAAGTTCTCAATTACTGCTTTATCTTTTCTTTCATCGATTTTTTATTGTCTAAAATTATTTAAAATTTGTGTCATTCAATATTCACAATTCATTGTTTCATTTACAGGTTCATATGAATTTTGTGATACCAGCCATTGTTAGCCTCAGTTTATGCACAAATACTCGTGCTGATAATAATAATAATAATAATAATAATAATAATAATAATAATAATAATAATATATTCTTATTTATTTCAACAATTTAATTCAATTGATTAACTATCTTTATCAAAATCAAAGTTTCGACCATTGAGCATATTATTTTTCTTGTTTGCTTATGTATAGTAATAATTTTTATTATCAAATTAATTACAGTATATTATTGTTTCAGGTTCTATCACTAAAATAATGCTGGCAACACTTGAAATAACACTCTCACTTTATTTACACAAATTACTTACAATAAGCACCAACAACAAGAAAAACCAATAAGAAAAGACAAATCAATAGTTCAGCTAATAATGAGTTTTTGGTATCACTGTACAAAAATCAATTACTAACTATGAATAGGCCAATTGATAATTTGATAAACAACTATCCAATAAACCTTTCAATGAAGTAAAATGGTCGCAAGCACTTGATATGTGTAAACATAATGTTTATGAAGAAACTGTCACTAAACTGGCACTGGATATGAACGTTGTGAAGAGCAAATGACAACTGACTCCTGTCTATATGGACTACTTACAAATTGTTTGAAAGTATTCCAGGAATTCTGGAAGCCAGTAGCACAATCTGGAACATTCTCTGTTGTGCAATTGAAATTCACTTGCATATTAGGCATGAGAGCGACATATTGGAAGAAAACAAGTGTAAATTTACCATCTCTTTGAAGCATGTGCCATAAATGAATGGAAGCAATGTTTACAAAAACAAGTAGTGTTGACTATTGTTTTTCTTGCATTTATAACATTATGTTCCTAGAGAAGGAATTTTCAAATCATGCAATTTTTAAAAAAATGCAAATACATGATGGTATGGTATTTTTAGAGAAAATATTGTCTATTGATATTCAGATTTCTTATGAATTGAATTATTATGTGGCATTCCATCAGTCCAAAGAATCACTATATCCAAAGAAAATTATATGTGAAAATAAAAGAATGTTTCCAGAGTCTAGTGGTGCAGTCTTTAATTTGAAACTCATACTTTTTTTAAAATATTATTCTAGATATTTTATCAAACTCTTGCTTACCTCTTGTGTGGCAACCCGGCTGAAGGGGACCACCATTTGCATGAAAGTCGACATGGCCAATGTCAACGGATTTTCCAGCTATGCCTCCATTTGTGTGGATCACATCAACGAATTTGGCATCCTCCTTTCCAACACTGGAAGCACGATTGAAAATATCATCAAATAAGGGCAGTGCTGGGTCCAAAGCTGAAAATAGCCAGTGGAAACATTCATAGGCTGAGTAGAATATATTTTTCTCAAATTTATGTCTTGAAGACTCCGGTCATGCAGTGAAATTCAGATCAAAAATTATATTCATACAATACTACCATTTTTATTTATTAGATCAATAATTATTATATACATACAATATTACCATTTTTAATTATTGGTCACCACAATTACAATTTAATCACAATTTGGTTGAGGTGAGGCTCAAGTTTGATCTGAAAGGAGCTCTTGTATACTATAAAAGTTTCATCAACCAAATGTTTTCTCAATTGTCTTATAAGTACTTTCAAGACTCTCAGTCTTTTTTAAATACTGTTAGAAACTGAGGTAGCTTGTTATAAAATTTCCAATCAATATTCAAATAAACTACTTTTTTGTTCAAATAAACTACTATTGTGATTCACCAAGTGACAGTTCAAATAAACTCTGCTTGACTTCATGTATTATATGATCATATACATTAAGATTGAATGTATTGAATATATCATTTGTTCTGGGTTAGAAAAATATCCAAACCGATCACCCTTGTAATAAATAAAGAAATATATCATTGACTAAGAAAATTTCTAAGATTAGTCTGTAATTTGTATTGGAATAAGATGATATCCGAAAAGATAATTTGAAATGAATGAAGAAATAATACAGAAGGTATCTGATATTTCAAGGAGATCACAAAAAAAGAGCATATCTTTTGTACATTTAATCGCATTGTGTAAAGTTTATGATAAAGCATTAACAAGATGCTTCTGTCATGATTTAACAGCGTTTTTCCTTTGTTTTTTGCACTACATAGATGATAATTTATTATATTCTTGGATTTCTTGTTCCATAACGATCTGCATTGTTAATATTAACTTTTTGTTGTAAATTTAA
Organism: Conomelus anceps; assembly: GCA_948455865.1. Taxonomy (NCBI): domain Eukaryota; kingdom Metazoa; phylum Arthropoda; class Insecta; order Hemiptera; family Delphacidae; genus Conomelus; species Conomelus anceps. The sequence continues at coordinate 8,567,191 of OX418220.1, forward strand.
CGAATTGCAGTCAGTTTTAGATTGTCAAATTTACAACAAAAAGTTAATTTATTATAATTGTTAGGTGAGTAATCACAGAACATAATATACTCGCACAGATATGTAGATGATTTTCTATTGCTATACAGAGGAAACAAAAGACAATGTGAACAACTTCGATCATACATAAACAAAATACATAAGAACATTCAATACACAGCTGAATATGAGCGAAACAATTCAATAAATACTTCCTAGACCTCTCAATTACAAAGAACACAAACCAACAACACAGCTTCAACATCTACAGAAAACCAACAATGACAGATACCCTAATACACAGCACCTCCAATCATCCAACACAACACAAACACTCAGCATTCAGGTCAATGCTACACAGACTCAACAACAGACCGCTATCCACCGACAATTACCACACTGAACTAAATACAATAAAATACCTCGCACAAGAAAACGGCTACAAACACGACCTAATTGACAAACTCAATCATAAAATAAGAAACAAAAAACAAAACACCAACACCACTGACAAAAAATACATCACAATGACATACATTAATCCACAATCAAACAGACTAGCAAAAATCTTCAAAAACGCCGGCCACACCATCTCATTCAGAACAAAAAACAAAATAAAAAATGCACTTACACTCAAAACCACACTGAACACAAACAAATACGATCTCCCAGGGATCTACAAACTGAACTGCTCTGATTGTAACAAATTCTACATAGGACAAACAGGCCGCACATTCAAACAACGTTACAAGGAACATTTTCAAGCCCAGACATCAAAAGCTGAATCGAATTTTGCCGACTATATCATTCAAACTGGACACACTTTTACTGACATCAGTACCAACCTACACATTCTACATGTAAAATCTAAAGGACACGAACTCAACACCTTGGAACAATTTGAAATATACAAACACATCACACACAATAAACAAAACATTCTCAATGAACAACTAAATTTTAAATCTCACAAACTTTTTGACCACATTTTACAAAAACCACAACACTTCTAACCAAAAAACTGGCATGATGATCTAGGAACCCACGCCTCTGAAGATGGATCTCATAGATTCGAAAGCGCTCGGCCAAATTAAGTGAGTTATACTTATTCTTAACAAATATTTGACTGCAAGTCGTTAAATTTCACATGAAAGGTTAATAGTAATTATTATGGCACAACTAAGCATTGATAACTTGATAATCGTGAGTGATGGGTATTTTCCTGAAATTTAAAAATTATCAAATAGACCTAAAGAATCTATTTTTGTTTGTGTTTATCAATACTTATCAAGTGCTAAGCAATATCCTTTGTATAACAATTTTCTTGAAACATTAAGTACATTAGTACAGAATTCAGAAACTTGATATCTGCACTCTTATGTGAAGTCATTTTTAAATATTGCTTATAGTGTATTTAAATAGAAAAATGTATACTTTGAATGAAATCCTTGAGGAGAAATAAATCCAAAATTTATCAACAATATTTAGCACTTTATCCCACTCATGCAGTATGTCAGCTGTCAGTGCCAAATTTATTTAATGAATTTTTTTCTACCTTATAATGTGCATGATTATTGTGATTATTCTTTTCATACAGTTCAAAAATCACTCCTAGGATATTTTTGGCAATAGACTTCGATATGTTTTATCAACAAACATGATCCATTGAGTGATGCTAGTTCTTTTTTTTTAATTGTGAATGTTTTGTAGGTCTTTTTATGGCAATAGAGGCTATACTACAAATAGGCTATACTTCAAATAGGCTATATAATTTAAAACCAAAGTTTAAAAAAATTCACATTCATGGGTAAACTTCTTTTTGAGAGTAAAAGCTTTCAACAATAAAGCAAATAAATACATGGTTAGAATGGAATGAAAAGCTCACATTTTGAATGTTTCATTATTATGGAGTTCAATCAGACACATCTGTTGAAAAGTTTGTGTATTTTGAAAACAAAAATATTTACAAATATTGTAATTATCATTACAATAATCAAATTTTTACCGGTTATCCTTGTGGCTCGAAACTTACGAAGACTCTTGCCAATGTAACCAGCCACATGGGCCCCCAAACTGAAACCAACCACATGGATGTCCTCAGGCTTCACATCTTTCCGAACTTGAACGATTTTTTCCAGCAATCTGGCCGTACACTGGCCCACAGGCTCCACGTTGTTAGTCGCTTCAATATAGCAGCCGTCCACAGCTAATGGACCCCAGTCAATGGACAAAATTGTAATCGCCTGTCTTGAAGTAAGCTGTCAACAAAAAATAAAGTGAAACACATATCATATTTCAAATTCAATTGGAAATGTTTATCAAACATTGAAAGATACATTTTTGGTTCATGATAATCTAATAGAAAAATGAGACTTTATACAATCATTTTAAATTTTGAGATCAGCCTGATGATACAACCATATTAAGGGGGCCATTTGAGTAGGACAGGCGAAAGGTGGCCATGGATTCCACAAGAAATGCCAAAAGTACATGTATTTATAATAATATTATCACATTGAACAGAGTTTATTTATTGGAATAACATATTACCTTATCATAGTAATAAGAAACATTATTGAGCCAAAATCAAAGCAATTTAGATAGATTTCTCAACAGATCTGAAAACCATAATTATATTAGTTTTCTTGAACACCTCTTCTCTTTAGGTCAAAAATATTTATTACATAGTTTTTTCCCATTTCAATTTCCACATACAAATAAAACTCCATATGACATTCAATTAATTTCAATTTTCAATTTATTCATGCACACACAGCATAAACACTTATAAAATTGATGAAAAGTTGAAGTTTGACAAACACATAAAATATACATCATAATTATACATGATTCACGATTATTATTCACACTACCAATGCAAATGATTTTTCTCACTGAATCTGTTCAAACAGTTCACCAACTCAAAAATTTCAACCAGCCAATTCCAGAATAAAGATAGTTAACTTGCAACTTAATAGAGTCCTTCTTAAAGAACCTAACTTGACATTTTCTTAACTCAAGACAGTCTTGTATAGCATTTAAAAAAGGGGCTAGAGAGTTTATTTTAATGTTATTCAAACTTCAAACATCGTTCAATTATTAAAAATATTTTGCTATTTTATTAATAAAACTACCAACTGAAACTGAATGCGATTATTTCAAATTTGTTGAATTATCAGGAACATAGTTCTATGTAGGCTATGTTGTTTATAAGTTGAAAATATGAATTTTCAAAAAAAACATCAACATATTATAGGAAAGATGTATTATTTCAATTAATATCAGAGATTAAGATCTCGACTTGATAACTACCTGTATTTCTGTTGCTTCTGCTGTAAGTTTGAAGGATACTAAAATAAATTATTTTATAATAATTACCATACATAATACAACATGAATATAAATATTTATTCATTCATAAATAATAAATTATGATACGATATTGATTATGATATAATAATTATGGTTACAATAATGAATTCTTTTACTTGGTCTAAGCTCCATGTTGGGTGAATTGTCTTTTGATCCTCTATAACCATGTACTAGAACTTTAATAGGCATTGATGGCAAAAAAGGCGCTCGTTCAATATTATTGAAATCAAGTTGAAATGGTTTATCAGCTGTTTCTCTGGAAAAAATTTAATCAGTTTGTCTTTACTCATTTTGATGATTCTGTTGTCTAACCTGTTGTAAAATCAGCAGAGTATTTCAATATGTTGTGAAATCCCTTGAAATTGGAAAAATGATAATGGATCAAGGGTAGTATTTTCCAACTATTCATATGTATTTATTTATGTATCACACTTATCTCTGTGTAAAGTAAATGTATCGCATATTAATGAGTGTCATACTATAATATTCTGTATAGAATGATCATGATACAATGATTGTTATTCTTTACATTTGCAGCTCAACTCTATTTGTATGCATTTGCTGAACAAATAAATTGATTTATTTATTTACTTTTTTTAAACTTCAATTGTTTATTACGGTAGGCAACTTTGAAGACAATGACCATGTTCAATAAAATACTACCACATCATCAAATATGAAATATCAAAACTGAATGTGATTATTTCAAATTTGATGTATTATTAGGAAAATAATTCTATGTATGTTGTTTATAAGTTGAAAATATGAAATTTCAGAAATAAATGAAATCACAAACATTTAAAAAATTATAAATATTAAAATTGTAATACTATTTTGAAAGAATACTATGAGTTGTTAATTAATATTGAATAGACAATTCGAATCCAGCATAAATATGGTGTGTCTATGCAGGGGTGCCCACCCCCCCTAAGCATCATGACGCACCCCCCCCCCCTAAAATTAGCACCACTCCCCCCCCCATAAATTAGCCCCCCCCAAAAAATGCGAAAAAAGCCCCGTATTCTTTCTAAAACTAAAAGAAGATTTTTATAACTATTGAAAAAATTCAAAATCAGTCTATAATATACAAAATGTATGTATATTTCTTGAGATTTTTTACATAGGTAACATATTTTTGTAAAGGTAAAAAAGAAATATCAATGAAATGAATATATGAACTTCTGCTCAATAAACTTAATTGCAAAATAGCTAAATAAGAATTTGAACCTAAATGGTTTTTAAACAATAAAATATTATTACAAATACACAATGTTCAATAAAAATGAAATACCTATAAGTTTATGTTCGGTGTACCGATTACATTACGGTTAAATAATTCTACAAAGTTGTTCCTTTAAAGGAAGTGAAAACAATGAGTGAATAACTTCATTTGTAAAACACAAAAATTCAAAATACTTAGTCATTTACTGGACAGTAGTTTATTATTTAAACAACAGGTTATTCACTTAGTGTAGTATCTTGGGAGAATTTATGTATGGATGAAGTACATAAAAGGCACACATTTCATGTATAGTTATTTACAACACACAATCGAAAGAAGTGTCTTTCAAAAACAAAATAAAGACATAGTTATGAAAAATTACTGAATTTTTAGTATTTAGTAAGTTTTGCTATAGCAGTTCTTACTTATTAGTAAGTAGTTATCGTAAAATACATGAAAAACATCAACTGTTTGAAATCAAACATTTTAAATTTGTAGGCTGTGACCATCTACAAGTTAGCTAGGCACCTTCTAAGCTTGTTAAATCTATCTCTCTTAACCCCACATAGAAGTTTTTGTCTTTGGGATGAGGAAACAGAAAACCTTTCAATTATTTCTTCGTTAGAAATAGACTCAAGTTTTTCTGCAGCTAGAACCATTAGATTGGACAACCATGAGTTTCCCATAGCTGATCTGAGTCTGTTTTTGATAATTTTAAATCGACTTATTGCTCTTTCTGCTGATTAACTAGTAACTGTTAAGGAGAGTAAAGTTGTATAAACCACTTTCAGAGCACTCACTTAGTGTCTTGCTAAGTTTGAATAATAACTTCCTGCACAAATCCTAAACATAACTGTTTTAGCTAATTCATATTCAATTGTATAATTATATATATTTTTTTCATTAATTGACATTATATCTGTTGACTTCGTAGTATATTTTTGAATGTTGTCACGTTAAACACGGTTTCAGTCAACTTTACGCCCCCCCCCAAACGTTTTTTGGAACCCCCCCCCCAAGAATTTCAATGACGCAGTCTGCGTCATAGCCCCCCCCCCCCTGTGGGCACCCCTGGTCTATGGATGTATATTATCTAAGATTATCTCCTATGATGATAATGTTCATGATAATAACAATATTGTTCTTTCTTAATATTATCAAAATTAATTTAAATTGAGTTATTATTAAAAAGATTTCTTCATGTCTCAATAATTTCAAATTTATCACGGTGTGCCAACTTGGAAAAAAATTGCAATAACTGAGATGCTGTCACCACATGCATGATTTTAACCATAAATGTAATAAACCGTAAATGTAGCCTAATTCCAAATATGCATGAAAGATCCTAATCATGAATGTAATTCTGTTAAAACTCATGAATTTTTAGTTTTGTTGCTAAATCTATTTCCTTTTAACCTGATGATTGTCCAAATAACTTATATTGTCTCATCCAAATGTCAATTTCAATGTTTGAGAATATTAAAATTATCTGTGATGTTTTCTATGACAAAATACTTGATGAACAATTTAATATCAAAACTGACATTAAAAATGAGCGAAAATCATATATTTAATTGAAATACAGTATCAGTTTTGATATTAGATTAAAATTATTCTTATGATTATGCAAAGGTTCTCAGCAAGATTCAGGACCTTAAAAGGTGTTTCAAATTGATTGTGAGATTTCAGAGAGATAGGCTATATAAAAACAATTATTGTTGATTGAACTTGAATGTAATGTTTTCTTAAAATTTCAGGCAAAGAAGTCAATGATATTTTATTATTTATAGGCATCGAAATAATGCTTGATGATAAAATACAATCAATTTTCTCACCTTGTGTACAAATAGTACGTCAATTTTTGTGATTCAGGAACACAAATTTCATCAAAACTCATTGTAACGCAGTTCTCACAACTCATTGTATCAAGAATTGCTGGAAATAAATTGTAAGTATAAATATTGGGAACTAGATAGATGTGAAATAAAGCCTCATTATTTATACACACTGGACAGTCTATTCTTTATCAAGTAATACTCTTTATCAAGTAATATTCTTTATCAAGTTAGAATCAAAATTATAATTCAGTAAAGAAATGGTTGTTATAAATTTCGAAAAGAATTCTTCAAGTCCAGATGAAAGGATATGTTCAGAAGTAAATTTCGATTTATCTTATCACTTTCTCTGGTCTGCATGAGTCCAAAAATTGTGCATGTGTACAAGTTTCCTGGATACCAAACGTTTGAATTTATGTTTGGACGATAATGATGTTATGGATGAATAATGTAGAAAATTTACATATAAAACTGCGTTTTCAGCTTAAGTTATAAATCAATTTAAAGAATAGATATACTATGACGTTTTGAAAATTAATCCAGTAGGCTACAACTTAGCTATGACTGTATTGGCAAGTCAATTATAGAAAAACAAATATATTTTAGGCTTCAATTGCTGTTATTACTTATGAATTGCAATATATTTGAAACAACAATTAGACTAGCAACAAATCAAACTATTTTTTCTCCATAAGGCCAATAAGAACCTTGTTCTAAGACAAACATTGTTCCAAGAATAATTAATTAAATAATTAGCCAAAATTAATTTTTATCTTTGAAAAAGTAATGCAATGTCACATTTTCTATTTATTTGTTAATAGATTAAAGAAAAAATTCAATCTTATGGTCCCTACTCATTTATTAATAGGTAGAGAATGGAATGCATTTCCTTATAGTTCCCATTTCTTCATAGATAATAAATAATAATAAAAATAATGATAATAATAATAATTATTGGTTTCATTTTTTTAAATCAATAATTACACTTCTAAATTGTACAACCGATGATAATTATAATTATGAATACAAAATTGATAATTATAATTAGTATATTCCAATTATAATCAATAAAAATAATTTAAAATATGAAATTGAATGATATTGAATGAATTAAATATGAATTGAATGAAATTGATATTGAAATTGAACTGTAAAATTATCAATATTAGAGAATTTTTTTTATGCATTTTCAAAGTTTTGTTTGGTGTATGTATATAAGGCTTTTGGAATTTTCTCTATTGTCATGAGAAAAATATTTTTATCAAGATCATTTTGTGAAAATGGATACATTTTTAAGTTTTCCAATTTTAGGCAAATTAGCTCCCTATTGAGATCCTTTGTCAATTCATTTTGAAAATCGTTTGAGAAATTTGAAAAATATATATAAAAAAAACTAAACTTCTGATTGGAATATCCAATATGCCATTATAATCTTCAAAGCAATTCATTGAGGAAAATAATCGAAAATGAAAGGTTTAAAAAATGGTAGAACTTGATACAGATTCAACTCATCAATACACTACTATATACATCTGCAACTCCATCATACAACCAAGAGGACGTTTCAAGAACAACAATTTCCGTTATAACCAATCAGACTTTTCCTTGAACCTTACCTTCTTTCTTTAACTCACATTTCCCGAATAAGTATGTGAATACTTGTTACAATTTCATTATTATTTTTCTTTTTACAGTGAATACTTTTCAGTTAATTTGTTGGCTACCAAAAATTAAAAGCATTTCATACAACTTACCTTTTCTTGATATTGTGTAAATATTTTCGGTCTTCATTGAAAATGTGAAAATTATATTATTTTTTCATCATTTCTCCTATCATTTAATTGAAGCTATTACAATCATGTTATTGTGTGAGTCATACATTCCATATTATTATTGTTACAATTTGAATACAGTGCAATCTCGCTAATCCGGCACTATATTGGAATGGGTGTTGTCAGATTACTGAGATTGCCGGATGTATGGGTAAAAAACGTTCAAAACACATACAAATGTAAGTTGAAATTTAATAAAAATATGTTGAAGTGAATATAGTAGAACAGTACTGTACTGTACTCTACAATACAACAGTACCTAATGTACAATTATGAAATTATAAAAGTAACAATAAAATGGATACAGTACATTAAGATTACCAATTGAAAATGATAGTAAAACGAACAATCTGATTATTCATTACAGGTAAGAAGAAAATCTTTGATTGTTTTCTGTTTTTTTTTTGTTTTTTTTTTTGGCGCCTGCACAGTGCTAGTTTACTGGATGTGCTGTACTATTATCCTGATAGTATTACTCTATTTGAAGAAATTTTGATAAAACTACCAACACTAATAATAACAATTATCCTTCCATATCAAGTACCAAGTTTAATACAAATAATTCATTTGTAATCGAAATTCATTCCCTAAATGGAAAATCCCAGTCAAATAAAAAAAAAACATATTTACTGAAAAAATACCACACCAAAAAGCTATTATTCTTTTTCATCAAGCACCAAATTCCACACAAATTATTTAAGTCAAACACTTGATTTTACCTGCCAAAAACCATAAAATTAGTGAAAGCTTAATTGATGAGGAAAATCTTGAAAAAATCATGCTAGAGCTTACTGATGTGCTACAGCGATTAACTAGGGAAAAAACTACTGTACCCAACAGAAGCATATCGCCTCAACTTGATAACTTTTGAAATACGTACTGTACTTATATGCTCATCCCTCCTCAGAGTCCTCACAAACTAATTGCAATATTCGCTTCACTTAGAACTTAAGTGGTCATTATCTTTGAATTGCTCCTATTTTCCAAAACTAATCATTAGCTCAGAGTTAAACGTTTGCTCAAGTTGAACAATTTCAATTATCTGAAATTCACACGCTTGATTTATTTTCTAGATTTAACATTTTCTTCAAAGACAATATCTTATTATTAATGTTTAGTTGTAACTCATCATTGATGATGAAATCATAAATTCAATGTGAACAAAACAAAATGAGTAATTTAGTCAATTCCTGGATTACTTGTTCCATGACGAACTGTGTTGTTAATTTATTAACTTTTTAAGTGAATTCAGTGGCTAGCAGTCAAATGTTTATTAAGCCTACAGAGTAAGTAAATTCTACTTATTCTCAATAAAATGTTGACTGCAAGTCATTGAATTCACTTGAAAAATTTATACTTCAGTCAATCTTTCTGACATGTCCAATGTGCTATGAATAACATAGTATAATAATCTACTAGCTGGCCCAATGTGCGTTGCTTTGATCTCATAAAAAATTCTCCTTGATTTTATTATTTGCCATGCCCCACTGAGGTTACATTTCAAATTTCAACATTCTAGGACTATTAGAGGAGAAGTTTGTCCTAGGGCTCTTCCAGCTGATTAGAGAGGCCTCCTTTGTTGTTTTCTTACTCACCACCACTGAATGAACATTTCAAATTTAAACCTCCTACAATTATTAGGGTAGAAGCTAGGTTTTTTATTTTATTATTTGCCACCTCTCACTGAGGCTACATTTCAAATTTCTAGCTGCCTTGTAAGAGATGTTGTCAATCCGGCATAATTACATTCCATCATACCCAGTCATATGTTTCCTACATGACTGCAAGACTCCAACTACATGGTACATGCAAAGTCTTTGCATTCCAGACAATGTAAATAACGCCGCTAAGGGGCCTGTCATATGATTAAAAACTGTGGACTTCTATCAGCTGTTACTTCAAGGATAGATTTCTCCTTTTTCGCCCTACAGACAAAACTTTTGAACTTCCAAACTTCACAGGAACAATCTTGGGACTATTCTACATTGTGCCTGATATTTTCATAGAAATTGGTTCAGTGGTTTCGGAGTATACTGGGAGCATGAGCATACACATATAGACTTTTATATAATGTAAAGATTGTATTATAAAATCTTTAGTTTCTCCATATGGAAAAGTCATCATCAATAATGATTCCAATTCGCCAATTAGCCATTTTATGAAAAACATGCAGTTGAGTTACAATTTTAGGTGGCTTCCAAACCATTGGGTGAGTGGTTGAAGTAAATTTAAAAAGCAAAGTCTGAAGTATTAAAAAATTATTGTACATTATCACCCATTCCAGTGCAAATGTGATGTTCACAACACTAAAATTAAAATTATTTGGTATTATTGTCTGTTTTGGAAGAATAATGATTCTAATCAATGATCTCAACTAATCATATAAAAATCACTAAAAATATATAAAATAAATATGATGTTAAAGATCCATCTTGTTTCCACTAATGTATAATAGAAACTTACGATTGCGAAAAACGCATGATTGCAGAGCATCTCATTAATAATGGGCATAAGTTCAAGGCTGAAGAAAATGTTGAATTTCTGCATTTGATTGGCAAAGGCAGACAATTGAACATTTTAGAAGCTTTGGAGATAAGTAGGTTGGTAGAAAAAACGATTCCAATACTAGCTTAAATGAACAAATTTATTTTAACCAATTCAATACAACTAACTTGGTTTCATCATAATTCCAGCCTAGATTTAAAAAACGGTTCTTTTGTGTATTTTGTGTATTTCTGGGTTGACCTTGACTGCATTTCAGTGAGCTTCTAATTTTTTTAGTTTCAATTTGATTCAATTCTAGCCTTATTACGTATTTTTATTCTTTGTTGCTCTCTTGATGTTCACAGTTTTTAGTTATTGATTTGACTCGTATTTTTGCTTTTTACTCCTCCCACCAGGGGGCATGACTTGTCAGCCAATCACAAACTTCGATGAAGGACAGCCTTTTTCTTGCTTAACCAATAGTATCATTCCATGTTCAGTATATATTAAGCTTCTCTGTACTTTAGTTTTAGTTTGATTGAGATTGATAATGGTATAACAACCGAAACTAGTTTCTCAATATTTTTAATGAATGTGGTTGTGACAATTTCGTCTTATTACTCATTTAATTAATAGCACTTTGACAAATTGAAAATTAATAAATTATGTTCTGCATATTTGACAGTTTGCAAAATTATCTGTTCCTTCAAATCCAACTCACAAGATTTGAATCAAAATCTTGCCCTTTCTTAGGAATGTGGCAAATAAATTTTAAAAGTCACATATTTTGAAATCATAAAAAACTTTCTTCAGAGGAGTCAGTTATTAAATGAAAAAACTTATTTTTTCTCTGCTTTATTTCATTTTTACAAATTCAGTTCAAGTTTTTCATTGACTTTGAAATTTTATTTTCTTAAGATCTTATATATGTTTATACTTCAATCTCATAAACTGATATCTTATAATTTGTTACAGCGTTTACATTTCATGAATAACATATGATTCAAGGAGTAATACTTATTTCAAATTAATTTTTTCTTTATTTCATCTTTCCAAATTCAGTTCAAGTTTTTTCATTGACTTTATTAAACATTGACTACATTATGAAGTGCATCATATACTTTTGTTTCTCCTTTCTGTTATCATGTATTTGTTTTTTACTTGGATTTATTTTATTCTGTATAGACTCTTGTTACTATTATTTTATATGACTTTGTAACATAGGGTTTAGTGTAAGAAAGGGCCGGCAGCGCCCTAAACTCCGCTCTCTTGGGTATAAATAAAGGCAGAGATTCTATTCTATTTTCATCACAAAGCTTAATTTAATACTTTATTTTATGTTAGATGGATACTGAAAGCAAGAGGAGAATAGATCGATCTGAACTATAAGCCCTGGATGGAAGACAGGAATTACAGATGTTCTCTTTGCAATATGAAAAAGCAAGAGGATGTTTATCATTTTATTGCAAAATGCCCAGTGTTATGGGAATGGAGAAAAAAGTGGTTGGGTAAGCCCCTGTTAGAAATACAGGAATTCAAAGAAGTCATGAATGGTAAGGACTGGAGAAGCTTAGCGTTGTACTGTAGGGATGCATAGAAGTACAGATGGTTCTTGATCTGTAATTTCAATTACTGAAGGCAAACCCCATATTTTACTCGTCAATCAATAATACTGAGAGCTCTGGTTACTGTCGATTTATATCTTTATTTTTGTATTTTTTAAATTTATCTATCCTTCAAAACCATGATTATACTGTTGAGTAATTATTATTATTTATATTTTGTATAGTTACTGTAATTAAGCTGTTTTTAAAAAACTATAGAATAAAAAATCAATTCATTTTAAACTGCAGTTGCTGTCAAACAGAAAAAAAGTAAATGACAATGATATAATGTAGTTATGAAACTCCATCTTCAGCTGACGGCCTAGAGGCCAAGTATTTTGATTTTGTTCTATAATTTATAAAAGTATGTATGCTTTGATTTTGTTAATAAATCATTATTCTATTCTATTCTATTCTACTTTATTTTATTAGTGTATCGATTTGCATAATTTGTTTCTTTCATTTTGTATTCCAGGCTGTAACCTGTTTTGGAAGAATCATCATCAGAAAAGCTCTCCTCCTCTACATTGCAATTAAATTTATTGTTACGAATTCAGCTCAAAATATTTATGGAATGAAATTCATGAAATATTCCCTATAAACGCAGTGTTGAATTAATTATTATTATTTTGTACCCATATTTTCACAAACTATTTTCTCCACACATCATATCTATAATGTTTGTGAAATTTTTCAAAAAATATTTGGTGTTGCAACGTGATTTTAATTGACTTTCACTAAACAAAAATCAGAAAAATATATTGAAAAGACTAGAAAGGACAGAGAGTTGACATTCTCTCAATCATTCCGAATAGGCTTTTCAAAACTGTTTTAATAAACATGACAGAAGGAATGGAGATTTGAAAGATCTATCACAATAATAATTATGAGTTGGAGCAATACCAGTTTCATAAGGGAATAGAATTCTTCTATCTCACCATCTCTTGAAGTTGAATACATGATAGAATCTTCTACACTGCCTCAAAAACCATGGATCAAAAATTTCGTTGGTCTGGCTGCTCTGCTTCAAAGCTGGTAGACAAGTTACTTAGGGCCAATGACATTCATAGTATTTGCAATTGAAATTGATTTATTCTTCTTCATAAAATCACAAAATACAAAATCATAAAATAACATTGAAAAAGGTTCCTCACATGGGCATAGTCTGTGAGCAAGGAACGAGTTCTATTTCGATCTACAAGAAACTTTACAATAAACAAATTAAACATGATGTACAACTGACAACCTGACAACTCATAATAATACACTTGAAAAATTAAAAATAAAAACGGTTTAGAAGAACAAATATTAAAGACATAACAAAGAGCAAAGTTATTAACACTATTTCACAAAAAATATTGTAATACAAGAAAAAATTATAATATTTTCTTATATAATATAAAAACATAATTCGTTCAGGTAAAAACTTTATCGTCTTGATTGAGACAATATTCATACAGGCGTCATTTAAAATCAATTCACAGTATTCACACACATACTCACACAAAACACATTCTATAATCACACTCACCATCTGACTAACATATTATAAATCATCGAAGGTTCAATATCAATGATAAATAATAGGTTCAATATAATTACTTCAATCAAAATCAATTTGAATAAATTGAGACTATGTACTCTTCTAATTCTTCTCAATTAACATTTAAGATCCAAGTGTTAACTATATTTTTAAAATTACTAATTTTTCTATTAACTGTTTTTTTTTAATATGTTCTGGCAGTTTTAAGTAAAGAATATTAATTTTGTAGTGTGAAGATGTAGTGGTGAATGATTTGATCAGTCTAGGAGTAATTATACCAGTATTAGTAGCTGTTCTAGTATGGTAGTTATGACGGATGTTGGTAAATAAAGAGCACTTATTTTTAAAGATATACATGATCAGGGGTTTGACATACAGTTGGACAATACTCAGCACCTGGAACTCTTTGAATAGAGTGTCTGTGGGGTATCTCCAAGGTTGACAAATTGCATTTTTCATAATAATTTTTTTCATCACTGATAAAGGCGCTAGGACAGTCTTGTATGCACCACCCCAGGCTATGATTCCATACAGCAATATTGACTGGACATATGCATAATAAATCTGCCTAATCAATTTCGGAGCAAGAATTCTACTTAGAGATGAAAAAATAAATATGAATTTTCTCAATTTATTTCTAATATACAGTACTGAACATGGGCTGACCATCTCAACCGATTATCAAAGATCACACCTGAATACTTATATTGGGGAACACATTCAATACTTTCACATCGATCACATTCATTAGGGGAATCACAGCTATGCAATCTTAATTGCTGGTTGACAGGATCACCTGCGGCTCTAATTGATATCAGTAAACACTTAGTTTTGATTGGATTCATAGCGAGCCGATTTTGGTCAAACCAATGCTTTGTCGTTACCAGCCCTAGTTCCGCCAAATTAAACACATCCTCCCACCTATCACCTTCAAACAGCAGGGCTGTGTCATCGGCATATAGAAATATATGACCATTATCAATTTTGACTTTCCCAAGGTTATTGATATAGATCAAAAATAATAAAGGGCCAAGAGTACTACCCTGTATCACTCCATACTCACTGCTCATTGGTGTGCTCAACTGGTTGAGAATAGAAACAACCTGTAACCTGTCATTAAAATAGCTTTCAAACCATTTAAAAGCCGTTCCTCGAACGCCAATATATTCTAATTTTTTTTCAAGTATACACCTATCAATTGAGTCAAAGGCTTTTGCCAGATCTATAAAAACAAGGAGAACCTTTTTATCACACTCAATTGACTCATGTATCTTTTTTGTGAGAAGAAAGAGGTCATCATTGACATTCTTGTCTTTTCTAAAGCCAAATTGATTATTAAATAAAATATTTTTTGTGGATAGATAAGTTTCTAGCTGTAATCTAACCAATATTTCAATAATTTTCGATAAAACACTAACTAAGTTTATGGGTCGGTAGCTAATACATTGATTTTTGGGACCAGATTTATAAATAGGCACAATTTTTCCAATTTTAAAAGAATCAGGGAAAATTCCCTTTGACAAGCTATTATTTACTAAGTGTAGAAGAGGTTTTTTTAAGTTATCAGCATATTTTTTATGATTGACACTGGTATATTATCAATACCAGGGGCAGATCCTCCCTTTAGGTCATTGACAATGTGCACCAAGCTTTCTTCTGTGATTGGTAACAGTTGAAAGCTAGATTCCATCCTGTAGTCTGCATCATTCATCACATTTTCAGTCACAATTGGAATAGCAGTTGCAAGGTTGGCACCAACACTCACATAGTACTCATTTAATGTATTTGCCGCCTGTGTAATGTCATTAGACCCATCAATTATTCTATCCTTACCTTTCATAAAATGCTCAATTGGAAAACCATCAGATTTTTTTCTAAGACCTGTAATTTCACTTATGCTTTTCCAGAGCTTTCTATTATCATTACCTGCCTTTGTAATTTTATCCTGGAAATATGCATCTTTTGCTGATTTAATCAGATTTGAGAGTATGTTTCTATAAATCTTGTACTCTGTTTTAAGGATCGCATTTAAGGGTTGTCTTTTTAATTTTCGGCTCAATTTATCTCTATGTCTTATAGATTTTATAAGACCATTTGAGATCCATGGCTTAATTTTTGTGCTTCTGGAAGAGAATCTTTTTGATTTGGTAGATTGAGCTAACATATTTTGAATCTTTCCCACAAAGATAGAACTACTCAAATCTACATCATCAACACCAGTCACATCCATCCAGTCACACTGAGATATGAGTTGGGATAACAGGTTCTCATCCACCATATGTTGATTTCTGAATGTTAAGTTTTTGTGGGGTTTCTTTATAACACTGAATTTGACTAACAGTAAAATCATGGTCTGTCATTCCACTTCTAATTACCGCTGACTTTATTGCATTGGTATCTTTTGTATCTGTGAACATGTGATCAATACAACTGGCTGAACTATCAGTAACTCTTGTAGGTACATCAATACAACTAACAAATCCTGCTCCATATAATACATCAAGATAACGTTGGGCCAGTTGATCCTGATTTCCTGGCAGAATACTACAATTGGTATCACCTACTAGCCAATGCACTCTGTCTTTGCTCTTATTGGTCAAATACAGCTCAAGATCGTCAATAAAGAGCTCGAGCTCGGCAGAGGGGCTTCTGTATATGGCGAGCAAACACAGCCGCTCTCCGCCGAACGCAATATCCAGCTTCACACCTGTGGCACCATGCAAACTTACATCCTCCTGCCTCACAGAAAAACATTTATTCACATAAACAATCACACCGTCATTCTGATTTCTACTAATTCTGTTCATAACTATATCATACCCTTCCACATCAACAATCACACTACCAGCATCCGTCCATGTCTCGGTCAGAACAATAATATCAAATTTTCTGTTATAATTATTCAGAATAACAAACAGTTCATCAATATGCTTATAATAACTTCTAACATTCAAACTCAAAATATTTATAGTATTAAAATCTCTTTGCTCCTCTGAAAAAAAAAATCAAATTCATTAACATTATCATGAACACGCGTAAAGACATTTCTTATATTTGCAACCTCATCAATAAGATCATCCATCCTGCGCGAACTGCGCCCTGCCTATAGCCATTAAAATCAATATCATACTATAATGCACGCCTACCATTCATATTTGATTGATAAATTATTGAGAGCTCCGAAGTTATAATTAATTATATACATAAAAATTGTGTGTAATGCCACTGAGATTGTAAAAAGAAGCACACAAATACAATTTATTAAGAAAAACTAAAAATAAGAAAAACTAAAAAAAAATAATTATATATATATATATTCAATTGTCAATATAATTCCTGAGCAGAATCCATAGCTGCATAATAATTCGCCTACTCTATGGAATCGGATTATAGTATATCCAATAAGTAGAATAATAAATAGCATTGATTGAAAATAAAATAAATAATATTCCTGTACGGTTCTTTATCAACACTTTGAAATCAGTATTCATCTACACTTTGAAAATTAAAATCTCAAGTTTTGAATTTTCGTAAGATTTAAGCCTATTCAACAATAAAAATCACAGAGGAACAGGATTTTCGATTGAAGTATGAAAATTGTTCTATGGTAAATTCAGATGAATAAATAAAATCAAATGTTCATATCAACTACTGTAGATCGTATGAAAGAATGATGACTATAGTCCCCCAAAAACGAAAAACTTCAACTTCAAACCTCAATATTTAGGAAAATAATTTATGACTAGGTCACTACAATAAATTAAATATAAAAACCTAGATAATTACCAAACCAATGAAGTGAAGACTCCACATATTGCATGAAGTAAGTGTAAGAAGAAGTCTTGAAGAAGACGAATCCCTTAATTAATTGTTTTCTTGTATCTCTTGCTATTTAACGTATGTATTTAATAGTTATTGTTGTAAAAAATTGAAATAGTTGAGGATTCATTTTTAAATACTTTAGCCTGTATTGCTTTATGAAATACCTACCTTATTTATTTTATTACACAGATGTTATAACACCATACATTTTTCAACCAATCATTCAAACATCATTCAATTTTCCTGAAGATTACTGAATTTTTAGGGTAGAAATTGAATTTTGGTAAATCTCATTCAAAAGCCAAGATTAATTTATTATTCGCTAAAAAACGCTTTCGAATTCAGTACCTCTTTATTCATCCATACCTATAGGCGTTTATTGCGCATTAAGGTTAACATAGAACCAGCAATTATCCACTGCTGTGAACAGCAACAACTCTTGGAAAGTGTTGATCCTCAATTTTTCATAATATTTCCGGTTTTGTACTTTGAGGTCCACTTTTTACTTAAAGTATGCCTTCTTTATCATAACTGATGATAACTTCAATATAACTTCTAACATAAGTAGATTTAACATTGAAAAGGTTGATATGTTAGTAGAGTCATACTTTCAATTTTCAACCTTCCTCAAGTCTTCCTTTACTCAGAAATGACTTTCAACAATAGGTTTTTTTTACCGTCATTATGTTAAGGAAGCCTCAAGCTGGATTTATAAATACGGGCCTGGCTTTGATTGCATAATCAATCTGTTTTGCCATCTTTAAAACTATTGATTGGTGTAATTGTTCAGTATTTTTATTGTCAAAAGAGTTTAGTTGACCCACTCAATGAAAATTGTCGTTTGAAACTGGCAACTATTGAGGAAAATACAAATAAATTATTACAAACAGTCTTTATATTTGTCTAAGATTTTATTATGTATATTTGTTTGAATTCAATGATAAATAATGTTGTAATTTATTGATTAGAACTAAGCTTCGATATTGATAAATTCTTTGCTTAGGAGTATCCAGTTTTTCAGTTGTTTGATGCTTTCTCCACTGCTATCGAATTTTATGCCATCTTACGGTTGGTTACAGGCTTTTCCCATGGCTAATGTATATTTGTCACGGGTATCAAAGTAGTATGAGCCTCTCAAACTGAAAATAAAATGACAATAACTATATACTTGATTAATTTCTCCCTTACAACCTACTGGGTATTCTCTAACAACAGGGGACGACAACAGATTATTGCAAAACAGTATTATGAGATAAAATATTAATTTATTAATTTACAAATAAAACAGAAAAGCTGATTGATTAGATTGTAAAACACTTGCAGACTTTATTTTGAATCAGATGCTTGTAAGAAAATACAGCAGTGAAAAATTGAAAAGAAATATGATCTGTGTGAGCTTTTTCACAAACATCTATTGTTTAACAGTCGTTTATATTTAGAAAATGAATCCTTTAATTATTTCTTAATAATTCACATTACACTTTTTTTTTAATTCACAATCGATTTATATTAATAATAATAAAGCTTTATTTAACAGAATTTATTAATTTCGAATTCCTTTAATTGCTATTAGTTGATACTGGAGACTTCCGCAATGGCGGATATTGACAACAGTATTTAATAGCTGATGGAAATCGATGAATGCTACTGTAGAAAAATATCAGTCACCACCGGGAATCGAACCACGGACCTCTCAATTGCCGGTTGAGCGCCGAAGGCCGTGGTCAGACTGCTTGCGACTGACGAGTAGATCGTTTTGCGAGCAGGTCGCATATAAACTAATAGCAATTAAAGGAATTCGAAATTAATAAATTCTGTTTATGTATATTTGTCAGTTTATTCAATTGTCAGTCACTTCAAACTAACTTGTGAGATACGAGCCGTTATGGCCAAGTTAAAAATGAATGCTGCTGTGCAGAAAGGTCTCCATGGTCTAGTGGTTAAGGCACTCAACCTGCAATTGAGAGGTCCGTGGTTCGATTCCCGGTGGTGACTGATATTTTTGTACAGTAGCATTCATCGATTTCCATCAGCTATTAAATACTGTTGTCAATATCCGCCATTGCGGAAGTCTCCAGTATCAACTAATAGCAATCAAAGGAATTCGAAATTAATAAATTCTGTTTATGTATATTTGTCAGTTTATTCAATTGTCAGTCACTTCAAACTAACTTTATTTAACATCCATAATGAACAAAAGCCTCTCTGTATGAGGTAATAAAATAATAAGGGGTTGGCTGTCACCTAACTATATTACAGTATGTTCATGGAGATAATATGCTTGAAATGTCAATGTATTATCACAGTCTTTTCACTATTCTGCTTCACAAATTTCGGTCTCTAGCCGTAGTAGCCCATGCATCGCCAACTCGCTGGAGAAACTCATCCCTCCATCTTGTAGGTGGTCGTCCCCTTCTCCTGAACTGGTCTCTTGGGATCCACTCTGTACATCTCTTGGTCCAGCGGTCGTCTGGCATTCTGGCCACATGTCCTGTCCAATTCCATTTCAAGATGGCAATCAGCTCGTTCAACATTTCCTTCATTTGTGAGGCGCTCTCTGCAACCAGCATAACATCATCGGCGAATCTCAAATTTACACCTCTCTCTATCTTGATCTTCCTTCCTCTTCTTTCCAACTCGATGAAAATTTCTGTGCCATCATAGAGACTCTTCATCAACTCTATATATACTCTTTACCAGTGGCGGATCCAGCGGAGACATCAGGGGGGGCGAACTTAGTTGTGGATTCCCCTCTAATGTGAATTTTATTGAGGGGTTGAGCGGAGCGAGACGAAGTTGATAGGTATCCAGGGGCCTGTTTCATAAAAATTTAGAAGCTACATAATACAGGAACTGCTTATTTTAACGCCTTATATTATATTGAGCATCCTGTTTACATGACTTATAAGTTTTATGAAATAGGCTCTAGGTACTTCAAATAACAGGTAACTTTAAATAATAGGTAACTTTAAACAACAGGTAACTTTAAATAACAACATGAATTTGACAATGTTAAATGTTATTTAACATTTAATGTTATTTTACTTAAACAACAAGCAAGCCTGTCTTGCTTGTGATAGTTCTTAATATTTGGAGCTCTTCAATTTTCATTGATTTTAATACGAAATGATGGTTTAATAGTGTTTAGTGTGTGATATTCATGGAGTAGAAAGACTGGATCATTATCTCAGGAATCTATTTATTTTTATTTTTAAAAAATATTTTTAAAATAATTTATTTATTTTTATTTTATTTTGAAACAACAAAGTCCAATCGTCTGTTTTTTTTTGGTTGAAGAGGTGTTAACAACATTATCAATGTTTATAGGAATGTCTCTATGCACATATAATAAGGCAAGTCCAGTCAATCTTTCTTCAGTCATTCTAGACCTCATCCATGTTTTAACTCTTCTAAGTTGAAAAGCTGCGTTCAGCAGTTGCTGCAGATATTGGCAATGACAACAAAATTTGTAGTAGTGTCTTTAACAATGGGTAGGCGCTACTGTCACACTTGTTATACACATCAGTACATCTGGTAATATTCTTCAAACTGCTGTAATCACTGGCATTCTTGAGTGAGTGGATTTCGTTTATTAGTTCAGAGACCATTGCGTCGGTACTTTGTGATACCGTATTAAACCAGAAAACTTCTTGCACAATGGTTCAACAGCTTCTTTCAATGTCTTAATGTCAGATATGGAGTTATGTTTTGCTGGTAGCAAAATGTTCATTTGAAAAAATTTCATAGTATCTTCTGAAAATCTTTCCTTCAAATCAGATAACACGTGATCTAGAATTGGAATGTACACAGATTTTCTCCAGTACGCTTCCTCTTCTTTCTCATTTGAAGAATCAGATGTACTTTGGTAATTTGCTCGGTTCATTTGCTTCTTACTTCTTAGTGATTCTTGGTATCCTAACATCTACTTCCAATGTTTCCATAGTCTTCTGAGCTCGGTAAAAAACCAAAGAAAAAAATTATCTGAATCTTTTCGTTTTCCACTAAGAAAGTTTACAGCCTGATCTACTTTATCTTTAGCATGAGCCATGTCAATATTTTCTTCTTGCAAGTATTTGCTTAGTATCACAGTTGATGATAAAATGTCACTTAACCTATACACAGAGACAACAAACTCACAGTTTGAAATACTACTATTCATTTGCTTTGCAAGCAGTTGATGAATCTTCCCATCTTGAGATGATTTCGAGAGCATCTTTAATCTTAGGAATATCTTCTTGAAATTCTAATATTGTCTCATGTCTTGAAACCCAGCATGTCTCACAATAACTTCTTATCTGATGGCCTAAAACGTTTTTCAGCACATGATTCCTTTTGGCAGACATACTGAATAAACCGGCAACTTCTTTTGTTGTTCCAAGAGCATTTCTGACACTTTGGACTTTGCTTGATTTAGAGAGAGCCAAATTTAATGAATGATTTTGGCAAATACATAGTGAGCTGTAAGCTGCTTCTTTTCTTATTTCAACAACAGCACCTTTTATAGTTGAAATATTGACACTGCAACCGTCACAGCCAATTCCAACACAGTAGTTGAGATTCAAATCCAGTTTTACCATAAACTTTAAAACAGTTTTGCCTAGAACTTCGCCAGTCACTGTGGGTTCTATTTCAACGTTGGTGTCGCCATAGTTAGTCTTATGAATGTCAATAAAGCCCACAAAATCTTCTCTAACACATCCTTTAAATACATAGTGCAAAGCCAAAGTTAGTTGGGATGTGTGAGAAACATATCAGTTGTTTCATCAAAAATGATACTGTAATATTTGGCCTCACTCACTCTTTTTTTAATTTCCAATACAACTTCCTCGCCACAAATCTGAATCAATTCATTAGCAGTTGTTTTGCTTATATATGTAGCATTTGACTTTGCATTTTTTAGGTGATTTTCCAATTCTTTATCCCCACTGTCTACTCTAAAACATAACAAGGCTCGGAAATTCCCTTCATTTTGTAATGGATCATTATCCAGATCAGAAAGACTGCCGTCATCCCTATGGCCCCTGAACAAAATATTTTGTTTTCCATGAAAAATTATTGTTTTCATAATTGGAATCAATCGAGACCTATTTTCAGATAACTGTTTTTTTCTTTTCTCATCCAACAGATTTATCACCTCATTTTGGGGGTTTCTATACATTGAAATAAATGCCTGCCCATCTTGTTCGGCTGTTTTGTGGTAATTTGACAAAGAATGCGTCTCTAAATCCCCATCTTTACCCATCAATTTTGCATATTTTTTTAGAGGTTCACTGACTAACTTCTTCAATGGAACAGTTTTTTGTCCACCAGCTAAAGTCTGGTAACAAAATATCGCACAGTACTTACAGAATAATCCTTGCTTATTTTCCGAAAATACCAACCAAGGGTACTTATTGAAGTGGCTGCTATTCACGCGCCTGTGTTCCTCACGCCCTTTTTTAATGTGGACAGACGATGGAAAAATATAGTCTTTTGGGGGGATATAATGGTTTGAGAGAAGTTCATATTTAATGTGATCACTGAGACCTGACATATTCCCCACGTATGTACCAACATCGCGAGACAGGCTGCATTCGATTTTGGAGGTGTACTAACATCAACCTCCGCCGATGAACAACCTTCACCACTTGCACAAGGCTGGGGATCGAGAGCTTTTCCTTCTTGCGTCTGCTGCACCCCTTCCTCTTTCTCTTTTTCATCGTCCAATTTTCTTCTCTTTATAATGAACTTGTCCATAATTATCTTCTTATTGTACGTTAACACTCACAACATAATGCACAGTGCACACAACTTTATTATCCACGTAACTCGCAACTTGACGATAGCCGGTAGAGCCGAGGACTGAGGAGTGGTGACTAGGAGTGGAGAGGAGAGGAGAGGAGTATAGTGGTACAAAAAAAAGTTTCAGTAGTAGTTTGTAGTGGTAGTGGGTGAAACGTTGGTGGGGAGGGAGTAGTCGTGTCAGAGCAGTCAACTGTCAGAACAAAACTATCGTCCCTTTCTTCAGTTCCACAACGTAAGTAGGTATGCAGGCAGTTTAGAAAAATAAACAACTATGGTAGACAGTGTGTTTATTATTGGATTGGTTTTACGTTGGATTATTAGATTGGTGATAAAGATATAGTTGAAAAACATGTTTAACCAGATGCAAAGTAAATAACTACACTATTTTTTTACAGTATTTAAAGTATTTTAAAAGCATCTGAGCCTGAGGGGGGGCGACCGCCCACTCGCCCCCCCCCCCCCCCCACTGGATCCACCACTGCTCTTTACTGATGCCAGATTTTTCTAGTGCCTCCCACATTTTGTAATGATTAAGACTGTCGAAGGCCTTATGGAAATCGACGAATCCCAAGTACAGAGGTATATTGTATTCTAAGCATTTCTCAATAAGCTGATTGGCCGCCTGTAAGTGGTCCATGGTGGAAAAGCCGGGCTTAAATCCAGCCAGCTCAGTCGGGTGGTTTTCATATACTTTACTCATGATTCTATTCTTTATAATGTAGGCAAAAACTTTGTTTAGAACAGATGAGAGAGTTATCAGTCTGTAGTTTTTCACATCAGATTGGGATCCTTTCTTGAATAGTATATCACCTTGTTGGTTTGTAGAATCTTCATGTAGCTTTATGTAGAATCTTCGTGTGGAGTAACATTTCACTCATTAATAATCTATGGTCTGAATCCTATTGAAATTTTCAATTATTTCCAGTTTTCTGACCATATCATTGTTTTTATCTACAATGAAATAATCTATTTCATGTAAACTACCAACTGGAGATTTCCATGTCCATCTTTCCTCAAGACTTCCTTCAAAAAATGCATTCATTATTTTTTGATTGTTACTCAGAGCAAAATCATGAAGCCTTTCTCCCCTATCGTTTGTAAGTTCTACATTACCATATCTACTGCTACTTCTATCTCCATAGCTTCTCATAATAGTCTTTGCATTGAAATCTCCAATTATCAGTAATCGCTCTCCAGTTTTTGTCATGGCTATGTTCCACAATCTCATAGAATATATCAATTTCTTCTTCTGTGCTGTCTGATGTTGGTGCATGTAATTGAATAATAAAAAATTTCATACGGTATTTCCAACTGATACTCGTAGGAACGCAATTCTATCAGAAATAGCTTGAAACTCTGAAAATCCATTCTTTAGTTTCTTGTTGACAAAGAATCCCACTCCTCTATGACCCCTTGTGGCTGCTGCATGACAGAATATATGTCCGCTTCTTCGTTCCACTATTTCTTCATAGCTCCTCCTGATTTCCGCATTCCGCTAATCCTATAATATCCCACACTGTACTTCTTTCATAGCCTCCTCAAGTTCCAATAGCTTATCTTCACCATACACCGATCTCGCATTGAATGTTCCTATATATTATATATTGTTTTCCTGTTACATGTTTCGTTTCCTTTCCTTTTTTCCATGATTCCTATCCTGTTCTACAATTTTGTTTGCTATGACTGCTGTGTTGTATTTCCTTTTTCTTCATTTTCCGTTCTTTGTGCTTCCTCTTCTTTTCCACTTTGTTCTTTATTTCGCAGTATCTGATTTGTGATGACCTTCTCTTCTAATCCTTTTTTCAAAAATCTATCCAGGCTATTCTGCCTTACATTTTTTCTATCCTTCTTCTTTGCCTGTTTTCCATGACTATTCCTGTTTTCTTCTTCCTGAATGTTTGGGGACGTTTCTACATTCCTGGCTCTTTTTGTGGTGGTTTCTTGCTTGTTCAGTTCCTCTAGTGATAGCATTTGACTGTTGACTTTGAACTTATCTTTCATCATTATCACTTTTTTCCTTTTTCTTTAAGCCTGATGAGGTGTGGAAATAGCTGTTTCCTTATTTCTTGCACTTCCTTGGAATAATCTTCTTTTACTTGAATATGCTTGAAACGGAATTTCCCTTGCAGTGTACGTTTATTTCTCAAAATCAAGTTTTTGACAACTACAGGTGATTTCTCTTTGCTTCTGTTCGTCTTCCATAGGTCTGCAATGTAGTTTCCATTTATTTCTGGTACCAAAAACTTCAGTACATCCATTATTTCCTTATTTATTGTGAAGAGATTCTTACCCTGAATTCCAAAGAACAATAAATTGTATTTTCTGTCGTTCTCTGAATTGATAATTTTGGTCCTTGAATAATTTTCTTTTATCAAATGAATCTCAGATTTAATCTTGTCTATTTCTTGTGTGAACAGTTCATTTATTGAATCCACTTTATTCTCTAGCATGTCCAGCTTTTCCAATTTTTCCAGGATTTTTTCTAATTTTTCATTTACTGTAGACATCTTGATTTGAATGATGTTTTTCCCTCTAAATTAAATTCTTAACCAGAGAAAACAGGTTGTTTCTACCTATTAAGTGCCAATATTAGCAATCTTTCTGTCACCTCAATAATATCAAACTTCTATTAATGTAGAATACACAGTCGTAACAATCAATCTATTGCAGACTCTTCCTTTAATTATATTTGGAGTTTATTGGATGGCACTAGTTGATAACGGAGTAGGTCTGTAGGTCACATGGATAACAAAGTATCAAAATCGAAAGTCAAACGATGAGTGCTTTACTATTTCTCTCACTCTCACCCTTTCTTTGTCTATCCGTTTATCTCTACCCTGTTGTACGTTGTTGTGATTACTCTTCTTTTTTTTTCGTACTGGAATTTCCCTGTCACTAGTCAACAGGTAGTAATATGAACAGGTAAATTGAATTTTCTAAGGTTTGTTGCAAGTTGGTCAAAGTTCATCTGAGTCTTCCACTAACATGTATCACCCGTACTCTTTCTAACCTTAAAACGACCCTAGCCAACTTTCAAAACCCAGTTTCCTTGGAATGAGCAGTGTCCTGAAAATGTATTTCACTTCACCATATACGCCAAGTACTTCGAATGCCAAAAATCCTTATAAAACAGTCACTTTCTATAGTTTTTCCACAATAATTCAAGGTTTCACCAAGACACAATATCGAACATTCTTTACACAGCAGATCATGGCTGCCAACCTCCATCGATTTGTATTGGAATATATCAATTAAAATATTTTAAAGATAATATGCATTATATCATAATATAAAAAATACAGCCAAAATTTGCCAATATGAATCATTTTTGAAGTATCAATAAAACTACTAATGCAGGAGACATTTGTAAGTTTTATATTTTTTTATTGTTCAACAATCGTCCATTTGCAAGAAGTTAAACCTACAATTAATGACTCTCAATAATTGGCATTACACTTATTTTTTTCAAAATAAAGAAATACTTATTGTGGTTAATGCAATTAATTTAAGATATGTAGCTTAATATAATACTATTATTTATGGTATTATAACTCACTGAGAATTTACTGTTGAATCACTCCTCCAAAATATCAACGAAAATTATTTATGCCTGTGTCTTGTATAAGTATTTTTTTTATTCAACTCCATCAAATTTATCCATGTCAATGTAGCAAGAGAGTTTTGTTCAAGCTGGTTGGGTTGTCATCAAGCTAATTAATTCACTTCCCATTTATTTAATCATGATGTGTCTTTTATAAATTACTTCTAATAGCTTAATATTTATGAATTCTCTTTCTTTATGTAATTACTCAAGTGTATTGAATTCGCCATTCAATTGAATAGGTCTCTGTTATAACCAATTTGAAAGAACTCCTCAATATTTGAAAAATATATTTTTTGACTGACCTGTTGTCCACATCCTCTCCCAGAAGAACCCATTTATCCTCTGATGCACAATCGATTCTGCTACAGCAGCTTTCTATGTATTCAACAAAGGATGGGCATTCATAGCCATAAAAGCCAACATCTGAATTAATTGACTCAGCAAATATTTCGACTGCCCTGACGTGAAGACAAGTTTTATCAAGAATTGAGGAAAAACTTTTCGAATGATTTATGTCCTATTTTAATAGTAAGCTAAGTTTGCCATCTCTTCTCCTCTCTTTCGTCTTCTCTTTCTCTTTCATTTTCACCTTCTGATTCTCTCTCTCTCTCTCTCTCTCTTTTTCTCCTTGGTATTTATTTAAAATCTCTGTATTATTTTTTCTTTGACAGTTCATTAAGGTTTTTGCTTATGTATAATATTAGCAACTCTTACCTGCGCACAGGATGTTTCCTTGCAGGTAATTATTAGATTTTGTAATTTATGAACATTTATTCTGAAATTGCTATGATGTGAAGATCTAAATAAAAGTTTTTGATTTGATTTGATTTTGTAACACAAAATAAAACAATGATTAAGTACAGTACAGTATTCCATGGGAATACATCAAGCACATTCCATGTTTAGCCTGATAGAGAAGTAGAAAAAAAGGTTTCCTGATAATAATAAAAACCATGTTTTTTAACCATTCCAAAGTTATCCTCTGTTGTATTTTAGTGAGAAATATGAACAAATGAAATAAATGTTGTGAATAAATGCTACTATATATTGCCTCACCAATTTCCATGTTATAGAGATCAAGGTACTTTTTCTAACAATAGAACCAATGTTCAGGGTCTTGTCAGAGTTTAACATGTTCTCAATACTACTTTATCTCTTCTTTCATCGACTCTTTATTGTCTAAGATTATTCAAAATGTGTGTCTCTCAATATTCTGAATCCATTGTTTCACTTACAAGTTTAATAGTATATTACATTACAAGTGCAGGAAATGGTGCTTACCATATGAGTATGATAAGTTAATGCATGAGACAAAGTTGAGTGCGGTATTATCATACAAGTATGGTAAACATCTTCTCAGATGAGTTATCTACAACATTTTTCATCATACTAGTCTAAAATATAAAAAAAAGATAAACTTTGAACAAGTACAACCAGCATCATCAAAGATAATCTCAAAATCCTGCATAGCAGTGAAATACTAAAAGTTCTTCTGAGAATAGCTAATTTTCCAAATCCTGAATTAGATGGAATGCAGTAATATCCAAAATATATTTTCCTACAACTGCTTGTAAAGTAGTTCTTTACATACCGTACTGAAAACTAATTGTAAATTAGTAAACAATTGCTCTGCAAGCGGTAAAGTACTTTACACTCGCCAGCTGTTCTTAACGCTTCTGTTTTGATTTTGATGTCTTCTCATTGGTGGATCTTGTAATCTGTGAGATTCTCATAACTGTAACAATGGCGCATGCTGACCAAATCTGCAAACGGTCTGTAATGCTACAAATTACAAGCTTTTATTGTGTTGGAATCTAGAACTGCAGTTTTAGGAAAAATATTGTATATAATTTGCACGGAAAGCTTCTTTATCGCTCTCACAAAATTACTGTGCTCCGCTAAGCATTGTGCAGTAACTGTTTTGGCTCGAACAATAAAGTCGTGCTTCACACTCTCAATACATAAATAACTATTTTGTCATACTTGTACATATTAACCACTTTACCGAGCATTGAATCGAGCAAGTAAACTTCTATTTACAGACAGAACAGCTGATTTTCATTACCACATCCTTTTTCAGTGTGATAATGGATATTACCGCATTCCAGCTAATTCAGAATTTGGAAAAACAGCAGATCTCAGAAGAATTTTTAGTATTTCACTGCTGTGAAGGATTTTGAGGTTATGTTTGATGATGCTTGTTGTACTTGCTCAAATTTTATCTTTTTTTATATTTTAGACTAGTATGATGAAAAATGTTGTATGCAACTCATCTGGGAAGATGTTTACCATACTTGTATGATAATACCGCACTCAACTTTGTCTCATGCATTAACTTATCATACTCATATGGTAAGCACCATTTCCCACACTTGTAATGTAATATACTATAATAAGACAGGCCATTGTTAGTCTTAGTTTATGCACAAATATGTGTGCTAATGATTATAATATATTCTTATTTATTTCAACAATATGATTTAATTGAATAACTATATTTATTAAAGGCAAAGTTTCGACTATTAAGTATATTATTCTTCCTTGTTTATAGTAATCATTTTGATTATCCAATTAATTATATTATTGTTTTGGGATCTATTACTAAAAAAATGCTGGGAACACTTTAAATAAACACTCACACTTTATTGACACAAATTACTTACAACATGCACTAACCACAAAAAAAACCAAAAAGAAAAATAATAAAACAATAACGTTCAGCTAATAATGCATTTTTGGTATCACTGTACAAAAATGTATTACTTGCTATGAATAATTTGATAAAAACTATCTAATAAACTGATCAATAAAGTAAAAATGAATGTCTAAGACCAGTTAAACATTCAACAAATAAATGGAACACTTATGTCACTTAATTATAGTATCCCAGTCAGCACAATCATGTATCTTATATGTATTATTTACATTCAAGCAATATCCATATTACGTGAATGATATGTAAACTACAGCAATGGGAATGTAAATTTCATGTATAAGAAAGGTTCATAGGTTCGTCTATAGGACATATAACAAACATACGTATTTACGTATTATATTTACATAAATTGTATGTGAAATAAATACGTAAATAATATGTGAATAAAAGCAATGGTGTATATGTATATGAAATATGTAAATTTTATGTGAACAGAATATGTAAATATTACATAAATTGAAGGTCTAAAATATACATATCAAAAGTCTATTATATGTAAATGTGATGTAAATAGTACATAAACAAGATGTGTGAATGATGCATAAATTTAGCATCATATAATATATGTATATTAAAGATCTATTATACATAAACTTCACATAAGATTTATATTTGAAGCTGTTCAATGTATACAGATTATGTGAATAATATGTACAAAATATATACAGTAGACCTAGGTGTACATATATTGAAGGTCCATTATATGTAAAGTGTACATATCATTTACATAAGTGGTTGAGCACTACATATAAAATATGTATAGAATCGTCAATAATAGGTCCAACATGGACATAAAATTGGTGTAAATAATACATAAACAAGATATGTAAATGATACATATATTTAACCTGATATATGTATATGAGAGATCTATTATACATAAAATTCACATAAGATTTATATTGAAAGCTGTCCAATATATATATCAAATTTGTGAATCATATATACAAAATACATACAGTAGACCTAGGTTTACATATATTGAAGGTCTAATATATGTAAAATATACAAGTGATTTATATTGGTGGTTGAGCACATTATTATAGAATGTGTATAGAAATGGTGGATGGTGTAAATGATATGTAAGCAAGATATACAGATAATTCATTTCATTTATTATAACACAATAATCACAAACAGTTGAAAATATTTACAAACAAAATATACACAAATATCATACTTTATTGAGCGCTTTGTTTCTATTGAAAATCCTTGTTCCTGCCTGTCTAAACCATTCCCGCACCCTTGTTTCAAAAATCTTCTGTGTGAAACTCTTGTGATTCGCACACAGAACACCTGAAACAAATAAATGAGTTAGACAATTACTTGAATTATAAGCAAATAACATATTGATTACAGAAAGCAAAGAAATTAGTTGATAAAATACTGAAGAAAACAGCCAAAATTTAGATTGGTCTCTCTGGTAAAATTTGCACAATAGCTCTACTCAAAATGATAGATGCTTAAATTGGATGCAGACAATAATTTTGTTCCATTTGTTATGAATGAGTTCAGAGTTCATCAGAACAAAATCTTCTTAAAATAATAATTCCAATAAATATACCTGATAGATATTTTATCTAGTAATGAAACTGCCCCTGGTGGGCTGCTAGGGAAATTATTCCCACATTGATATATTATCAAGAGGAATATTCCTGATTCAAATTACATATTAAGAAGTAACATATTATTTTGGGGGTCAATTGAATTGAGTATAATATTTTAATGTTT
The DNA here is from genome assembly GCA_948455865.1 of Conomelus anceps. NCBI lineage: Eukaryota > Metazoa > Arthropoda > Insecta > Hemiptera > Delphacidae > Conomelus > Conomelus anceps. The sequence goes on from OX418220.1 coordinate 8,598,758, forward strand.
ATTGTTACAGGTATCATATGATTATCATGCTAAAATAGGACTGATAAAGTGCTAAAAAAATGTGCTGGTGGATTAGTTTTCTTGTACAATTTGCACAATAGCTCTACTCTAAATGATAGATGCTTTAATTGGAAGCAGACAATAATTTTGTTCCATTTGTTATGAATGAGTTCATCAAAACAAAATCTTCCTAAAATAATAATTCCAATAAATATACCTGGTAGATATTTTATCTAGTTATGAAACTGGCCCTAGTGGGCTGCTAGGGAAATTGTTCCCACATTGATATATTATCAAGAGGAATATTCCTGATTCAAATTACATATCAAGAAGTAACATATTATTTTGGGGGTCAATTGAATTGAGTATAATATTTTAATGTTTATTGTTACAGGTATCATATGATTATCATGCTAAAATAGGACTGATAAAGTGCTAAAAAAATGTGCTGGTGGATTAGTTTTCTTGTACAATTTGCACAATAGCTCTACTCTAAATGATAGATGCTTTAATTGGAAGCAGACAATAATTTTGTTCCATTTGTTATGAATGAGTTCATCAAAACAAAATCTTCCTAAAATAATAATTCCAATAAATATACCTGGTAGATATTTTATCTAGTTATGAAACTGGCCCTGGTGGGCTGCTAGGGAAATTATTCCCACATTGATATATTATCAAGAGGAATATTCCTGATTCAAATTACATATCAAGAAGTAATATAAATTTTTACAAGAAAAAAGTTTAGTAAAACAATCAAGTAACATATTATTTTGGGGGTCAGATGAATTGAGTATCATATTTTTATGTTTATTATTACAGGTATCATATGATTATAATGCTAAAATAGGACTAATAAAGTGCTAAAAAAATGTTTTGCTGGAGGTTAGTTAGGTGAGTTATGCATCACTCATTTTTTATGCTTGGGCACAGGTGTCTGACCGCGACTCCAACAAGGTTAATTAGCTCTGCATTGCAATAAATGTTGAAGTTCCACACATTAATAATGGGAATGCCAACACTTTTGAATTTTAAAACCTAGGACTAGGGAGATTTAACCCTTCTGCAAGGTTCCCGAAATTGATATCTACAACTACTTCTGATAAATATTCCCAATCTATTACTATACTGCATGAACATAGAACGACTATGTGTTTAATATACATTTCAAACCATTTTCTTCCCATAAAATATGGCAAGTGCTAAAAGTGGGTCATGTCTCTAGTTCCCCCTATTGCCTTTTTAAAAATAGGGATGGATATATCCTCTAAGAAATTTGAATTAGTAGTCTATATCATGTACATGAGGGGAATTAAATGAATTGAATTACTTGGGATCTGTACAAGAAAATGTGCAGAATTCAAGACTTAATCTGTTTCCTAGATGAAAGAAATAATCTGCTTTTCTAATACAGCTGACTGATATAAAATATCCTTAAAGACCATCATAAATAAACAAGCATACGGTACCTTCTAAATTCTTAATTATGGAAAGAGTTTTTAAGATTCTCTTCCCCTTTCTTCCCTCCCAACTGAAGTTCACCGCCACTTCGTTGGTGAGAAGCCTCAACAGTGATCTTCTGACTGCCTCCTCCATCGACCCTCCTCCAATTTTTGTGAAGAAATCAGTCTGAAAATGAATTAAACTATTAGTCTTAGAAAATTAAGGTTATGTAGGCTAAGACTTGGAAAGAAGAGTTTGAGCCGAAATTTTACTAAACTAGTAATGTATTACGGGTACCTAATTTCTTCATTCAGAGGTGGTTATTAAGAAAAGAACAAAGCCTCTATGATCAGCTGGAAGAGCCCTAGGACTAACTTCTTTCCTAATTAGAAATGTAACCTCAGCGGGAGGTGGCGAATAATAGAATCAAGGATAATTTTTATGAGAACGCAGCAATGCGTGTCAGGCCAGCTAGTATTTTATAAATACATACATACAGTATACCCTTCTAAATAATAATTATTATGACATGAAGACAATTTCAAAAAATCATGGAGATTTTATATTTGGTTTTAAAGGAGGCAATGTTGCTCAATAAAATACAGTCATTAGTCATTTACTTCGTGAGTTCCACTAATTTATTTTGCTATAACTAATAATAACAAGGTGTTTAGTTTCAATTCAAATTCTATTACATAACAAAAATGTACTAAGTTTAGACACATGTTTTTGAACGTTTACTGCACTGCAATGAATAATTAGAATCTATTTGTCTGTAGTAGTGGGCCTACCCTACCAGCTATCAAAAGCACATTCCAACTGATGAATTAGGAAAAAATGATAACATTTATGCAGGGGGTCCAACTAAAAACGAAAATTACAGCAAGGGGTCCATAAGACAAAAAAGTTTGGGATACCACTGTACCATCACCATGATCTGACTACATAAGTGACATAAGTATAGTGACTACATAAGTATAGTAGATTATACATGGCAGATGAGATTAAAAAATGGTGCCTAACACAATTGGAAATTAAACTCATTAAAAGTAGTTTTTCTCTTTTTTTCAGAGGCCGAAGCCCACATAGGTCTGAGACCTGTGCGTGGGTAATGAATTGGATGATGGTGAATGATGAGTTGGACCTACAGTTTTAGGTGGGTTCCGAACCAACAGGAAGTGATTTTACAGCGAAGAAAAGATACTTTTTTGCTGGCCAATCCAATCAGTCATGCTTACAAAGAACGCCCAGGAGTTTCGTAGCGTATCTCTGATTAAACAGATACCTGCTACGGCACTCGGCTATCACTTGTCAAAGTTCAATTTCCGATTCCGCTAAATACAGTTTTTTCATCTCATCAACCATGTACAATTTACAGGCTTATGTGTCCAATCATCAAAATTTTCAAAACAACTCATGAAACGACTCATGGAAAGTCTCAAGATTATGAGGATGGATAGAAATAGCTTTAAAATGTATTTTACCTCCTTTCCACTCTTAGCTTGCTGGATCCATTTTGCAGCCGAAAGATGCCATTTTGTCTGGTTTGCACTCTCTCCAAAAAGCCCTTAGACAGCAACTGCAAACAAAAAAAAAAACAATATCATCAACATTTCTTAATTTTTTTATATCAAACTTCATGAAACCTTTCTATGAAGCCACTTTTGGTTGAAATACAGAGAATGTAGGTAAACTGGAAATGGAAAAGTAAAAAATATATTTATTTTAGGGTGAACTCTCAGAAATCATTGAGAGTAATTAAGATATATAGAGTATAGAATTTGAGTAAATCGGCTGCTAATTTCTTCTTGTCACAAAGCATCTGCAATAGGTTAGTTCTAAGAATGCACCAACATCACCATTAATATTTTTTTGTGTGAGAATACAGTACAATAAAGAGGCTCACATTATTGAACTATTGGCTCTATTCTACCAAATTCAAAATGATACATAATACAATACATGAAGATATATGCAGCTACTTTAAGGCTGTGCGCAGGGTTTCGGGTCATAATTCTTTTTCATAGTTTATTGTATTGGATATTTGTAAGGTATTGAAATGCTACCTATTGCCACAAGAAATTATTTTTTTCATCAAATATTTTATGGAATATGGGAGTTCAAAGTTGAAATTTTTCGGTTTTTGGGGGCAATTGAACTCACCTACAAGTTATTTTAAACATTTTATAATTTTTTTTATAACTGAGACACCTTTTTTATTTCAGTTTAACAATTGGTCTTTTCAAAATAATTTTTTGAAAAACTGAAATTTATTGCATGTTTTAAAAAATTTATTTTGAGAAAACTTGTTTGATCAGAATGAAAAATATGTCATTTTGTTCCTCAATGGGTCTTTCATTTAAAAACAAATAACCAAAAGTTTAAAATAACTTAGTGGAGATCAATTGCCCCCATAAACCGAAAAAATTCAACTTTGAACTCCCATTTTCCATAAAATATTTGATGAAAGAAATAATTTCTCATGGCAATAGTCAACATTTGAATACCTTAAAAATATCCAATACAATAAACTTTGAAAAAAAATTATGACCCAAAAACCTGCGCACAGTCTTAATAAATGAATAAAATATTTAGTCATAAATGGGTTTCAAGATTATGTTCTATCATCTTCAGTGTTTAGTACAGACTAGTTGTGCCAAGCTCTAATGGCGTGAAAAGTGTAGCTCAAAACGCTTCTGCTACTCAAACAAGGTCAGGTCTATGATGGAATTAGACATTTCCACTTTATTAGTTGACAAATTATTTTTTTTTATATGACATTGTCACCTTATATCACTTTATATGCCACCTTACTAAAGGGCTAGACTTCAGTCACTCTTATTTACGACAGTATTTATGATATGATGAATTATATAAATGTAATACACTCGTAACACATTTAGCGACATCAGTTCTGCCAAATGCAACTCTCATCTTCCCAGTCATCACTACTTTTCCAGTTTATGAAAATTGCATTGCCAGTTCATCAACCATAGGAATTTTGCATCGATGTTCCTTTTGGGAATGTGCAGCAATGTATGTGTATGGACTTGAAAAATGTGCTTGCATTTATTGGATATTAATTTGAAAGGATAAAAGGAAAGGCACTCTGACCTTCTTCTACAAAACATATGATTTATGATGGACTATTCCATCATAATATGGGATCAGCATCAGATTTCAAGATAGTAGGCTACATCTCAGGATAGCTCTCAGTCCCTTTTATTCTTCTAGTCAAGGCTCAGATATTCATGAGAATAACAGTTTTGCCTAAGAGGAACTGAATAATTTTCCAATTTAGTAAAATAAAGATTTATTACTGAGTAAATAATTTTGTATATGGTACCTACATATTTAATTATTCTATGAATTGATTTATCTGAAATGTGAAAGGCGTTTTGAGATAAAATTTATGAATCAGCTATTTTTTTTATTGCTGATGCCCACATGAGTCCGAGACTTGTGCGTGGGTAATGAGGCCCACATGAGTCCGAGACTTGTGCGTTGGTAATGAGGTGAATGATTACACATAGATGCCTGAGGGTGGACCGGGATTCGAACCCACGACCACTTAAACGACATCATATAAATTTATGTTCAGCCTATAAGATCTATTAGCATATTATCATATTTATCTGAGCATTGTATTATATAATAGCATATTTGTATATGTATCTTTTAGGAATAGATTCAAGATGAATACATAATAATAAGCAAACACTACATCAAAATAGGAAACACTGTAGCCACTGTTATGCGCTTCACGTGGAATGCATCATGGAAAATTAAATGTAACTATATATCAATTGCTGTAAAATCACTTCCTGGTGGTTTGGAACCCACCTAAAACTGTAGGACCAACTCATCAATCACCACGCACAGGTCTCAGATTTATGAGGGTTTCAACTTCTAAAGAAAATTTGTTTTAAAAAATAAGCAAATTTACCTTATAATTCCATGGCTGCCACTGGATACTTGTCTCACTGGTCATAATTGGGCTCCATACATTTTTTCAACAATGCTGTTATATTTCTGCTTTGTGGCTTAGATGGATAAAATGTCTCTGTATTGCTGTCCACTAGCCACCGTGTACGACCAATGCATTCTCTTCATCTGGGAGTTTGCATACAACATACATCTGAAAAATGTTTATACTGTATATTGATATGTTCTGCTTTATAGGCTCTTAATAATTATTATAATCAAGTTTATTCGTAAATATATTTTTTGAATACAATATTTTTTATATATCCCATAAATAATTTATTCATCCCCTGCCTCTTCGGAGATACCCTATCAGTCATCAGCATCAATCATATTCTCAGCTCCTCATCACAAATAAATGACGAGGAACGCACATGAAAATACGGGATAATCGATTATAGGGAGTCAATGACATGGCCTATTCATTTCTCAATTAAAACATTTTTTAAAATATTTCTTTCAACCTGAAATTTACCAAGATATTTGTCATGAGAAACAAATAAATTAAGCTGCTATAAATAAAATAACTTTTATTAGTAGATTCAATTGCAGGTCACATACTGTCAGCTTTTCTCGCACTATTCAATCCATAAAAGTTAAGACACAGAAATAAATTCATTCAACTCCCAATAAATTTATCAACAAAGCAATTGAGTTCACAGCTTTAATGGAAAATTATTATCAATTCAATCAATACTTCAGTGAGTAACATCAATAATTAGGTAACCATTTATAATAGCTCTTCAGTTTCATTAATAAATCCATTTATTTGATGTTTTCATATTACTTTTCCACTTGAAATTTAAACATTTTTTTTGTTGGAAATACTTTACTAATAAACTGAACCCTTACTTATTCGTGTAATATCTATTTCACATTGCTGTAATGCTTCCTCAATCACAGTTGGAGGTCTATTATATCAGGTTTTGAGTATTGGGTTTTGAAGAAAGTTTTACATGTTTCAAAGCCCAATTTTCAAGACCTGATTCAGTACTCTCCAACCGTATCTGAGGAAGCATTAGGAAGCAATTTGAAATAGCTATCACACAGATATAAGTAAATGTTAAATTCACCAGTAGAGTATTTTCACCAATTATTCATGTTTGAACTCATATATTTTTATTACGTTCGATAGCCCACATACTGGTAGTCATCTTTCAAAAAATAACTATAACCAACTAACTATAACTATGAGAAAAATGTATGACCAAAGGCTGCATTATTTAGTCTGAAATAACTACGGAAAGGTTTTAGAAAAACAAAGTTTTGTACCGCCTTTACGTTTAAAATTATTTGCAAAAAATATTTAAGTATCAATTAAAATACTGCAGACGTTCTGTGTGTTCAATTAAAAAAAATTTAATAAACTGGTTGATGTAATTTTTCGATCTACTGTACAATGAATTTGTAGGCTACATGAAATAAAAAACTATTTCTTATTGGACAAATGTTCCATGAAGTAGCCTATCATAGATGAAGACCCTAATTTTTCAATAAGATACTGTTTACTCTACATGCAACTTGCAGTCTCCATTAATAAGAATTTAACCAAAGAAGTATTACACTAAACTGGTTATTTTTTGAGACCCGCGCACCAGGTTTTGTATATTTTCTCTATAATTAACACACCAATCCCTTCACTCTCCCAAAAGCAAACAAATTTGATAAAATTAGATGAAATACATAACTTAGTTTATTTATAAACGTATGTTGACTTCACTATATTAGTTAGTTATATAATTAGTAATAATTAGTTATTATCCAGGCTACAAGTTGTACTTACCGTACTCAATGTGCAACTCGTTCTTGTCTGGGTAGTAATACAAAAGACAGGAACAACTTGTCGGAGCTCACTTCACAAATTTAATACTTTCGCCTAGCAAGTCCGAACTAGAAATGGTTAGTTGGTGTTTGATTTTACCAAAGGTGAAGAGTCTGAAAATCCTCAAGTGTTGGCGGGAACAAAACAATGAAGGAATTAGTTTCCATAACCTTCCGGCACAGCATTCTTGGATAGCATCTTCAGTATGTGACAATGGGCCTGACAACAGACATCCCCTTACTAATTTTAAAAATAGCAGCCACCCTGCCCCCATGCACCCTTTCCCATCATCAGATACCTGCCTTGCCAGCTTTTACTCGAACGGTTTTCGGTATGACAGTTTGCTTCTCGGTATTTCCATTCCACGCTAGTGTCCGAATTTTTTCTCTCACTCTAACGCGCTCTTTCTTCTCTCTCACTCCCTCCTCTCTACACTACTCACACTCAGGACGGTATAGTTACTATAGACTCACACTCCAGCAACAAACCAAAAACAGCTTCCAATCACCTGGTTAACACTATTTTAAATTGCATCTGCTTCTGGTATAAGGGTTTAGGGTAGCTATTAGTTTTTCATGTACCGAAATTGCAGCTCAGTTCCACTTGTAACAGGTTTAGGTTACCACCTACATGACATGCCACTGACTAGTGCACTGTATATAAATATATTATGCATATTATATTGATAATAATAACTGACTTTCATTCCACATATAGCTCATGTATTGACTGTAGGCTACTTAAATGATTATTTCTGATATTATTTTGACATTACTGCTAAGTAATACACAATTCACAAAATTATTTTAACATGATAGATAAGGGGGGGGGGGGGGTTGATATCAGGTGGTGTTGAGGGAATGGAATCTCCCCCTAGAATTTGTCATGCTATGAATCAATCAACAAATAATACTAGGTTATCCCGGGTCGCACGAATGTGCGACTTTATTAAATATTGTAAAATACATTTTCTTCTTCTTTTTCTTCTTCATCTTCTTTTTCTACTTCTTAATCTTCTTTTTATTCTTCTTCTTCCACTTCTTCTTCTTCTTCTTCTTCCTCTTCTTTTTCTTTTTCTTCTTCTTCTTCTTCTTTTTCCTCTTCTTTTTATTCTTCTTCTTTTTCTTCTTCTTCTTTTTCCTCTTCTTCTTTTTCCTCTTCTTTTTGTTCTTCTTCTTTTTCTTCCTCTTATTTTTCTCCCTCTTCTTCTTTTTCTTCTTCTTCTTTTTCTCCTTCTTCCTCTTCTTTTTCTTCTTCTTCGTCTCCTTCTTCTTCTTTTTCCCCTTCTTTTTATTCTTATTCTTTTTCTTCCTCTTTTTTTTCTCCCTCTTCTTCTTCTTCTTCTTATTTTTCTACTTCTTTTTCTTCTTCTTTTTTTCTTCTTCTTCCTCTTCTTTTTCTTCTTATTCTTTTTCTCCCTCTTCTACTTTTTCTTCTTCTTTTTCTTCTCCTTTTTCTTCTCCTTCTTCTTCTTCCTCTTTTTCTTCTTCTTCTTCTTTTCTTCCTCTTCTTCTTCTTTTTCTTGTTTTTCTCCCTTTTCTTCTTCCTCTTCTTCTTCTTCTTCTTCCTCTTCCTCTACTTCTTCTTCTTCTTTTTCTTCTTCGTCTTCTTTTTTTTCTTCTTCTTCTTCTACTTCTTCCCCTTCTTCTTCTTTTTCTTCTTCTCCTCTTTCTTCTTCCCCTTCTTCATCTTTTCTCTCTCTTTCCTCTCGCTCTTCCTCTTTATCCTATCCTCCCACCCTCTCTCTCTGAATGAACAATGAAAAATAAACTTTTTGTTTCAAAACAGCTGATCATAAGTTGAAATGTGAAAATTTTCAGCTCGCCGATCCCTATGTTGAAGCAATGGCAAAAATTGAAACTTTGATCGTTCATTCCTCATGTCCACGATGACTTTTTTCAAAATGTAAGACCTTATCAAACATCTACTCGATGAGATCTTTCAAATGAGACGTGAACGAACAAAATCGGTCGAGAAACCACGGAGGAGTTGTCATCACAAAAACATGTTCGCCTATGTTATTTAGATGAGGGAAGAGGTTGATTACCACAGAAAAGCTTAGAGTTGCACTTTCAAGACCTAAAAAAAATTTTCTCCAGGGGAGAAACGTCAAACCTGATTGTAATAATAATTCGAAACCACTATAGCTTGTTAAATTGGCACTATAAAAGTAGTAATATAAACTTAATAAAACAACTTTTGAATGGAAATTAACTCACGTTATGGCGTGACGGCCGTTTCGCTCTGTTGTCTAGAGCATCGTCAGACGACCCACAGTACACTCAGTACACAGTGTACTGTGGGTCGTCTGACGATGCTCTAGACAACACAGCGAAACGGCCGTCACGCCATAACGTGAGTTAATTTCCATTCAAAAGTTGTTTTATTAAGTTTATATTACATATTAGTGGAAACAAGATGGATCTTCAACATCATAAAAGTAGTATTTTTTATATTTCATGAACTAAGCATATACAAAAAGTGGGTTCAAGTTCTTAAACAAGCGATTCACAAAAGAAATTATTTATTAAATTTAAGCTTCCAAATTTATAAACTTCATTTTAATAGATACTCATAAAAATGACTGTTTTTGAGCCTCAAATCAAGTTTTCAGCATCAAAAATTTTAAAAAATCCAATAATCTGGACTAAAATTAATGAATTTAAGCTTTTCTAGTCATGAGTCTAGAATCTGTTAAAATAATATTTTAAAGGGAATATCAAAACTTTCCCGGGGGAGGACCTCCGGACAACCCTCGCTGGGGGGTATTCCATACCCCCCCTCTCCCCGGGAGGGCCCCAAAATCACCCCCCACCATCATATCAAAATGTTTGATATGCTACTGGATCAGATGATTACGTTTCCGCCCCCTGATTAGAGAATAAAAATATTGAAAATCTGAATTGAATAATTATAATTTAATAACATTATTTTGAATACGGTAATTTCTATGTTGAAGAATCATCAGTTTATGCATGGAGAAATATTGAATTTTGTAGCTCTTCAAGAATTTGTAGCTCATTTTTAATTTTGTGAAAATTGAAGCCAAGAATCATTTTAATCAAGAGTGCAGCATGTATCAAGTGAGTACAAACGCGAATCTAGGAAATTATTTGACATTCATTTATGAATAGAATATCCAACTTGATAAATTTTCAGCATTCGTTAGTTGAATACATCGATAAAATAATTATAAAATTAGGTTGAGTTAAATGTTGACATCAAATTCATTGACTTTTAGGTGGTATATATGATGATAGATGAGAGTGGTGAGAGTCGGTCCACTACAATTGGAAGTTCCCAATCATTTTGCATGTTTGACTGTACTGATATTTGTAAAGTAACAAACTGACATCGTAGTGCTGCAATGTATTGACTCTGCTCACTTTCTAAATGTTAAACTCCTTTATTTGTGTTGTAAATTTAACAACGCAGATCGTTATGGAACAAGAAATCCAAGAATTCCTTTCTTTCCTTCAGAATTCAAACATTGGCGCTCAGCTTCTTAAATGTGACGTTAGTACTGACTTTCTTCGCAGAAGCGGTATAGGACGACTTCTTATATATCACCAATATTGAGAAGTGGAGTGCTTGAATGTATAGGAATGGGATGGGTGGTGGAGTGTGTGTGCGCATGCGAAAGTCATACAGTAACACAATGCCATCCTTTATTATGAAACAGGCTTCAGGTAGAAGATTGGTAAAGGATGAATGCTCAAATATATATATGGGGACTTGAGACATATATATAGGATTTTTTTCACCCTTGTGTATTCAAGGGTTTGCAAGCGAATTGACAATGACAAGTTAAATGCATTCTATTCCAGTTGGATACACTATCCCAACTAGGAGAACGTATTTGTAGAGCTTGTAGAATTAGCATTGTTTTATTTATTTTTGTATTCTGTTGATTGATGATAAGCTAATAACTCACTTGAGAGTGAAAAAAATTGCATGGTTTCTTCGAAAAATAAGTGAGAGGGGAAAGGGCATTGAAGCTCACATAACAGAAGCTCCAACAGACATAAGCGCCAAGAGTCAAACAAGCTGTACAATCTAGCGAAAACTCTCTCCTTCCCTTAATTAACTCGCTGCTCACTCGCTCTTACTCATTCGGTCACCAGAGTCTTAACATGAAATTATACCGCTTTTTATTAAATTTATATTTTAAAATTTTGAAAATTGAGCTGCTAGCATTTATTTTGGAACGAATCTTAATTTTTTTTCATATTCACTCGTTTTTGCCATTGCCCAATCCCCTCCAGGCGGCTACGGCACTCGACTCATCCATCCAACGGCCCTGAGCGCAGGCAAGACAATTCTTTTGCAACGCGTAAAGAATTGGGAAAGAATAAAAACAATCTCAAAACGATAAAAATATACTTTGAGTCTTTGACAGCTATCTTGGAAAAAACAGGATATTATATTTCTTCAAATTCTATTGATTATTAGCTAGACCTGCCTTCTAGCCAGTTTATATTGTTTCCTGAATAATACTAAACATTTCAATTATACGTACACAATAATAGTGTAGAAACCCACCTAAAATAGTAGGTCCACCATGCATGTTCCCCGTAACATGGCACAAACGGCGAGGTGGAACTACCCCTAAGGGTCTCCCCACCATTAAAAGCCATACGCTTATATTATTAATAATAGTGTAGGCATTTCTCAAGAATGATTTTACAGGTAGGTCTATTTAGCCCAAAAAGGATTTACCCAGAATTAATAAGGGCCCTTAATTCTGGGTAAATCCTTTTTGGGCTAAATAGACCAAGAATTACTTACCTAGAATTACTTGGTGCCAAGTAAGTTTTGTACTTTCTACAATCTAACTTATTATTACTTGATAGCAAGTTTTTCCCAGGCTAAATATTCTTAGTACTCTGTTACTCACGAAACCTTTAGGAAACCCTAGGACAAAATTATTGTATGTTATTATGTTTCAAGTGAGGACTTCAAATTTATATTTATTGTATGTTTATTAATTCATGTACTGCTACTTGATACATGATAATTTAAATTGATATATGTAAAATTTATAAATTTACTTACTGGTACTTGATATATTAGGCATATTTTAGAGTCATGTATATTATATGTTTGTAGATTCACATACAAATACTTGATATTTGATACTCTAAATTCACATATATTATATGTTTCTAAATTTACCTACTGATACTTTATATTTGATACTTTAAATTCACATATATTATATGTTTCTAAATTTACCTACCGATACTTTATATTTGATACTTCAAATTCACATATATTATAAGTTTCTAAATTTACCTACCAATACTTGATATAAGATACTTAAAATTCACATATATTATATGATCATAAATCTGCATACTGATACTTGATATATGATACTTTCAATTCACATATATTATATGTTTCTATATTAACCAACTGATACTTGATATGTGATACTTTAAATTCACTTATATTATATGTTCATGAATTTACATATTGATACTTGATATATGATACTTTGAATTCACATATATTATATGTTTCTAAATTTACCTACTGATACTTGACATTGGATACTTTAAATTCACATATATTATATGTTCAGAGATTTACATACTGACACTTGATATACAATACTTCAAATTTACGTATATTATATGTTTCTTAATTTACTACCAATACTTGATATATGATACATCAAATTTATGTTTAATATATGTTTATGAATTTACTTCACCTTTAATTGACATACAGTAATTCACTCAAAATATACGTATTTTTGACGTTCTGTGCTGACTGGGATATCATGGTATTGGATAATCCCAATAATATCACTGAGTATTGTCAAAGAATTTACCACATAAACTGATCACAAGCACTTGATATGCATAAATACAATGTCTAGAAACACTGTCACTAAACTGGCAATGGATTTGAATATCGTGAAGAGCAAATTGCAACTGAATCCTGATTATATATGGATTCATCACATATAGATGGAGTATATACTCCTCATATAGTGTTTGAAAGTATTCTATGAAATTCTGGAAGCTGGTAGCACGATCTGAAACATTCTCTATTGTGCACAAATGTGCTTAAAATGCACCTGCCAAACAGGAGTGATAGGGGCATAATGGGAGACAGAAGAAAATGTGTGTCAATTTACAATCTCTTTGAAGCCATCAACGAATGGAAGCGATGTTTACAAAAACAAGTACTGTCAACTATTATTTTTCTTGCATTCACAACATTCTGTTCCTGAAGAAGGAATTTCCGAATCTGTTTTTTGCAGATACATGATGGTACAGTATCTTTAAAAAAAATGTATTGTTCATGAATATTCAGATTTCTTATGAATGATATTCAATAAGTTATTATGTGACATTCCATCAGCCCAATGAATCAATATATCCAAAGAAAATGAAATATGAATATGAAAGAATATGACCAAAGTCTAGCAGTCTAGTCAGTAATTTGGAACTTATGGTTTTTCTAATATTATTCCAAATGTTATTATCAAGTTATTGCTTACTGGTTGTAGGCCAACCCGGCTGAATAGATCCATCATTTGCATGGAAGTCGACATGGCCAATGTCAATGGTTTTTCCATACATGCCGCCATTTGTGTGAATCACATCAACGAATTCGGCATGATCCTTTCCAACACTCAATTTGGGATAAGCTGGGTCCAAACCTAAAAATAGCCAGTGGAAACATTCATAGACTGAGTAAAATATCTTTCTTTTTCGAAATTTATCTTGAAGATCTGTTAATGGGTATAATCAACAATGGTATACATGAAATAATACCATTCTTATTTATTAGTTACCACAATTACAATTTCAATTAGTTGAGGTGAGTCTCAATTTTTATGTTAAAGAAACTCTTGTACACTATGAAAAGTTTCATCAATTGAATATTTTCTCAATTGTTTTCTAAATACTTTCAAGACGCTAATATTTTTTTGAATAATTTTAGAAACTGCGGTAGTTTGTTATAGAATTTCCTACCAATATAACTGGGTTTTTGTTCGATTAAACTGCAATACTTGTGATTCACCAAAGTGACAGTCTGCTCGACTTTGTATATTATGATCATGTGCGGTATGTATGTATTGGATTGAATGGATGTATTGTAGGATTGAATGTATTGAAATAAAAGAACATGTCCAAAGTCTAGCAGTCTAGCCTGTAATATAATTTGTTCTGGGTTAGGAAAATATCTGAACTGATCATCCTTTTAATAAATAAAGAAATTAATCATTGACTGTAAAAAAATAGTCAAATTCAAAACTTTTATTTATATAAAAATTATCTGGACAAATAACTTGAAATTTAATATGTTATTAGTGATTCTATATTGTTTTGGCACTTGATTAGCATTAGTGATATGTTAATATGTTAATTAGTATTAGTACTCTTGAATCAAGTGTCATTGATCATTTTTTGTAAGCATTGTTTTTGGCAATAAAATAATTTATTATTATTATAATTAATGAAGAAATAATACATCAAAATATCTAATATTAACTTTTTAGGTGAATTCAACGACTTGCAGTCGAATCTGACTGAAAGTCGTTGAACTCACTTAAAAAGTTAATATTAACAACGCAGTTTGTCATGGAACAAGAAATCCAAGTATCTAATATTTCAAGAAGATCACACAAAAGAACGTATATTTTGTAAATTTAATCGCATTTTCTAAAGTTAAAGATGCTTCTGTCATGATTTAACAGTGTTTTTTCTTTGTTGTTGGCACTTTATAGATGGTAATAATTATAATTAATTGTTAGGTGAGTTTTTTTGGTGTGGGCACTAGGTAGGCAAGTATTGTAACTATTATTATGGAACAACTAAGCAATAATATATTGTAAATGGTGGCTGGTGGGTCTTTCTACCTAAAATTTACAAATTATCACGTAGACCTAATGTATTTTTTTTTTTGTTTTTTTTTGTTTTGTTTATTCTTATCAATATTCATCAAGTGCTGAGCAGTATCATTAGTATAGCAATAATTCTATTGGAAACATCCAATACATTTAGTACAAAATTCAGAAACTGAATATCTGCACTTCTATGTGAAGCCATCATTGTTAAATATTGCTTTTGGGAATTTAAATAGAAAATGTATACTTCAAACGGAATTCTAAATGGAAAATGAATTCAAAATTTAGGTTTAAAATTTACAAATTATTAAGTAGGCATAAAGAATTTTTTGTTTGTTTTTATCAACAATCATCAAGTACTAAACAATATCATTAATGTAGCAATTTTCTTGAAACATTCAATACAATCAAGTGAAGTCATGTATTTCTTTTTGTTTTTTCTTTTGTTTGCATATTTTTAAATTAAATGTTGATAAGGCTCTTAATGAACTTCCTGTTTATGTCTGTGAGCTTTTTCATGTGTGTATTAAATAAATAAATACATCAGTACAGAATTCAGAAACCTAATATCCGCACTTCTATGTGAAGTCATTGTTAAATATTGCTTTTAGGGTATTCAAATAAAAAAATGTATATGGTACTTTAAATGAAATCCTTGGAGAGAGATTAATTCAAAATTTATCAACAATATTTAACAATTTATCACACTCATGCAGTATATTAGCTGTGCTGTTAGCTGTCAGTGCCAAATTTATTTCATGAGTTTTTTCTACCATATAGCCTAGTGTGAAATATTATTGTAATTTTTCTTTTCAAACAATTAAGAAATCGCTCCTAATATATTTTTGGCAATAAATTTCAATGTTTTATCAACAATCCATTGAGTAATGCTAGTTCTTTTGTTTTAATTGTCTTTTTTTGTAGGTCTTTTTATGACAGTAGGACATACTACAAGTAGGCTACATAGTTTGAAATTAAAGTTTGAAACTAATTTACATTCATGTGTCAACGTCTTTCTGAGAGTAAAAGCTTTTGACAAAAAAGCAAAGAAATAGGCTACATGGTTGGAATGGAAGGAAAAGCTCACATTTTGAGTTTCTCACTATTATGGAGTTCCTTCAGACACATCTGTTGAAAAATGTGTGTGTTTTGAAAACAAAAATGTTTACAAATATTGTAATTATTAAAATAATCAAATTTTTACCTGTTATTCTTGTGGGTCTAAATGTATAAAGACTCCTGCTAACGTGACCAGCCACATGGACCCCCAAACTGTAACCAATCAAATGGATGTTCTTAGGCTTCACATCTTTCCGAACCTTGACTATTTTATCCAACAATCTGGCTGTACACTGGCCCACTGGCTTCACATTTTTAATCGCTTCACTGGAGCAGCCTTCTACCGCTAACGGACCCCAGTCAATGGTCAGCAAATTGAAATCGCCTTTCTGGAAGTAAGCTGTTGACAAAAAATAAAGTGAAACAGATTTCAGAATTCAAATCCAATTGGAAAATTTTTCAGATTTTTATTAAACATTGAAAGTTACATTTTTGGTCTCTGCCTGAGAAAGACTTTTTTCCTTTAAGATCTTCTCAATCTCTAGTTTTCACCAACTGGTGTCCTTTCCACTTTCTACAGCTCATTTGGAAACTCCTTTGTGTGTGATATCACAAATTCTGCTACAAGAATTCAATGCTGGGAGGTGAGAGGCTCTCCTGGTATGACCTTGCAATCTTTGATTGTCTTCAATCTTTCCCTGTTTGCTAGATTCGCATTGCTGCATTTCCATTTCTGTATGTTATGAAGTGCTCTTTCTGTTTAGAGAAAAATGTATTTATTAAAACCAGATCATGTGCTGCTGCAAACTCGAGTATGGTTTATCACAGCACTATTTTCTCAGTTGTTTTTTAAATACTTTATCATTTCCAAGACTCTTTAGAAACTGTGATAGTTTATTATAGAATGTTATACCAATATAAACTCGGTTTTAAGTAATTTACGAGTAATTTTTTGACTATGCAATCAAATATTTGAGCAGAAAATTGAAATACTCCACTCAGCTCTTGTTCAAATAAAGTACCATTGTGACTCACCAACTGATAATCTCCTCGGCTTCATGTATTATAATTATATATGTACACTTAGATTTTGGTTTATATCACTCTTTTTTATATATAATGTAACTTCATACACATACAAGCAAGGTACAGGTGAGTTGAACAACGGCCCACATTAATCCAACCTATTTACTCTTTCCATACACCTAACAGCTTTCTTTTGAATTGTTCTTTTGCACACCCTATCAAGGTTTTGTTTTGATAAATTACCCCATACCAAGATAACATACCTAATGTGTGACAGTAAGAGCCCATGATAAGCTGTAAAAAGTAACTTTTTCCACTTTTCATCTAGCTAGCTGTCGCAGGACAAATACCCCAGATGAAATTTTACAACATTTTTCTCCATGTATGGATCCCAGGTCAATCGTCTATGCAACAAAACTCCTAGAAATGCAATGTTTTCTTCCTGGTCTTGTTCATTATCGTTTACAAACACGTTTATGCATAAACATAAATGTTTATGTTTGTGAAAAGATGTATTATTTGGCTACTATTAGTATCAGCGATTAAAATCTAGATCTTGATAACTATTGCTGTTGCTTCTGCTGTGAATAAATTATAATTTTATAATAATTACCATACATAATAATTATGATAATGCATGAATATAAATATTTATTTCATACATGAATAAACATTGACTAAAGCAGAAAAATCTTTTATTGATTTTTTTCTCATAGTTGGAAACAATGAGTTACTAATGTAAAATAATAGTGTTGATTACAATAATAAATACGTTTACCTGGTCTGAGCTCCATGTTCGGTGTATAGTCTTTCGTTCCTTTATAACCATGTATTATAACTTTCATGGGCGTTGATGGCAAAAAAGGTGCCTGCTCAATATTACTGAAATCAAGTTGAAATGGGGTTTGGGCTGTCTCTCTGGAAAAAAATTAATTTGTCTTTACTTATTAATAATTACAATTTTTCATTGGGGTAGGCAACTTCAAGGATAATGGCAAAGTTAAATAAAATTCTACCATCGCATCAATGACATGTCAAAACTGAGTGTGATTATTTCAAATTTGATGGATTATCAGGAAAATATATCTATATATGATGTTTATAAGTTGAAAATATAAATTTTCAGAAATAAATGAAAACACAAACATTAAAAAAAGCTATAAAGATTTGAATAATTGTAATACTATTTTAAGAAATATTATAATTTGATAATTAATTGAATATACTATTACAATTCCAGCTACTTTTTCAGATGGTGTATCCATGGACGGATTATCTATGATGATAATGATGTTGCCCTTTCTCAATATTGTTGAAATTAAGTTTAAATGAGTTATTGGCTGTCTCCCTGATAACAAGTTCTTGTTTTCACGACTCAATAATTTCAATTTTTTTCTAAATAGATTCATTTATGTCCAAATCACCTATCTACGATATCTTCTATGTTTATATTCTATGGATATCTTGTATGTTATGGAAATTCTAGAATTATCCAATGATATAGAATTTAAAAACGTGTGGAATAATCATTTCAATAAAGATCATTTAGAAGGATATGTATAAATTATGTAGAAGATATGTAGAAGTTTTATGGAAGATGTTACTATTTATTCAGTAACAGTCTTCCCACCATCAAAAACCATATGCTAACAACTATTTATTTATTAAATTGAAAATCAAAATTATCATTATTATTGGTGAAATATATTATTGGTGGTTCGAACCCACCTAAAACTGTAGGTCCAGTTCAACAATCACCATCATCCAACTCATTACCAACGCACAGGTCTCAGGCCTATGTGGGCTTCATCCTCCAAAAAAAAAAAAAATTCTCCCTAAGTGGAAGACAATAAGCAGAGTTGACTCAGTTGATAATTTTTTGGGTTGCTCTTATTATTCCAATAGGCTTTCATAGTTTCTGAGAAAGCTTTTTTCTTTCTTGCATCCACTAACTGCTTCTTTTTTGGCTGCTCTGTGTCTTTCCACTTGTCTACTTTGAGTCTGAATAAGTTTTCTATCATAAATCTCAATTGGTTTTATGTTTGCGTTTTTCAGGTCCTTACAAATTTCGTCCAGCCAGGGTGCTGAAATTTTCAGTTTTGTTGCATAATCAATCACTATTATTCTTTTGGTTAATCTATTTTCTGTAAAGCTGCTGATATGTCCAAAGAACTTCAACTTTCTCATTAGAATGTCAATTTCAATGTTTAAAATATTAAAATAATTATTATTATCATTATGTAGACGTTCTCTGCAAGATTCTCGGCATTAAAAATAATTTTAAATTGATTGTGGGATTCCGGAGAAAGATATATATATATAATTGTTGTTTGATCTTAAATGTAATGTCTTCTTAAAATTTCAGGCAAAGTAGTCAATTATATCTTATTATAGGCATTGAAATCATGCTTCATGATTTCAATGCCTATAGTAAGATATAATTGAACCAAAATGCAACCAAGTGTCTCACCTTGTGTACAAATAGAATTTCAATTGTTGTGATTCAGGAACACAAATTTCGTCAAAACTCGCTAAAATGCAGTTCTCATGACATCTTATTGAATTAAGAATTGCTGGAAATAAATTGTGAGTAAAAATATTTGGGATTGGATAGATGTGAAATCAAGCCGCATTATTTTTACACACTGAACAGTCTATTCTTTACAAGTAATAGGCTACTCTTCCAAAACCAGTTAGAATTAAAATCATAATTCAGTAAAGAAATGGTTGTTATAAATTTGGAAAATAATTCTTCTAGTCCAGATGAAAGACTATGATCAGAAGTAAATATTGATTCATCTTATCAGTTTTTCTGGTCTACATGAGTCCAAAACTTGTGCGTGTGTAATTAATGGGTGATAATGATGTTATGGATGAAGACTAGAAAATTTACATACAAAACTGCGTTTTCAGCTAATCAATTTAAAGAGTAGATACACTATGATGGTTTGAAAATTAATCCAGTAGGCTACACAACATTTGCTATGACTGTCAATTATAGATAAACAAATATCTTTTAGGCTTCAATTACTGTTATTACTTATGAATTACAATATGAAACAATAATTATAGACTAGCGACATATCAAACTAATTTTTCTCCTTGAAACCAATAAGAACCTTGTTCTAAGCCAAACATTGTTCCAAAAATAATTAATAAAATAATTAGCCAAAATTAATTTTTATGTTTGAAAAAGTAATGCAATGTCACGTTTTCTATTTATTTGTTAATAGATTAAAGAAAAAATGCAATCTCATGGTCCCTGCTCATTTATTAATGGGTTGAGAATGGAATTCAATTTGTAAAAGTCCCCATTTCTTCATAGATAATAAATAATAATTATTGGTTTTTTTTTTTTGTAAATCAATAAATATTGCACTTTTAATTGTACAACCGAAGATAATTATAATTATGAACATAAAATTGATGATTATAATTAATATATTTCAATTATAATCAATTAAAATAATTTAAAATATAAAATTCAATGATTTAAAATAATTAATTATTATAAAATTATAATTATTAGAGATGTACGATTTTATTATTTCTAAAACTGTAAAATATATTATCAATATAGAGAATTTTTGTGATGCTTTTTCAATGTTTTGTTTGGTGGATGTATATAAGGCTTTTGGAATATCTATTGTCATGAGAGAAATATTTTTATCAAAATTATTTTGTGGAAAAATGGATACATTTTCAAGTTTTCCAATTTTAGGCGAATTATCTCCCTGTTGAGATCCTTTGTCAATTTACTTTGAAAATCGTTTGAGTAAATTAGAAAATAACATAAAACTGAACTTTTGATTGGAATATCCAATATGCCATTATGATCTCTAAAGCAATTCATACAGGAAAATAATTGAAAATAAAGTTTAAAGAATAGGAGAGCTTGATACAGATTCAACTTACCAATCATCAATTCACTACCATACATCTGCAACTCCATCATACAACCAAGAGGACGTTATCAAAAAAACAATTTCCATTATAACCAATCCATAATCAGACTTTTCCTTGAATCTGTCCGTAACTTACCTTTCCCAAATAAGTATGTGAATACTTGTTACAAATTTCATAATTATTTTTCTTTTTTAATACAATGAATAGTTTTCAGATAATTTGTTGGCTTCCGAAAATTCAAAGCATTTTA
Organism: Conomelus anceps; assembly: GCA_948455865.1. NCBI lineage: Eukaryota > Metazoa > Arthropoda > Insecta > Hemiptera > Delphacidae > Conomelus > Conomelus anceps. The sequence continues at coordinate 8,620,115 of OX418220.1, forward strand.
TACAACTTACCTTATCTCAATATTGTGTAAATATTTTTGGTCATCCGTGAAAATGTGAAAATGATATTATTTTTTCATCATTTCTCCTATCATATAATTGAAGTTATTACATGTTATTGTGTGAGTCATACATTTCATATTATTATTGTTGCAATTTGAATATTTCTGAATTTTAATATCATTCTATTGTTTATTGTGTAAAACCATTGATCAGGGATCATTGTTCGTCTATGGTAAAACATTTTATCATTCTTTAGTCACAATCATTTGGCACATGTTAATTGTTCCTCCACATACTTCTTGTTATTTTTGAGATTCGTTTCATGATCAATTTAATTACTTAAGAAGAGTTGAATTATAGAAAATCCAATTCAAATTATAATTATACTTCACCTCAACAAATTCAAAATACTATCTGCTTAAAATCAATAATTTTGTTTAGAATATACCCTGTTATGAATAACATATTATCCTGATAATAGTGTTGAGATTCCAAGATAGTAATTCATATTGAGATAAAAGGCTGATAAGATTTTATTTTAATCCAGTTACCTTGTCGGATAAATTTCAACAGCTTTTTAATCCAATAGAACAATGTATAATACTTTATCAATTTTCAATTTACAATGAATTGATATCATAAAAACATTATTATTATTTTTTAATCAAAACGTATTCCTTAAATGAAAAATCTCACTCAGCCCAAACTATTACACATTTTTATTTGAAGAAATTTTGATAAAACTACCAAATAATATAATAACAATTATCCTTTCATATCAAGTACCAAGTCTGATACAAATTATTCATTTGTAATCAAAATTCATTTCCTAAATGGAAAATCCTAGTTGAATTCCACACAAATTATCTAAGTCAAACATTTGATTTTACCTGCCAAGAACCATAAAATTAGTGAAAGCTTAATTGATGAGGAAAATCTTGAAAACATCATGCTGGAGCTTACTGATGTGCTACAGCAAGTAGCTAGGGAAATAACTACTGTACCCAACAGAAGCGTATCGTCTAGACTTAATAACTTTTGAAATACGCACTGTACTTATACGCTCATCCCTCCCCAGAGTCCTCACAAACTAATTGCAATATTCGCTTCACTTAGAACTTAAGTGGTCATAATCTTTGAATTGCTCCTATTTGTCAAAATTAAAACATCAGCTTAGAGTTGAGCTCAGAGTTTAACTCAGAGTTAAACGTTTTCCCAAGTTAAACAATTTCAATTATTGGAAATTCACAAGCTTGATTTCTTTTCTAAATCTAACATTTTTTCAAAGACAGTATTAGCTACAGTGACTTATTATTAATGATTTGTCACGACTCATAATTGATGATAATGAGATCATTATTTAAATGTGAACAAAATAAGTACTTTAGTCAATGTTTCTGGCAAGTCCAATATGCTTTGAATAACATAATATTTTATTATAATTTTTAGTTTAGGCTGTTTTTGGAATTGAGAATCAGATATTTTTATGTAACTTTTTCGAAAATAATCAACAAATAGTATTTAATATGATATAAGTTAATATTAACTGATGAATATAAATGTTAATAATTATTCATCAACTTTGAATTCCTTTAAGTGCTATTAATTTATACTAAAGACTTCTGCAACTGCCGATATTGACAACAGTATTGAATAGCTGATGAAAATAAATGAATGCTAGAGTACAAAAATATCAGCCACCACCTCCCACCTCCAAATCACGGACCTCCCACAGAACTTAAAGGAATTCAAAGTTAATAAATCATGTTTCTGAAAGTTTGTTTGATTGTCAGTCATTTCAAACTAACTGGAAAATAATTCACCTGGAGCCTGAAAAACATTGTTTTTTCGCTGACAATAAAAACTGCTGTTAAAACGACATTCCAGATTTTTTGGAAAAAATAATGATCCAATTATTACTAAAAGAAACTTTTATTACAATTATTACTAAAAAAAGTTTTTTGCAAAAAATATCATCTTTACAGTACGGTAGTCAAAGTGGTTAACATCAGAAAGTAAATTACTAACTATGCAATTTATTACACTATTGCTATACTATTCCTGTGAAGTTGAAAATCAATAAGTTGATAAGCTCTTTGGTTGATTCTTGTTTGATAAAATTTCAAAATTTTGTTATTCATTCTGTTAGAAAAATATGGCAATTTATAGTTATATTATTTGTGTTTATATTACATGCTATATATGTCAGAGGCGCTCAACTTGTTGAGTTGCAATCTGATAGCTCCTGATATCAGACCTGAGTCAGTCCGGTCATGTTTTTTTGTTATTATAATTATTAAAATTACATTTTTAAAAATGTTAAATTTAATTTGTTTGTTTATTTAACAATAATTATTTATCAGAAAGAGACAAATGAATTGCTGATTTTATTAATCTATCTTTACTAATCAAATACAAATTATTATGTTATTTTAATAGAATAATAAGTATTAACAAGATATTAATTTTTAATAGCATCTTAATCTCTTTAGCATCAAAAGGTATATCGGAAATTAATATCTTTGGATTAGATTTAAATTAGGAATATAGGAATTGAAACGCAACACCAGAATTTTTCATCTTTGGTTATATATTTCCAACTGCAAATAATTTGGAAATTCAAAAAGAACTAGCCTACAATGTCTTGTTTAAACACATTTCAATTGCTTGTATTTTTTGCCAATGAAACACCTTTTACAGCATTATTTTACTATTATCATTGTTATAAAACTCAGGAAACATTATTTTGTGGAAGGAAGGTTTGGAAGCTTGATAGGTATTTTTATGGTAGGTAAGGTTAGGTTAGGTGTTTATTAGGTTAGGTTAGGTTGGTATATTGTGTTTCTGTGAGAACTGTAGTACCACAAACATGATCTCAATTAAACATAATTTTGAAATTCGTCAAATAATGAACCAAAGTAGTCGAAATCGTTCCTGTTTGTTTCTCTGGCTGCTTTATCAACTATTCCAAAAGGTTCTTCACTATTTGTGTTCAAGAAATACTTTCCTCTGTACCTGGAACATACAAGACTTGGTTGAAATTCAAAAAGTAGCTAATTTTTTATAACAAAATGCTTTGTTTCAAAAGTCATAACTAGCTGCGAAGTCAGTTACCAAGAGTTTTGGTCACTCATGATTGTCAATGTCTTAGTTACAAAACATCTTGGTCACCAAAAGCCTGAGTTACCAAAAGTCTGGTCACCAAAATCCTTGCTAACAAAGTAAGTCAGTCTATTTCTAAAAAAATAATTTCTCATAAATCATTGATGATTTATTAATTCAATTAAAAGTCAGTGGGACAAACAAGTTTGAAGAAGCATATCAAATTGAGGCTTGGTAAAAAATAATTTTAAAACAATAATCCTGTTCATTAATAAAACTCTTCTTGTGATAGATATTTTATAAGTGTCAACATTAATTTCATTTTCGCCATTCATTAATTTTTTTCATGGTTGAAAAAATGATCGAAAGTGACATTTCACAGTATTACATAAAAACCTGTATGGAAATATATATGAAAACAAAAATTATAATGAGTAATAAAGTAAAAAATGAATGTGAAAGATTTGTTTACTTTTCCACAATTTGAATCAAATCTAAGGCGAAAATGCGTTTGGCTTCACATAATAGTAGTTTATGCAACGATTTTATTTTGACCCTTATTAAGGCACGAGTTAGATGTAAGTTATAACACGAGCGAATGCGAGTGTTATAAATATCTCACAAGTGCTTTAATGGCCAAATAAAATCGTTGCATACACTATTTTATCTACGACCACTAGTATACATTTAATTAAAACAATTTCATTTTACCTGTGACTGTCAGAGATACCTAACCTGTCATCTCAAATATGAGAAGTTATAGTAGATTGTTAGGTTAAAGTAGCTGGTGTAGCAGTTTGATGAAATCAGCTGATAGTTTCACAATATTGAATTACGATATTGATTCCATCAAAAATGCTTCTGATTGGTCCAGAACCCGTGTTATAATGTAGAACCTGTACTATAATGAGCTCTTTATGCAACGGGTCTCAAAAAGCATTTCAAAAAGACAGCTGTTTTGGCATCAATTGTGAAACTGTAATGTATACATTATGACATGGTCGTAGATAAAACACTTTATAAGACGATTGAACACATCTCAGACAGTACAAAAAAAGAAGAATGAGTTTTTATGGTCACATATTCAGAATGTATGGAAATAGTCACTAAAAAGGTTTCCGACTTCTTTAAAAAACAGAAAGACAAAGTGTAACTGCTCAAACAAGTACAACTTAATTTTAATGAATTGAGTATTACAGAGAATACAATCAAGAACACTGTACATTCAAGAAATTTGTTGAAAGATGGAAATAGTAGATTCCAAGAACATCCTAAAGCAAGAAGAGGTACAGAGTAGTATCAGAGGAGAGAAGAAAGACAACATCGGAGAGAATGAAGGAGTACCGTACTGGAAAAAGCGGGAAGAAGCATCCATGAAGAAATAATTGATTCAACGTACCCCAAAGTAGGTGATTCGAAAAAATATATTAAGGCCTTTATTTAATGTCATAGAAAACATAAAATTGAAAAATATCCATTTTTTCTATTACTTTTCACTTTTTATAGGAGGCTTTAATACCCTGAGTCATCCATGTGACATAACATAGACTCTATATAGGCTACTTACAGGATATAACATATAGACTATATCCTGTGGAAACAAGAATTAAAAGAACAATAGTAAAGTATTGGAAGTTTCCATACCGAAATAGAAGGCCTTTATCTTTGGTCGTTAATTATGTTTTTTTATATCTTACTTTTTGGTATTGTGATCATTGGCCAATTCAAACGAATTCTCAATGTTATTTTTGCAATTTCCAGCCTTGAAATCAGGCCAATTGCTGCAAGGGACAGCTCTGAATCCTTTCTTGTTTCTTACAGCCTCCCCGTAATAGTAGTAGGCTCTTCTATGGCTGCAAATAGCTGAAAATACAAGGCGAGAGATTAGTTAATAGTAGTAAAAATAATAGAAGGGAAAGAAATAGTATTACAGGAACTCTGGAATAACATTAAAAATGGCGAAAATGAGGAAATCAGCATTCGTGTGATATTATATTTATCACAATCTTGTAGAGTTAAATTAGCCTATAGCTTGTTGTACTAGGGTATGTCACATGAGAAATCTGAAATTAGAAATAAATCTATGCCTATAATATGCAAACGTGGAAACCTTTAGCGATATAGAGCGCTCTCCTAGAGTAGTCTATCTACTTTTTTACAAGTTTAGTGCATGTTATTTACACTTGTGCAGCAAATGTCTAGTACGCTCTATCAAAAGACAAGTCTCCGTTACAGGCTTTAAAAGTTGAGATTTTTTTAAATAAGTTTTTTTGTAAATTACGTCTTGGAGACTCCAGTTAAGGAGTATAAGACAAGTCAGATCAACAATTATACACTAGATACCATAATTACTATATCAATTAGTTGAGGTGAGGCTTAATTTTGATGTGAAAGGAACTCTTGTACACTATAAAAAGCTTTATCAACTAAATATTTTTTCAATTTTTTTTTAAATGTTTCTATATTTTCAAGACTCTTTAAAAACTGCGGTAGCTTGTTGTAGAATTTCCTACCAATATAACTAGGTTTTTGTTTGAATAAGCTACTATTGTGACTCACCAAGTGATAATCTCCTCGGCTTCTTGTATTATGATCATGTACGTCAACATTTTGGTTAATATCATTCGTTTTTACATATAAAGTAGCTTCATACACATATAAGCAGGATACAGTTAGGAGACCAAGTCTCTTGAACAACGGCCTACATTAATCTAATCTATTTACTCTTTCTATACACCTAACCGCTTTCTTTTGGATTTTAAACACCCTATCAAGATTTTTTTTTATGAATTACCCCATACTAAGATAGCATACCTAATTTATGTGACAATAAGAGCCCATGGTAAGCTGTAAAAAGTAACTTTTTGTCATTCAATCTAGCGAGCTGTCGCAGGACAAATACCCCAGATGAAATTTTACAACATATTTTCTCTTTCTTTGTAGTGGCGAAGGTGATATTGTGGAAGGTATCCATAATGAATAAAAGATGAAATTGTCACAACTACATTTATTAAAACTTAGAGAAACTAGTTTCAGTTGTTACACCATTATCAATCTCAATCACACTAAAATACAGAGAAGCTTAACATATACTGAACATGGAATGTTCACCTATGTACAATTAGTACACCTATATGGGCACTTATTTCTAAATTATCTAGAATGGAATTGCTGAAAATGAGTGATGTATCGTCTGCAAATAAGAGGGCTCTACCACTAATTAATTCTTTAGGTAAACAGTTGACATATACCAAAAAAGCAATGGACCTAGTATTGACCCCTGAGGCACTCCAGCTTGGACCTCTAATTTATTAGATTTATTCTTTACTATACTATTCCCAACTACTGTAGTTAGATCTACACATTGTTTTCTCCCAATATGTTATGTTATGTTATGTTTTGAAGGGACGGATTCAAAGATCCAGAAGATTCAAAGATCCTCACACGTCAACCGAAGCTTATTGTGTGTCCCTAGTACGTTAGTTAGGCAAACCAATACCTGTGCCCTTTACAAGATCCAGGAGTTTCTTCCCTATGCTAACGTCCCATTCATCACCTGGTTGCTTAAAGCCAAACAGAGCCATTCTCCTTGCCCCGAGTCTCTCGCAATCCAGTATGATATGCTTGGCAGTCTCTTCAGACTGATTGCAAAGCCTACACATCTGATTTTCATTTCTGAGTCCGATTGTGTGGAGATGTTTCCTGAAGTGGCCATGTACAGTTATCAGAGCAATTAGCTGCTTAACCTGACCTCTACCCAGCCTCACCAGCCAGTTGGTGAAGTAGGAGCTTGTGTCTGCTAGCAGCCTTTTGCCAAGTGCTTGGCCTGAGTGACCTTGCCATTGCTGGTGATGTAAGTCCCTGGACCATTTGTTTATTGTGTGGAAGATATGATTCAAATCATTTCAGTTCAACCCCATTTACACCTACATTTTGCAGTATTTCCAATAAAGTTCTATGCAATTCTGACTTTTTATTCTGTTCAAGAATACTACTTGATTGCATTAAATCAATATATGGCACCTCCTGAAAAACCTACTGGTTTAGGAGGACCTTTGTTGTAATTAAACTGTAAATAAATTGATTGATTAACACAATCAAATGCCTTTGATAGATCTAAGAAGATTGCAGTAGCTTTATCAACTGAATCTATTATATCTATTACTTTTTCAACTAGAGAAACTATGGCTGTCTTTGTTGATATCCCTTATAAATACTAATTGATCAATACTAGTTGATCAATTCGCTCTAAGAGTAGTACTCATGAGAAGAATTATAGTTAATTTAAAAATGTGTCAAATTTTGAGTAAACAAGAACAAAATTCATTTCATAATATCAAACCTGACACTGTATTTCTATCTAATATAATATGATTTTCACTCATTTATACTGGAGGAATACATTTCACTTGTAAAGAGAAGTTTCATCAACCTGATGAAGCTTCTCTTTAGAAATGAAATGGGTCCCTCCAGTATCTGCAGTAAAAGTGAGTGATAATCATTTAAATATAAATAGAGTGACAGTTTTGATATTAGATTGTTATCAAGTATTTCGTCATGGAAATAATCACAGATTTTATAATATCTTAGCATAGTTTTCCGATAATTAGTTATTTTAGCTGAAATATCTTGCAATGCAAGACAACGAAGACATATCAATATCTAAATATAATAAAAAATAATTGAAATATTTCTTTTTTTTAACAAAAATCAATATTTGAAACATAGAAAATAAACAGATTTTGACCTATAATAAAATTATAGAAACATTTTAACATTCAAGAAAGAATACTGTGTAAAGACAAGGGGAACAATCATAAGGTGTGGACTTTTCCATTCTATATAGAGATAACCCTGAAGAGATAATATGATATTTCAAATTCAATAGACAGACAGAGTGCTTGATATGTCAAAAATAAGGTTTCATTACTCTTGAATACCGATTACTACCACTGAAATACCAATGACCACCAAGAAATGGTGTGCGAGGGTATGTAATACAGTATTGAAATTGGGACTTTAAAGAACGATATTTCCAGGTGTTTGAACGTAGCCAACATTTGAAAATAAAATACATTTGATTTGAAAATACATGGAACTATACATTTTCACCATAAATTTCACTGAAATATTTTTGTTATTTTTTATGTTCATGTTTTTGTCACTAAATAGTTTATTATTTGAATACTTTTTTGACAATCAAAGGTTCCGGTTCGGCGTACCAGTGTGTATCAACACAAATCTAGCTCTGATGATAAATATAAAATATCAAAAATAATAACTAAAAACCTGCATAATCCAGGAAACTAAATAGTTTTGTTATTTGTATACTTTTTCACCAATCAGAGGTTCCAGTATGGCGTACCAGTTTGTACTGACACAAATCTAGCTCTGACGATAAATATAAAATATCAAAAATAATAACTAAAAACCTGCATAATCCAGGAAACTAAATAGTTTTGTTATTTGTATACTTTTTCACCAATCAGAGGTTCCAGTACGGCGTACCAGTTTGTACTGACACAAATCTAGCTCTGACGATAAATATAAAATATCAAAAATAATAACTAAAAACCTGCATAATCCAGGAAACTAAATAGTTTTGTTATTTGTATACTTTTTCACCAATCAGAGGTTCCAGTACGGCGTACCAGTTTGTACTGACACAAATCTAGCTCTGACAATAAATATAAAATATCAAAAATTATAACTAAAAACCTGCATAATCCAGGAAACTAAATAGTTTTGTTATTTGTATACTTTTTCACCAATCAGAGGTTCCAGTACGGCGTACCAGTTTGTACTGACACAAATCTAGCTCTGACAATAAATATAAAATATCAAAAATTATAACTAAAAACCTGCATAATCCAGGAAACTAAATAGTTTTGTTATTTGTATACTTTTTCACCAATCAGAGGTTCCAGTACGGCGTACCAGTTTGTACTGACACAAATCTAGCTCTGACAATAAATATAAAATATCAAAAATTATAACTAAAAACCTGCATAATCCAGGAAACTAAATAGTTTTGTTATTTGTATACTTTTTCACCAATCAGAGGTTCCAGTACGGCGTACCAGTTTGTACTGACACAAATCTAGCTCTGACAATAAATATAAAATATCAAAAATTATAACTAAAAACCTGCATAATCCAGGAAACTAAATAGTTTTGTTATTTGTATACGTTTTCACCAATCAGAGGTTCCAGTACGGCGTACCAGTTTGTACTGACACAAATCTAGCTCTGACAATAAATATAAAATATCAAAAATTATAACTAAAAACCTGCATAATCCAGGAAACAACCAGGTTGTGGCCAGGAGCCTCCATTGGGAAAGATATCTCTGTGTCCTATTGGATTCTGGAAGCCAAGGTATCCTCCAGATGTGTGGACCACTTCAACCAGATTGGCATCCTTCTCATCAAGTCTTCTGTTCTTCTCAACACCATCAAAAAGAATCTGAGCAGGATCTAGAGCTGTAAGTAGATATCCAATCAAAAAACGGTCAATAATTTATTTTCTTTATGGCTGTAGAATCAGTTTTATTGCAAAATTAATTATAAAATAAAGGAGCTCTTGACCCATGGGGGTTTTAAAAGGTGGCCATAGAAACTTATTGCAAGTACAACAACAAAAGCAAACAAAATTACACCAAAAGTAGGCTACCTAATTCAAACGGAAGTTATTGAATAGACAATAACTAATAATTAATCTATAATATTATTAATGAGATCAATATAATTATTTTAAGTAAGAAATAAAAAGTGAAAGCTTAAAAGTGAATTGACAGGAAGTCCTCCGAGGTGCAACAACCAAAAACAATGTAGCAACCTCGCTCCCCCTACCCCCGCTGAGTCAGTTCCTCTGCCAGTCCTGTTTTGTAATTAAGTCCACTATTATTATTCAAATTTTCCACAGGGCCCACGGACCCAAAGTTTTGATGCTGCCATAAGTTTTAGAACATAAGTTTTGATGATTACCTGTAATGCGTTTTATTCGTCCACCCTTAACAAACTGGCCAATCATGCCAGCTACGTGTGATCCCAAACTGAACCCAACCAAGTGGAAGCTGGACGTCTCGGCTCCAGTTGACCGGCAGAGATGGTCAATGAGGCTGGCCGAATGTTTGGCAACCAGCTCTGTGTTCTGCATGGCCCGGTTGTACCACGGTGTCGCTGCCAGCTCACTCCAGTCCACCATCAATATGTTGTAGTCGCCCTTTGTTAGGAATGCTGCAAAATATTGGAAGAGAAGTTCAAATTTGAATTCATCTTTATACAAAAATTTTGATTACATGATTGTCATCTTCTTTCAATACTTAGGCCCTTATTGTGCCCTGTGACACAGAGTCACTGCAGTCGCCGTCGCGCGTGACCGCCACAGATGCTCAGACAAGCCTCTTGAAGCAATGCACGCAATGTGGAGCTTACAATACTGCTGGGGACTGACAACATGACGCCTGAAGGGGAGAGGTGAAGGAAGGTATAATAGCGTAATAGCTCCACTATGCCTTGCACTAAATAGAGCACGAATCGGAGCCAGTGGTACTTGGGTTATATACATCACTGCTGTTATAGTGAGCCAGTTGAGTCGCTCTCAAATGTGCTGTATTCATCAATATTCACTGCGAATTCCTTTCAGGGGTCAAGTTGCCAGTCTCCAACAGTACTGAGCCACAGTTTAGGCCACGCCCCTTTGGTCACTCGAGTCACCTTGCCATGCTTCTAGTGGCAAGCCCATGCGACTGTCGAGATGATTGCTCTGGGAATTCCACGGATCTCTATTTTCTCAATTGCTTGATATTATTCTAAACAAAATTATATGAGTAAACTACCCCATTTGGATGATTTTTCCATGTGCAGAGAGGAGTCTATTAATATATAAGAATCTTGGAATATAGGAAAGTACATATCAATGCATACAGTAAAAGTAAATCTTACATATTCAAGTGAACATGAGAAGAAAAAAATATATTGGAATGAATGATTATAAATTGGAATGAAGAAAAGTGAAAAGTGAGATTGCGAAGTAGAAGAAAAAGTGTTTAGGAAAATAAATTGATGGTTTTTATTTAAACTACAAACATGACAGCAATTAAGGGATAAATCATTGATTAACTTGCTTTCCATGAAGACTCCAGGTGGCTTAGAGATCTTTTGACCTTGTAATGAAACTATTATTGGGAAAGTAAATGTGAAGGGAATTACAGTAACAGTGAAAATGTATATATAGGAGCAAAAAGAAAGAAAAGAAATATCAAAAGTAGGTTTTAAAAAAATGAATTTACAAAAAAGTAGATTTCTATGTATAAGGCGATTCAACCAGTGCTTCTGCAGCAAATGTGAAACAGGAACATGCACACCCTTTGCTCATAAATGGCAACACTGCGACCCTCATTTAGTATTATACGGTATATCAGGAGGAATATTTTGGTAGAGTCAGCGGCCAAGAAATATGAATTTGTTAATTGGATGCAGTTATTAATTTTTGTTACAATGCTTGTTTAAAAATGTCGCCTTTTTTGAGAATGCTGAGTAGATTGAAAGAGATGTTACAATATAAACATAAATGTGAACATAGCCTACAAATATATGGATTCCTGCTGAAATTTAGTATTTTAATATTTATTTATTGAGACAAATTTACAGTGAATGTGAAGGCGCAACAGACTCAAATCCAAAACTGCTCCCTTCACAAAATTAGAATATGTTACATTGTCCAAAACATTGAGGTTAACACAGACTAAAAATTTAAGATTTGCTAAAAACCTTCACTCGAAAAATAACAAAATTAATCTTCTCACTTAACCACTATTAATTTAAAAGTTCACTTGAAACATAACACTAAAAACAGTTACAAATAGTTTATACTATTACATTTTTATAAAAACTTTTGAGGTAGTAGTCTGGATGTGACTTCACAACCAATTGTAATTTTCTATAGCAATAAATGAATAAATTATTCATCAGTGATGTTTTCCATGACAAAATACTTAATGAACAATCTCATTTTAAAATTGACACGGTTTTTCACTTTTATATAATATTTTACTCACATATATTGGAGATGTTTGAGAAATGCATTTCACTTCTGAAAAGAAGCTGTGAGTAAAATATTATATAAAAGTGGAATACAGTGTCAGTTTTATTATTAGAATAAATTATTATTTTTATCAATATCTTGCTTTTTGTTAGGAGTGTTCCAATTGAATTCTTTTGAAGGTTGCAATATTTGCATCACAATATGTTGTAGATGGTCTTTGTTATGAATGCTGCTAAAATTGAAAGAAAAGTTACAATATTTGTGCAGTATCAATATGTTGTAGTCGCTCTTTGTTAGGAATGATGGAAAAAAATACAATATTCCTTCTTGCTTGTTGCAAAATTCATTGTTGTTTTTCCACCTTCAAAATATCAACATAGACATACTTTTTGCGATCCTCAAAAAATATTCTGGTGTTTTATTGAAACTTGGTTTTCAGTTGAAACTGAATTCTAAACCAATTCACCGCATTCTCATCATTCACCCACACACAAGTCTCCAGACTCATATGGGCATCATCTGCAAAAAAAAAAATCTATTCTGATTTAATTTTATTTGTTTACACTCTATTCTTTGTTTAAAAATAATCTTGAATTCAGAATAATATTACATTTATTTCAAAGTTATCTGGTAATCTACTGGGTATTAAGAGGAATAAAAATATGGTAAGTCATTACTCAAAAATATAGCTTTTAAAAAATTTCAAAAAAATAATAAGGAATGAAAAGTTGAAAGATCTATCACAATAATGAGTTGAAGCAATACCAGTTTTATCAGGGAATAGATTTCTCGATCTCACCATCTCTGAGAATTGGATACATGATGGAATCTTCAACACTGTCTCCAAAACCATGGATCAAGAATTTCGTTGGTCTGGCTGCCTTGAAGTGCTTGAAAATTGGCAAACAAGATGAATTCATTGTCCTTTTCTCAGCTCTGGTTGGGTTATGCCTAAAATATAAAGCTTTAAAAATATATTTTAAGAATAAAAATGTACTAAATAAAGCTATTAGTGTAGAACGAACTATTTTTCTGATTTGTACATATTTTTTTGCATTACTATCACCTTTATTCACATATTTTTCCAAGATAAAGAAGTTGAAACAGTCTGAAGAAATGACAAATGAGAAAATAAGAAGGGAAATGCCATCTAATATCAACTTTTCATACAAGGAAAGACAATTATAATACTGTATAATATAATATAATTATAATTATATTATAATTGTCTTTGATATAGGTATAGGGGTGTATGCAGTATTCTACCTAGGGAGCAAGTGTGCCTTATCTGGTGTGCCTTATCAAAATAAGTCCAATTTTCAATAATTATTAATCTAAATTTTTTTTAATTTTATATAATATATAGTTCAAATAAGTTAAATAATAATTTACTTTAATCATTCTCAATTCTCCTATCACTTGGATTATTTTTTAAATTGAAAGCAAATTTCAAAAATTCCAAATATATCATGCAATAATAGTTATTTATGTATTAAGAGCGTGAAGCGCAACTTTATTGCATGAGCCAAAATAGTTACTGTGCGACGCATAGCAAAGCGCAGTAATTTTGTGAGAGCGATAAAGAAGCTTCTTGCACAAATTGCATACAATATTTTTCCCACAACTGCAGTTCTGGATTCCAACACAATAAAAGCTTGTAGTTTGTAACATCACAGACCGAGCGCAGATTTGGTTAGCATGCGCCATTGTTGAAGTTATGAGAGTTTCATGGATTCCGTGATCCACCAATGAGAAGACATCAAACACAGCTGGCGACGGTAAAGTACTTTTTACGCTCCCAGGTGACTTTACTGCTCGCTGAGCACTAGAGAGATATTTTACAATCAGTTTTCAGTACGTAAAGAACTACTTTATGAGCAGTTGTAGGAAAAATTATTTTCAAGGCGATCTGAAGAATTACCAACTGCTAAATTCTATTGAATTGACCTGCTATAATAATGTAGTAGCTACACATGAGCAAATTATTAACGCGGATATCTCTATCGCCCACGCATATGTGAGCTTCAACAGAAATAAAAAATAAAATTGAACAGGCAGCAGCGCCATTTCAGTCCAACCTTTAGGTGGAGCGAGGGGGGTTCAAGCAGGAAAAAATCAGTCAGGTTTGTTGAAAAATCAATCTAAATTTCTTGAGTTTTGCTAATTTACTAATTACAATTTTACTGAGTTTTAATATGTTTCTTTCAATGAAGAAACAAATTAAAGCTCAGTTTCGTTCAATATAATAATATTATGGATACATGCATTTTTGGCATATCTAGGGGGGGGGGGGGGGTTTACAGCCCTCCCCAAATGGTGCGCCTGGTAGTAACCGTACTCAGAATCAATTAAAACTGAAGCGTATTGATGGAAAAATGAATATTTATGTCTTTGTCTATGGGGTACATACCTAGAATAGAGATAGAACTCCACATTTTCAACATGGTTTGTCAGCTTCGGCTCCAGACCTGACAAGATGGCGACACCGACATCTCCTTTCCCATCAGGTAACAGCATCCATTTGATTTTCTCGCCGTCATTGGACGTAGTTGTAATATTGCTGGGCGTGGCCGGGGTTGTAGAGGCAGCAGGCGAAGACGTGCTACCACTTCCCTCGTCAACATTCTCGTACACTTCATAACCGTTACTTTTATCATTTTTCTCATCATTTTCTTCCACTTCATCAACCATCTCCTCAGACACAGCGTACCGTTGCTTTTGGCCTATTTAATTGACATTCGTTTTTATTGTTACTGTACTCAATAGTTGCAAATTGTCAGGTAATCTCAGAGCATCGTACATTCATATTCAATATATACCCAAATTTTAAATGTATAATGGTTGAAGTATGGCTCAATTTGATCTGTATGGAACTAAAACTAGATTCGTGATGGCAACGATATATCGATATTTACTAAATATCAATATTTTGCTTCCAATATATCGATATTTATAAATCGATATTTGGAAATCCGATATATCGGTATATCGATATATTTTTCTGAATATCGTATCGTATCATTATTTTTTATTTTATTAAATAAATAATTATCTCTATTTCAATTTCCTTTTTTGTTTATTCATTCATTATGCATGATAATAATATAATTTCTACACGTGTTATGTTATTAAAACAGTCCTATAAAACAGGAAAAAGGCGGACACACTATACATGAATATAGCACGGCGTAATATGGAATAAACTTATGTCTAGTGTGCATCCGCCTTTTTCCTGTATTACAGGACTTCGAAATTTTTATGTGACAGGCCCCAGATGCTTAGCTGTTCCAGTGCTTCTATAGAAATTATAGTATAGCCTAATTTCCTCCATGGTTATGCAGAGTTGACTATAAGTAATAACCAGTACAAGTAGTAGGCTACAACAGTGTGAAAGCGCATGGTACAGGTACATGGAACCATAGTAACTGGCAGGATCAGTACAATGACAAAAGTTACAGAGTTTTTAAGATTTAATTTCATTGGATCTTTTTTCAATAACCTATTTAAAATGAGAATAAAAAGGTATACATAAGAGTATGAAGGCCCTCAAATACTAAATTCATATTGTTTTACTTTGTAAATTATAGGGAACATTGAATAAAAATAAATTCGTGACCTTCATGCACTTACACTTGCAGTTTGTAATAAAAATGATTTTTATTTATTCAAGAACTACATCAGTGTAGGAGAGTTAGGAAATCACGAAATCAGTAATATTGGCAATATTTCAATTTGATATTTTTGATACGATATATTTGAGGTATCGATATTCTCCCTCCCGATTTATCGATATCTTGATTTTTTTGCCATCACTAAACAAGATTTTATATAATTATACCTTATATCTATTAGATTTTAAATATAGATCAAAGATCTAATTGATTTACTTAGCCAAGAAAACTAGAATTCATCTAAGAAGGGATTACCAACTTTCGTCAGTAATCTTCCAAAAATATATATATTCGAAATGATTGATTAGAGTGTGGATAGCATTTAAGCGTGTGCCTATTGTATGTCATACCATACTATCAAAAAATGTTGGCGAGAAGTTGAAAAACTTGAAATTTAAAATTGTTTTATCAGCCCTTGAAGCAGTTGCAGCCTCTAGTTGATCACTGTATATTGTTTACGACAATTTTAATCGTCAATAACATGCTTTTTTAAATTTAGACCGTATTTTTAATTAATAATAGCTATATTAAAATAATATTGAATATTTCAGGTAAAAGATACTGTAGTAACCACTTTTGCCGCACTGTACATGCAGCGCTGTAGTAGTATCTGTCATACACAGTACAGAGTACCATACATAGACAATAATAGACTAATAATATTATTCATTAAACAATGACCAAAAATTGTAGAGCACATTGATATGATGATTTAAATTGTTTTGAAAAATTATAATAGATAAATTGGGGCTTAACTCGATGACATGATTAAATAAACTGACATGTTCTAAATTGCAGGTTTTCTATCCTCAGAGGTGATTTTTGGTTTGGCTATCCAGTGCAACCTGACAATTTGCATTGATTACTGTAATTAAAATAAATATATTGAAATATACTGTGTAAAACTTTTATGAATTGATAAAATTCTGTGTCAGACTCTATGGTATTTCACGACGCAGTCATTTTTAATTGAGAATAAAAATTATTACCTAAGATAGGTGACCCAAATAATAAGGACAAGGCCCTAACAAGGCAAATAGCTTTTATTTATAAAAGTACATGAACTGGGCAGATGAGCGCAGCACCAATCAATAGGTTATTCCAATGGGTTATTCATAAAGAGGTATTCCTGTAGTTTCGAATTTCTACGCTGGATGCGTCACAGTCGGTCACATTTTGCATAATTTCAGGTAAGTTTTATTTTTAAAGTAATTTAAGTTTATCCATCAACTGCTAAATGAAGGGATCGGGATAATATAGTGCCAATCATCATTTTTGAGGTATTGAGATATTCAAAGTTGAAAGTTTGAGTAAATCCATAAATCAAGCAGAAGCAAAAATAAACAAGTTGGATGAATTTTCAGGTAGAAAATTTATTTTTCTATTGCATTAAATCAGTGGTTCCCAAAGTGGTCCACGTGGATCCCATGGGGTCCACGGGGAACTGCCAGGGGGTCCATGTCAGTGAAAAATAGAATTGGGGGTCCATGATATGTTAATGGGGGTCCACAATAGCGAATGTCTTTGGATCGGGGCGTGGTATATGCTATGCTATGTACAACATAATATCAAAACTGACACTTTATTTCTAAGTAAATTAGGATTTTTACTCATTTATACTGGAGATTCTGGAGGTATGCATTTCACTTCTAAACAGAATCTTCATCAGCCTAGAAGTGATACGTATCCCTCTAATATATCAAGTATACGTGAGTAAAAATTATAATTTAAATAGAAATACAGTGTCATTTTTTATATTAGATTGTTCATCAAGTTTTTCGTAATGGAAAACATCACAGAGTACCAGTAGGCTACGTATGTACTTGTATAATACTGTTATACGTATATGCAAGCAAGCATTATATCTATTTTAAATAATAGCGCTCTCTATGAAAACATTTTTAAATCAGAGAATACATACTTGGTTTTCTTATATTTGAAAATTATAAGCCTTCACTGGTAGGTGACTAAACAGCTCAGGTTTACCAGATATAAATTTACGTTTTTAGTTGTATTAACATGAGAAAAACAAGCCCCATATCTTTCAATAATCTTCTATTATATTTTAAAACTATTAAAATTTACTGGTAGGTCACAACAAGTCAGGTACTTAATATTTCAAGCTATTTTTAGCAATATTGTTATAAGCAAAAGTCGCCTCATATATTTTAAAGTTATAAACAAAAAGGGCCTCGGATTTATATTTGAATGATATTCTATCATATTTCAAAAAGGAACGTTTATTGGTAACTTAGGTCACTCAACAACTTAGGTAGGTACCAAATTATTCAAGTTATTTCAGGTTTATTATTATGAGGAAAAGGAGCCCAATGTCTTTAGATTAACAAACCATACCGACTTTCTTTAACATTCTAGCAAGCTTATTCAATAATTAACTGTTCAAAATCATTCTGATGGAAAACAAATCTGTGCACAATAAATTTCGAAAATAAATTCTAGCTATAGTATTAGTGTTTAGTTTTTATTTTCCACGTTTACAAGAACTTCTAATAAGGTCTAATAATTAGTAGTCTATTCAATTCTAATAAATTTGTTCTTATCTTTTGATTAACTTTTTTGGAGTCAATTTTTAATATTCTTGTTAGAACACTCCATTCCTGTTATTGGCGTAGCGAACTAGCGACGGGAGGGGTTCCAGGTTACAACCCCCCCTTTATCCTGTGAAAGAGGCCCCAAAAATGAGTAGGGAGGCATTAATAAGAATACGATATAATATCGGTTACTGGAGGTGAAAAAAAGTTTTCATATGCGAAGAGTAGCTTAAATAATGTTACAGCTAGAAAAAACTATAATTTTAATACTTTAATTAACTTAAAGAATACTCTAATTAAAGGTATAGAGGGGATGAGGCGAACAAGGCAAGTTTCCTTGGGTCTCAACGTCAATGGGCCACATCATTTTACAAATGTTAGCGAGTGATGAAACAAAAATAAAATAAGGGGCCCCAAATTGTACAGCTAGGGGCCTCCAGGGCCTCTCTTTTCCAGTTTCGATCTCTAGAGGCCCCTTAGAAGCCTAACACCCTAGAGGCCGCGGGCCCTACGGGCCCGTTTTTATTGCCAGCATAGTCATGCGAAGTAGAGATTCAAGTAGGTTGCATCTAGAATATTTTCAAATTTCAACGTTTATACATAAGAGTCCACTAATTGCCTCGGCCTTGGGCCTTCAAAGACCCCACGATGCTGGTGGGTCCCAGTATTTTTGGAGCCCCAAACATGGGTTTGAATTTCCCCAGACCACTTGGATGAAGTTGACACAGTATAGGCTTGAAAGGAGAAAAGGTCTCTTAATACTTTTGCAGACGGGCTTCAAATGCTCATTTCTGTTATTGCTCGGATCTGATACCCCAAACAGTTTTAATGTGATCGTGAAATTTGTCTCGCCATGAATCAATCAACAAATAATATGAGGGTTGATAGCCATAAAAAAGCTAAAGGTTGCACTTTCAAGAACATGAGAACAATTGTTTTCAGAATCCCCAATGTTTTGAGGTTCTGTCACCATCTATTCATGTAATTACAAAGTTACTATAAGTTAAAGTTTGGAATTGGATGTGTTATTAATTCATTCACTCTTTGCAAGTTGAACCAAGTTCCATTCCATTTATAATTTTACACACCGGTATTCCAATATTAGTGAATAGTTCAAAAGATTACACAAAAATAGAAGAGAAGTTTATTGCTCTCTCTGGTGCCACTCAGTACCCTTTTCCCTAGCTTCCACGGCTTTTTCGACGAATGGTTATCAGTTTGCTTACATTCGAATTTTATCTTTGAATTGAAGAAAAAATTCAAATTAGCTACACAGATTTTTTTAATAAAGAAGGCAATTAGGCATAGCTTAAAGACTTAAGCAATGCTAGTTGGGAAATCGAGTCATTCATTGAAAATTGGTGTTTAGGGTGAAGGTGTAAGGGAGCCTCCAGCCACAACTCTGTCCCGGGCCACTAAAATGTCTCTGGCCGGGTGGCCCTGATTGTAAAAATAATTTGAAACCACTATAACTTGTTAAATTGGCTTTATAAAAGTAGAATTTTTTAGATTTTATACATTAAAATTTGTTCACAACTAATCAATTAACTAATAATAAACGAAGAGTGGGTTCACGTTCTTAGGCAAACGATTCATAAAAGCAGTGATTTCTCGAATTTAAGCTCTCACTTTACCCAATTTATAAACTTCATTTTAATAAATACTCGTATAAAATTACTGATTTTGACTTTCAAATCAAGCTCTGAGCATCGAAAATTCAAAAATTTTCCCATAATGTGGACTAAAATAAATGGATTAATGATTTTCTAGACATGAGTAGAATCTCTTGGGATACGACGTTAGAGGGACTACTTATTAAACATTTTTCGGGGAAGGATCCCTGGGCCCCCCTCACCCTGGGGGTATTCCATACCCCTAAGACCCCCCGGGCCCTCCAAATCTCCAATAAGCCCCCCCATTAAAATATTTTCGCTACGCTACTGATTACAGTATCTGTATCGCCCTTTTGTCACAAATTTGATGCAATATTCTAAAAAAGGTGAATTATTTTGTTATTTTCCACCTCCTCTCCTCA
The DNA here is from genome assembly GCA_948455865.1 of Conomelus anceps. Lineage (NCBI taxonomy): Eukaryota > Metazoa > Arthropoda > Insecta > Hemiptera > Delphacidae > Conomelus > Conomelus anceps. The sequence continues at coordinate 8,640,524 of OX418220.1, forward strand.
ATTCTCTCCCTTTTTTTCTTTTTAAATTAATCTTTATACCTTATTTCTACGTTAATTACTTTTATGTATTGTAATATATCTTTTTGGCTATATTTATTAGTGTTTGTCATAGGTCTTATTAGACCTGGCAACGTAAGATGTAATAAATAACTATCAAATACCTCTATCACATTTCATTAACAATGAGTGTCGCGTTTGCCCCCATTGAGCAGCCTTGCTGATTTTAATAGATGCGAATGTTGCAATTACTACAAAGAACACAATGTTGTTAATAAAATACTGGCCGTTATACTTCTTGGATTTCATTAATACTATTTCACTATAACCAAAAACAATATGTCATACTATTTGTTTATTTCAATTCAAATTAGACTATATTACAAAAGTGTACTAAGTTTATGTGCTTTTAAATGTTTTCTTCACCACAATTTGAATTGGTTACTGTGATCAGTAGTAGACCTACTTCATCAGCTTTAAAAACACATTTCAACTTATAGTTTAAAAAAAAATTAATGACATTTATGCAGGGGGTCCACTTAAAACCAAAAATCATGGCAAGGGGTCCATGAGGCAAAACAGTTTGGGAACCACTGCATTAAATGAATAAAATATTATAAATAGCAATTAAAATGGCAATAAAATTGAAACAAAAAACAAAAACACAAAAAATGATGGTTGGCACTTTGTTTCTCGGAATAAAAACAACATATGCTTTGTTAACCCTTAAATGCATGATTTTTTTATTCCGTTGCAAATATTTTTTTTCAACTTCAGCATATCAGTAATGGAAAGGGAAAAATATTTAAAAAAATCTCACTCACCTTCTACACATTTTTATTGGCTGTTTTATGGTATGATGCACATCTGCATCATCATGGAGTATAGTCATGAACTTTTCGGTACTAGAATATTATGTACAACATTATTATATTTTATACTGTATATCCACTGTATCTTTCACTGTACTGCCTGAATTGTATTGATATTTTCATATGTTGAGTTTCAAAAAATAATGATAATACCTAATAAAAATAGTAATAAACTACGAAAACATATTATATAAACCCTATAAATAAAAAATAATCTGTTGAATGAAGAGTCAAAATGTATCTTTCCCAGTACTGCATAAATGTTGTTTGGTCTAGTCAAATTTTGAATAGTAATGATAATTGTGAACTAAAAAAAATTTATAAGTTCTACACATTAATATAAAAAAGAAAAATACCACTAAAAATTGAAATTAGTTATGCAGTGTGATATGATACAAAACAGTTTCTCTCTTTATTGAAGCACAAGCTCACATTACATTTCTTGCATTGTATGTAAGAGTAACCCTTACAGTCAGGAAATTTACACCGTAGACGTGAGTCTGTGTAGGATGGCCAATGTTCCACCCCATCTTTTCTTATATCAATTGTTGGCTGAAGAGCTGCTGGTCCACTCTTCCTTTTCTTGTCCAAGCCTGACTGAACCGGTGAAGATGAGGGTCTTCCTCTCTTGGCAACCTCCCTGTGCCCAATTTTGCATAATGTGACTGCTAAATCTTCCCGAAATCGAGTCTGTATCATAGAGTTACCATGAACTCTTCGGTAAAGCAGCCATGCATTCACACAAGTCAAGTCCAGTAAATGATGAAAAATTCTAAAATACCACTTTTTCGACTTCATATTTATTTTATGAGTGGCCATCATCATATCTAGGAGATCAACACCACCCATAAATTTTATGTAGTCTTCCACTATTTGTGGGCGTCTCACCTCGATCCTTTGCTTGATTTTTCGGTCATAGCGACTGCATTTTCCTATCGGATTTTCACCAGAAAATGTGGAGGCTAGCGTTACTATCTTATTATCAACCCAGGTCACAACAGATATATCAGTCCCATCGATTGTGGTAGTGTTCTCATAAGAAGTTCCGCGAGGTTCTTTCTTCAGCACCTTGTCTTCTGGGAGTTTGAGCCCAGGAAAACGATTCCTTCTAATTGTGCCAAGACAGTGGATTTTCTTCTTTTCCAAATGAAGAAGCAGTGGAAGAGTAGTGTAATAGTTATCATAATAAAGTTTGAAGTGCTGGTTCTCTGGTACTATCCTAGACAGCCTTAGTACAACATTTGCTGATGCACCAAGGTCCGGCTCCTCTGGCAGCATTCTAGAATTCTCCTGGCCTGAATAAATTTCAAAATTGAAAGCAAATCCAGATATTCCACTCAAAATGAAAAGTTTGTAACCCCATTTATGGGGTTTCATGGGATTGTATTGTTTCATGTAGTGATGAGCTTTGGTTGAACACACTTGCTCATCAACTGAAAGTTCTTGTTCAAGAGGAATAGACTGGAATTTGTTGTGAAGATGTTCTATGACTGGCCTAAGTTTGAACAGTCTGTCATGCTCAGGATGATTTCGAGGTTTGAACAATGTTTGGTCATTGAAATGAAGATATCTTCTAATATTCTCGAAGTCATTCACAGACATAGTCTCAGCAATAATAGTGTTACCAATTCTACTGTTCCAGTAGTCTCTAATATTGTTCACTTTCACCACTGACATCATGAGTAGTATGCCGATGTACTTCTTCAGCATTGGGACTGTCACACTAAAAGGACGGTTGGGATCTATCTGTACACTATATTTTAGAGTTTCTGCTGCAATCATTTCTAGAAATTTATCTGTTATGAAATAAGAAAAAAACTGGAAAGGTGTCTGTAGTTCTGTAATACTAGGGGGCAAATCTGTACTTCCCAAAAAGTTTATGTCTCTAGGAGCTTCAAACTGCTTACATTTCCACAGAGCTTTTGGTGGACCACTTTTGTTCTTATTACTTTTTGGAAAATTGTTCTTACCTTTGTTTCTGCTTACCACTGATGAACGTGATGGCCCAGGTTGTGGTTCATTGCTATCAGAAACAAGACTTGAAGTTGTAGGTTCACTATGAGTTGAGCTAGCAGGGCTTTCTTCTACCTCTTCATTATTTTCTGGTAATATATCACTAAACTTGGTAAGAGAAATAACTTGTCTGTCAACTGATGCACCTAAACTTATTCCATTGTTGTCCTCATCATCATCCGTATCCAGTTCACTGTCATCGGGTATCTCAAAATCAGTGTCCAAAACCAGCTGCACAATTCTATCATCATTACAGTTTTCCGTATTTATTTCGAATAGTATGTAATCCATATTATTTATTGTTCATGACAAAACACGACAGAAATGAATTCAAACACACAAAATCACTGAATACGAGCATTGAGCAAACAATCAAACAGAAGTAAACATTGATCACCTAACCTCAAAGCCTCAGTACATTGAAACTGAATCTACAGTCTACACGTGTCGGCTCCCAACTCCATGATGATGCAGATCTGCTGCACACATATTTTTTACTATAACAGATGTTATGTCAAACCGAATTTCAAAATTCTATGAAAAATCGAAACTTGATAATATTTGTAACTGGGGAAAAAATTACCAGTCCACAAATCCGATTCTATATATTTCAAAAAAAATCTTGAAATAGCCGGATATCTCGTGAGCATTGAACAGTGGGATTGGCATCAACATCTTTCCATTTTCAGCTTTAAACGCCATCTAGTGGCTAATTCTTGAACTTAATGATTAGTCTATATAATTTAGAATCGTTTAAACGCAGAACTACAACTACATTTATTGACTTCCGTCAATCTGTATGGGGAGTTACGGTATGATGCAGATATGCAACACCATGCACTTAAGGGTTAAACAAATTGTTTAATAGGATATCATACTTTTAAAAAACTTAAGTAAAACAAAACCAACGTAGACCTATTATTCAATAATGATGTTTTCTTCACCTTGTTCTTCTACTATAGTATCTGGAACCAAGTTTTTGTTGTAGTCATGATAGATGGGTGGAATGTACTGGAGCAGTCTTCACATCTACCAACTTCTTTCTACCTATCTTGTTTGGTTCATTACTTTCAATGTGAATGACAGTTCCAGAAGCTCTTCCTCGTTTTTGAAGGTTTAAAGTTAGAAAATCCTCATTCATTTTGTGCTTGAGTTGCATTACATACGGTTTTGCTGCATGGAACTTAAAACAAATGGCTTTTGAAAATCGTGGCAGTGTTTCACCATCAATACAAAATTTTCGTTTGGTATTGAATCTTTCTTGCAACTCAGTCAAGTTGAGCATGTCTTGGGTTGTCATCATTGTTACAATAAACTTAAACTTTTCCTTCCTTCCACACTTTAAGATAACCTCTCTCCAATGTTCTGGACTGTACACATTTTGATAGTGTTTGATGTGAAATTTTTCTATTTTAGCAAAGTCACGATCAGATGGAAGATAGGTGTGACCAGCAATGAGGAAGTAATGCTCAATTTCTTGAAAACGTTTCGTGTTAACCAGGTGTGACCACATGGACATTATATTCCAGTTTTTATTTTGTCCACCATAGTTGTCACTGAAAATCAAAAGCTTTTTTGCTTGAATATTTGCTACTGACAAGTACTTCATGATGCAGCTTCCAATCTCATCACTGCCTCTTTTGGCCATAGACTCATCCCACATGAACATAAAACCTTGGCCTGTTCCACAGTTATGGATGCCAACATTATATGTCCATAGCTTTCTGCAGTAGAATGCTGGTCCACATGACAATTTGGGCGTTGAAAGCGTTTGTTGTAAGTCAACTGTAATAACATGTAAATCTGCAAGATTTGTTTTACTTTGAGCTGTGTAGAATTGAAGTTTTTCTCTCACACTATCTGCCCTACGCAAGTGAAACTCTTTCTCTGTCTTTGCAGTATTTCTCTCACCTTCATCCCTATTTGGATCATCAATAATGATCTGCAAGCTGTCGCATTTGCTACATGTATCAGATTTTGGAAATTTAAACCCTATGTTATATTGCTCACAAAATATTCTACGATACTTGTCTTCACTGACTGTAGGTAGCTCCTGTTCCTGGCAAAAGTTTAGGTAGTAATCTGAGTACAAACTTCTTATAGTTAAATTACAACCCAAGTACAATTACAACTTAACTGGATTTTGTTTCCTACTATAGTGGGATTGATACTTGGGCATGGACTGAATGTGTTTATGAACCCTGTTTTCAGCTTCAATAGATGCTTTACTAGGTCTATTGGTGTGTTTACCACGCTTGTCACAAGATGGGGGGGTCATCCCATTTGATTTAATTTTTTTAATTATATTATTAATGCGACCCCTTGAGTTTTGTAATCCATGAATACTCATGAAGGTTTTCTTGCAAACTCTTGAGAAGTCACCATTTTTAAGTTTTATTCTGAACAAAAATGTATTTTGTTTGTGAGATCCCTCTGCATTATTACAGTACCGACGTTTGATAGGTATTTTCTCAATGCAGCCAAACAAATACACATTTTGCAAGTTAAAATTACCCATATCCCAAAATGCATTAAAAATCGCTAGCTTTTCTTCATCCTTTACTTTCTCACTGCATTTCAATGGGCATTTGCACATATCTCCTAACTTTCTACCAGCTACAATGTTTCCAGATTTATTTTTGTACTCATGACCTTCATTCCGCCTTTTCTTTCTTATTTCAATCCTTGTCATGAACGTTGTTCGCTTCCTTTTCCTTTCCCGTTAGAGGTAAGGCAGCTGAATTATGTGAGCTTCAAACATACTGTACAATTTTTTCTTTTGAGTAATCCATTTTACTCAATTAGGGAGTTTATTGATGAGAGATGGACACTCAAGGATTTTAAAGTGTGAATGAAAATGACTTTGAAACTTTTATAATTATTATGTATGTTATAAAATGTGTGTATGTTATGGTAATTTTAATTTTTTTATACTCGACTGGCCTATATATTAATATGTAATATCTTTGGCTTAATAAATATTCTATTCTATTCTATTCTATTCTACAATCTATAGATATGCTACCATATGTTGAGTTGCATTGAACTAATGATTTTTGTTCATATTTCAGACAAGATGGAACCAACTCTGCAGTTAAGAAGAGGCGAGCTGAATGGAATGAAGAGCAAATGGAGCAGTCTATGAATGCTGTTGGAAATGGAATGTCTGTCTACCAGGCTTCAAAGGAATTCCGGATACCAAGGCGGAGGACCTTACAAAACCATTAGATAACAAGTATAGGCCTACAAACTAGAAAATTAGGTAGGAATTCGATTCTATCACCTGATCAAGAAAATTAACTCTGCTCAAGAATCTTTTGTCTGGCTGTTGTTGGAATACCTATTGCAAGCAAGATAATTCGAAAAAGAGTATTTTCTTACTGTGAGGAAAACAATATTTATCACGCTTTTAGCCCAAACAAACAAAAAGCTGGTCGTAAGTGGTTAAGACTTTTTCTGGTCGTCACCCAGTTTGATGATCCTTCTGATAGAGACAAAGTTGCACCTAAGAGAACTATTAAAACGGAAAAGGAACAGTACACACTCATCTAAAAAATAATGAAAAAGAACCTTCAAGCAGTCTATCAACTCCATCTACAACAATGCGGTGTGAATATCAAACCACCAATAAAGTCTTCGCAGAAGGGTGTCTCCCAGGAGGGAGTCTCCCAGGTGTTTCATTTGGACGAGAACCAGATGAGGATGTGCTGTGCCTGTGAACAGTATGTTCAAGAAGAATGCTTGGGACTCACCAAGTCAGACAAAGATACGTTTAAATATATCTGCTCAAACACCTTAAATAAGACAGAACTTTCACAATGTTTAAACTTGCATCAATTCAACGTTTTTTCTATGTTTTCCTATTTCAAATGATTCAAATAATATTGTTTGAATTTCAAAATACATTTAAAATAAATTTAATTTTCATTTGCAGTCAGCTTTATTATTATTTATTTTAAACTAAAGAACCACAAAAACTTGGTTTGTCTTGTATTGGATTTATATATGGAACCCCTGGCCTTGATAATGCCAATTTGCAAAAAAGTAATAAAATCACTAAAAATCAATTTTACTGTATATTAGTAAAGTTGAAGGGCGTATCGATTGTCAATGAGTTGACGACTATCATTTTAAGCTAGTTATTTTTTCAGTAAAGATCCACCTTTTCAGAAAGTCCGCAAACGTTAGCATGGCCTCTTATTTGGGTCACCTAACTTATTCTACATCATACAGACATACATCTTATCTTATTCTTACATCTTATCAAACAAGAACTAATTTCAAAACTGACACTGTATTTGTATTTAAATTACGATTTATACTCGCTTATACTGGAGGGATGCACTTCGCTTCTAAATAAGATAAAAAAGATTATTTCGTCATGGAAAACATCACAGAAGATGGAAAAATATTGGACTGCACAGTAGTGCAATTTCTTATAAATTATTATTAGTGATAAGCGCAGTTCGTCATGGGTACCAAATTTCAAGACTGAAATAATAATTTAATATTAACTTTTTATTGTAAATTTAACGACTTAGTCTATTTTTAATTGTGAATAAATATAATAATTGTACTCATACTTGCTCTTGTACTCTAATAATTAGGCATAGTACGTGCGTGTGAGTACAATTATTATTTATTCACAATTAAAAATTACAAGACGTTAAATTTACAAAAAAACGTGAATATTAACAACGCAGATCGTTATGGAACAAAAAAAAAACCAAGAAAATAATTTAATATCTGCAATATCTATGAAACTAAAAAAAATCAAGAACATTTTGCATGCAACATTTTATAATTTTGCATGTAACATAAAAAATTCAAATATACATAATATCAATATGTAACTCACCCAGAACCCCTTCTGCTAATGCTAGCTTTGCAAAACATACCGCAAGTATTAATTTTGTTAACTTCATTCTGCAATGACAATAATTCCTGCACTTCTTCAGTTCAACTGAGACAGGAAAACTACTCTGAATTTGGAGTTTCAAACACCAGACAGCAAGGAAGTTAGATTTCAATCCCTGATTCTTTGGGCGAGATAATACATTTTTTATGCGGTTCACATAGTAAAAAATAATCTACCTTATTGTTGAGTACCGTACCAAAGTGGGCTTTCTTATTAGAATTCAGGAGGAACCAGTTCCAATGTTAGCATTCGCTGATAATTATGTTAAATTGTCCGAGAAAGGAACAGTAGCAAACTAGTTTGAATAGTTATCCAATCGCGTTGGGCGGGAATTATTCCGATAAATTTTACTGGTCTTCGTAGAAATATTCATTCATCATTTTCAGCATAAAATAGGTTAAACTATTTTTCACATGCCAAAAAGGGTAAGAAGGCACGTAATCAACTGATAAGATGTCTCAAGAAATTATTAATTATCTATCATAAGTTACACACAATGCTTACTTTTGAATGAGAGCCAAAAATAAAATGAGATACTGGAGACAACTACTTCACTTTGTTCCTATGGATAACATCAGTCTGTGCGTGGGTCATGAAATGAATTATTGCACTAAAAATATGTTAGACCTAATCAGGAGTCGAATCCCAGAATCAATGAGTTGTGTACGAAATTGAAATTTGTGTTTGATAAGTTTTAAACATTTTGGTACTCTGAGAGAACTCATTTTCTACAAAGATGAAGGAAATATATTTTTTTTAAGAATACGTCTTGAAGACTCCGGCTAAGACAAGTCTGGTCAACATAATAAACAAATAAAATTATACCAATCAGTTGCAAATTGAATTAGTTGATTTGAGATTCAATTTTGATTATTTACACTGTAAAAAGCATCAAATAAATATTTTTTCAAGACTCTTTAAAAACAGTGTAATAGTGGCTTGCTATGGAATTTCTTACCAATATAACTATAGGTTTTTGTTCGAATAAGCTACTATTTTGTGACTTGCTCTAATAATAATAATAAGCGTATGGCTTTTAATGGTGGGGAGACCCTTACGGGTAGTTCCACCTCGCCGTTTGAGCCATGTTACGGGGAACATGGTGAACCTACTATTTTAGGTGGGTTCCGAACCACCGGGTAAGTGATAATAAAGCTTGTAACATCAAGTCATTGAAGCACGGTCACCCATCCAAGCGCAGTCTTGAGCGGTCGTGACTGAACAAGTGACTTGCTCTAAAAGTGATAATCTCCTCGGCTTCGTGTATTATAATCATGCACGTCAAGATTTATGTAGGCCTACAACATGATTTATTATTAACATTTTATTGTAAATTTAACGACTTGCAGTCAATTTTAATTGTGAACAAATAATTAATATTCCTACTCACTCTTGGCCGAACGTTTTCGAGTCTTGTAAACTCACCTTCAAGGTATCCTAGATCAGCGATGTTGGTTTTTTTGTTTGAAGAATTGTGGCTTTTGTATAATGTGATCAAAAACTTTGTGTGGTTTAAAATTTAATTGTTCATTGAGAATGTTTTATTTATTGTGTGTTTGTAATGGCAGTTCAAGACTAAATTAAATCATGCAGTCTTTTTTATAGCTGGAATGAACTAATCATGATTTATCTCAGAACACAACAAGGCGGAAATAAAGCCAATAAACTTAAACTTTTAAAAATAAAGTTTATTTTCAAATAAAACTGAAAATATATATAGACATTTGTACAGTAGAAAACCAAGGTGTACAATGTAATATTACACTGCGTTTCTTTATAGAACATGTATAAAAAGAATATCACAATCAATAAACAACATATAGGTACTATAGATTATTTACAAATTTAATGCGATAACTTAGAACAAAATAACAATTCATTGAAGCCAGAATAAAACCTGCACACATATCTATAGTGAGGAATGCTTGGTGATAGTTTTATAGGTTGATAACATCAAGGACTTAAAAACAACAATTGCTCAAGAAGTGATCATAGAATAGCCTACTTTCAATTTAAATGTACCAGTGAGGTACACATTTAAATAATATATATATTTATTTATTAAGTGGAAGACCACCGTAAGATGTTGATTGAACCTATTTTCAGAATCAATCATAAATCAGGAAGTATTTAATTGTGATAAATTGGGAATCAAATAGCATTTGCTATCATAGTTTAACAAAACTATTTATAAAATATGTAATAACCTAGCTTATAAATGAGAATAAACATAATAGACAAAACTCAATAACTTGCTGTTTTTAAGAGAGAAAAAAAAACAAACGTTTCAAATCTATATTAAATGTTGGAAGTACTATCATAGTCACATTTTCCTGAGGATGATTTGTTAATATAAAGTGAAAAAATTATTGGACATAAGGATTTCTGAAGAATATCACTTATAAACAACTAAAAACTATATCGTTTGATTTCATTGGTCTAAAAATTATATAATTAATAAATTCATAAGCAATGTTCTATGGACAGTGAAAATTTTAAGTTGTAAACATAATAATATCGTTTGATTATTGGTCTGAACAACTAAATAATTCATAAATTCATAAACAATGTTCTATGAACAGTGAAAATTTCAAGTTGTAAACACAATAATATCGTTTGATTATTGGTCTGAACAATTAAATAATTCATAAATTCCTAAGCAATGTTCTATGAACAGTGAAAATTTCAAGTTGTAAACACAATAATATCGTTTGATTATTGGTCTGAACAATTAAATAATTCATAAATTCCTAAGCAATGTTCTATGAACAGTGAAAATTTCAAGTTTTTAACACAATATCGTTTGATTATTGGTCTGAACAACTAAATAATTCATAAACAATGTTCTATGAACAGTGAAAATTTCAAGTTTTAAACACAATAATATCGTTTGATTATTGGTCTGAACAATTGAATAATTAATAAAATCAAAAGCAATGTTCTATGAACAATGAAAATTTCAAGTTGTAAACACAATGAAAAGGTGCTGAATTTGTATTTATTTCATGTTACTATGAATTAGATAATAATAAAAATAATAACAGAATTAAAAATAGTTTGTAATGATAAAATCCATTATAAGGTTGGAAAAATGATCTAGTTTCAATTTCACAAAGAAAATTGTAGATTATAACTTACTACTAAAGAAGGGACATCTAATAGCTAATTAATTTAATATTAGGTGACTGAAGTTGAACTAAATATTATTATTGCAGAAAATAAATGTATAAAGAAGTGCACAATATTTTATAGCACATACCCATCAATACTAATCAGCCCAGTCTTAGTGAAATGAACCTAGGACAGAAATTAATAATACACATAAACATAAATTATATATTCGTACAGTCGTTTTATGTTGAAAAATTAAAGCCAAATTCTTCAAATAATACTCGAAAAATATTCAACAGCCAAAAATCTTATGTTAGCTTAGAAAGAAACATATTATTCCCACCTACAACTATGTTATCCTTTGGAGAAAAAAAATTGGTAAAAAATCCATAAATGTTATTATATATTCGATTTGAATATCGCAAAATTATCACAATAGTTACCAAACGTGGAGAAGACAATATTAAATTGAGACAGCACAATACGTAAAAACACTCAAGTAAATTCTCATAATTTAGGAAAATCAATTAAAAAGTTAAATATTGTGAAATTAATTCGTTTGGTCCTCTCAAAAAATATACATCTTGAGCAAATACAAATTATAGGCCATAGCAAACATCAAAATTAATATACCTCATAAAAAGGAAGTAGGAGTCTAAAACTATAACAAAAATTCTAAAATAAGAACGGTTCAGTCACCTTTCATTTCAAAGGGAAATCAACGTACTTAATACTGAGATGAAAGTCGGCTTCGGTGACTTGGTCAATTGAGGCACTTGTCTCTGATTAGATAAGACTCTGGCAGCTGTTTCTCGAGGTCTCTAGTTTGAATCTAGTTCAGGAAAGGATTTTTTCACCTCATTACCCACGCACAAGTCTGAACACTCATGTGGGCACCGACCGACAAAAAAAACTGAAAGATAATCATAAAAGAAATAGTTTGAAATTGTGAGCTGCGTTTGGATTTCATCTGAGAAATAGCTTCTACTTTTTCAATCTCCCTAGAATGGTTGTTGGAGGAGAAAATACCAAGATATTTAAATGAATCAAACATGTTCAAAGGAGTTCAAAAAAATATAGATGAATATTAGATTCTAATAAAATTGAAAGAACTTGACTTAGCACCGAAATTGAAGTCTCCTTTCCTCAGTCCTCCATTTTGTTTCAAACTATACTTATGTAAAATTAATCTACAAAAACAGAAAGGTGTTCATTTAATGAAGGTGTTAATTGTGAATACTACTACCAAAACTAATTGTGAGATGAGTGAGTGGATCTCGACAATAATTATTATTGTGTACTAAATTCAGATAAGTTGAAATAAGGTTGACAAAAAAGTGCTTTCGTCAGCTAAAAATTACTGTAGATATAATATAGGGTCAGTAGCTGTGGAATATTCACAGCATACTCTAATGTCTACTCTGATAATCCAATTATTGTAATTGAAGTACAGTTTAACCATCTCGGAAGGCTCAACTGAATTAATCTAGCTTGTTCGCAAAATCGAAGTCGATAAGTTTGATTTGAAATAGGCACAATAAAATATTTATTCAGATAGCAAACAACATTACTTATAAATATAATACAGTTAGCACACTTCAAACTCGCTATAAAGTAAAAGCCGTTTCGTTTTAGAATGTCAATAGAAATCTATTTGAACAATAATTTATACAGGGATTCACACAATGATTTGTGACAAATTAATTGCGTAGAAGATGGATGAAATACTGATAATCAGACATTTAATAAAAAACATCAAATTACTAAATTGGACTACAAAAAAATTATGAAAATAATAGTAAATGCGTATGGCTTTTAATGTTGGGGAGACCCCCACGAGCAGCTCCACCTCGTCGTATGAGACATGTTTATTTATTTATTGTGACAAAATTACAGCGAATGTGAAGGAGCAACAGACTCTAGTCCAAAACTGCTCTCTTCACAAATTTTGAATGTGTTAAATTGTCCGAAAACATTGAGGTTAATACAGACTAAACATTTAGATTCGCTAAAAAACTTCACTCAAAGAGTAACAAAATGATTCTTTTTCACTTAACGACTATTAATTTAAAAGTTTACTTGAAACTGTTTTTATCAGTTAAAAATAGTTTATAATATTAAATTTTCTCGTTGCTATGGAAAACAACAATCACATGTTGTTATTGGAAGCATGGTGGACCTATAATTTTAAGTGGGTTCCGAGCCACTGGAAAGTGATTTTACAGCAGAAAGCAGAGTTTTTTGTGCTGACAATCCAATCGGTCACGCTTACAGAGAGAAGAGCGTTGCTTATCTAATCTGATTGAACAGATACCTGCTAAGGCTCAAGGCTAAGGCCCATTAATGAAAATTAAGTTGATTTTTTCGAATCTTGCTTGGTTTTGAAAATCAATAATTGAATTTCTTGATCCATAACGAACTGCGTTGTTAATATTAAAATTGACTGCAAGTCGTTGAATTAATCATGAAAAGTTGATAAAATCGAGTTATATCCGTTTCAAAAACACCATCAAGCAAAGGTACAACAAAATGAGGGCTACTGCCCTCAACTGCTTTTATCACGAATCTTCAACTGAAAAATCCATATTTTAGGGTTTAACTGTAAATTTCACTTTTAAGTATAATTACGGATTATTTTCAAAACAAGTATATTAAAGTTCACTTCAAAACGAAGAACTAATAGTCCAAACAAAGTAGATATCATTTTGCATTTTGTTTGAAATTTTAGAGCAAAAACTATAGATGTCTAATCGCATGTTTTTGTAAAAAATCATACATGAGCCAGCTGAAATAGTAGAGTTTGGGAAAAGCTATGCTAACGATAACGCTAATGCTAACCTAAACACTAGATGCATCTGCCCGCACTAAATTCAAGATTCTACAGAGAAATCTGAGACATGGAGTGATAAGGTTAAAATTAGCGTTGTCGTTAACGTAGTTTTGTCTCACTCTGATATAGCCTAATCGTTTTACCAAATTATCAATACAATCATCCATCTTCACGCTAAGTTAATTATCAATTTCATGACAATAAATAAAATATTTAATTCCCATAACAATCCCTCGACCACATAAACATAAAAACCCTTAAAAACAAAAGACTAGATTAGTACCACAATCCCGTCTTAAATAAAATATTATCACCATAGATAACAAGAAGAAACGTATCGTTATTTACATTTATTAATAGTTTTCAATACTTATTATTTACAAGCTACATTTAAAATTCAAGTACATTTATAACATTACAGATGAACACCTTTTTAATTTCAGTCGTATTCAATTTTTTTGTTCCTTTTTGTTTAGATGTGTATAAAATCTATTGTGAATTCAATCGGTTTCTATCGATCAACTATAATGATCTGATTTTTTACGCACCACAAATCAGCTTTTAGAAAATGAACTGCTTGATAATTTGATAATATATTTATTAATTAAATAGTCAACAAACAGGAAACTCGAGAAAATTCTAAATTATTATAACTTTGACATGCGGAACTTCTATTTCATGAATAAAATTCAAAGCCTTAAATAACAGTTCAAAAAAATTTAAAAAAAATCTTCTAACATTTTATGGAAGTAGTTTCGGAAGAACGTTGAGAATGTGAACGCTACAGCACAACTTTCTTGTAGTGAAAAATACAACAAACTCAAAAAAATTGTATTTTGAAAAAGATTCACATTTTCAATATTATTAATAGTAGCAGTAATATTATGATTATAATGGTGTGTGTCTTTGGTAATAAAAATGACCACCATACCTGTTGTCCCAATCACATATTTTTGAAAAATAATTTTTTCAACTGGTTGCATAGTTGTCACACTATTTCAACTGATTACCACACTACATATATAATATCGACACTAATCCAATCAACCAAGATGGAGCCTTATAAAACTATTTATGAAATCGGTTGTGTAAAAATCAAATTTTATTGAACAAAATTATATTATTCACTAGTTCACAAATCTATCTGGAAACAAATTTGTTTATAAACAGTGATAATAAGCGTATTCTATTATAACCAAACTTTAGACGTTGATAAACGAAAAAATATATTTTTCTGTGAAACATTTCCAATAGTTATTACAAATTGTTGCAATTATAACAAACTTTCTCATGTTAATAAACAAAAAAGAACACATTTTGTGAAAAATGTCCAACTGCAATCACAATAGAAACCTAGCTTAATGACAGTAAATGTTTTAAAGGTTTTAAAGACGGCACCTTTGTTTTGATATACTTTTTTTAACACAAAAACTCATTACATAGTTTTCAATAATATGTACCTCATACTAAGAAATCTCTAAAACCCAAACAAGTAGCGTATTGTAGAACAGAAGCCCATTGATCATTAGACAAAAATGAGCATTGTCTAAGCATATCACACACTACTAGTGGAAATGTTTTTAAAAATTAATATGATGATGGAATCTTTCTGAAGAAGACATATTGGTATATTGGTTGTTAACAACAACAAATTCCAAGTAATTTGAAGTTTTTATAGTTGCAATTTATGATCTAACAATGGTTGACTTCATGGAGCATTACAGGTTACAGGTACACCGTAAACTGGTGCATCTGATTCTTCACGTCTATGAATTTGAATAGACCAATCAGAAGCCTCAGTTTTCCGTGCACCGGTAACCGGTAAAGGCTCCCATGTACTCAAAAATTACAAGAAAATAACAATAATTCAAGACAGATGTGTTGAAAAAATGAATAGAAATTATTGATAAAAAGTTGCCTATTTTTGCACATTCCTCATCAACTCTACTGCTAAAAAGTTGGACTGTTGAAAAAAGTTGATTTAAATTCATTTTTGAGATCCTCATCAATTATGATCTACTCGCAATAAATGCGAGTATTAAAAAATTAATATTCACAAAATAAAACGTGGCGTATTTCTTCAGCAAAGCCAACACGAAAAATAAATAAAAACTTTTGTAATTGAAACCTTTTTCTAAAATTCCAGATTATTTTCACCAATATCACATTTTTAACCATTGCATTGTACAATTTTTTTACAATGTTTAAAGAAATCTTCATTTGTATTCTTCAACATTTCAGCTACTTTTCAATACATAATCACAATTTTTCCATTTGTAACATCCAACTAAATAAGAATAAACAGGATTATTACTGTAAATAAAAAAATTCAACGGCGAATTTCAGTCATAATTTACTGACTTTTCACGATACTTTCAAACACATTTTTCAAAATAGTTTGAGAATGTTCTGTTTTGAGCTGATTGTTCATAACAGTCCAATTTTAGCTGATCGGTCTTTTCAAATTTTTAGTTGATGAGTTAAAACTTGTATCATTGAAGTTTTGAGTCGGCGTAGCCGAGTTGGCTTATCGCTGGTCTGATAAGCCAAAGGTCCTGGGTTCGATCCCAGTTGAGTACAAGATATTTTTCTCGAGCCACTCCCGTGTTTCGGAGGACACGTTAAGCCGTCGGTCCCGGTTGCATATAAAAAAAAGCAGACGTTAAAAAACGGCGAGGTGGAACTACCCGTAAGGGTCTCCCCACCACGAAAAGCCATACGAATTTACTTTACTTATTGAAGTTTCAAGTCTCGGGTAACAAGTAACCAGCACATAGGGACTCATCTTCTTTCCAATTCCTCTTCATTCTTATTTTTCTGTATTCATATATTCTGTATTATAATGTATTTACCTTTGAACCAGTTGCTTTAAAACATTTTTCTATGTGAGTGAACAATCATAATTATTTTCTCATAAAAATGACTGCAATGTCGTTCTTAATTGAAGCAGAAATTCGAAAAAATTCCATCTTCTTATAAATATCTTGAACATCCATAAATCTGACGACTCATCTTCTTATTATTTATTTTACTACACAAAAAATTAGCATCCTTCGACCTACATGACCAAATAAAATATCACAAATGAAAAATCATAAGTGATTGCTTGTGAGAATTTATACAAGATTTTGCGGTAATGGTATATGATGAATATGATACTATGCGATTTACTGTAATACATATATATATGATATACAATATAGTGTTTGCATATACGCGTACAGCTATACTGCTACGCAACCGGTTCAAATTCTTGTTCATGCCAAATTAATTCATCTCATGATTAATCAAGTCTTTTTAATTGATATTTTTCAAAAATGGTCTCAAGATTTTGAATCTTGCCAAGCTTTTACATACACTCCTTCCTATCTTTCTAAAAGTGGAAACAATGGCGAGTCGGTGTTTCATGCCGAAAACTGTTAAAAAAGTCATTTACTCCGAATGTCAGCTGATAGGCATCTTCTAATACTCCATGAGAGTACAAAGGAAGACATAGAAAAAATTAAGAGCCTAATCCTTGTTAGATGATGATGATGATGATGATAATAATGATTTTCATATATCTATATTTTAAAGGAAAACTTTTATTCTGTAATAACTCTAATAAATTAGTTGTGTCAATTTCTGTTTGTATTTAAAAAAACGTTTGTGGTAATAAAGGAATTTGTCACATAATTTTCAAAACTTGAATCACAATCAAACCCTTACAACAGTTGAGTTGATGAAATGAATGAGCACAGGCATTAGTAATTCAAAATAGACAAACATTAGTTAACGGCTACTTTACACGTTGTCATCACATGTCACTTAATGCAGGAGAGAGAGAGAGAAGAGAGAGAGAGAGAGAGAGAGTGCGGTAGACCTCAAACGGCAACACCCATGTTGGGAGGCGGCTTCCTAGTGTGAAACAAGGACAGAGGGGACAAAGAGGAGGAATATCAGGAGGAATTAAGTACAGATATAACGAAATGCTGGTGCTTGGGGTCGGTGGTGACATTGGGAGGGGGGTAGACCCAGGCCAGTTCTGATCGGCCATCAACAGCCAACAGCCATTCGCCCACGGCTAGGGGAACTATCGTACCACCGTAGAGCATAGTCCGGTAGTCGACGCCCGCACTCGCACTCACAGGATACGTGGGACACGATTTGAGAGGATCCAAAAAAGTCACGTAGATACTTTGGTGAGGTGTGTAGCCGGGTGGCGGCTGTGTGGTAACGCTCATATAGTCCTTAATCGGGTCAAAACTGCGCGCAGGAAGTTCGGGACTCACTTCCGGCGACGACGTGATGGACACTTCCGATCCTGACGACGAGGAGGGGAAGGAGGAGGAGGCAGTCGACGCCGACGAACAGGAGCCGCTCGACGATGAGGAGCACGTCGAGGAAGTGGTGCAGTGGCCGCTGGCCGCAACTGCAGCCGACGACAAATGTTATCTGAGAGTGGGCGTCAGAAGTGGAAGCTGTCAGCTGATGTCGATGCCGTACTGGTCGACGACCACTATGCGCCCGTGGAAGTCCCACGACGCCGTCATGTGGAACGCCATGTTAGTCAGCACCACCACGTACTCGCACAGCGCAAACAGCGAGTACACTACAACACAATACAAATTTGCAGAATTTATTGACACAAAAGTAATAATAATCAATTATATAACATTATTTTATTGATGGATATGTATTTAATAAATAAAAATTGCTTATTATTCAAGGTTTGGATTTAATATTTAAAATTTCTATTTAAATATTTGATTGCATAGTCGTGCAAATTCTCGTAAATTACCAACATAAAATGAATAATAATAACAAAATAAACATTCATCGACAAAATTAAAATTAAAAAAACACTTTTAAATGGAAATTAACTCACGTTATGGCGTGACGGCCGTTTCGCTCTGTTGTCTAGAGCATCGTCAGACGACCCACAGTATACACTGACTTAAGGTATGAGTTTGAGGGTTATGTATGTTGGAATAACCCTCAAACTCATACCTTAAGTCAGTGTACTGTGGGTCGTCTGACGATGCTCTAGACAACAGAGCGAAACGGCCGTCACGCCATAACGTGAGTTAATTTCCATTTAAAAGTGTTTTTTTAAGTTTATATTACATATTAGTGGAAACAAGATGGATCTACAACATCAAAATTAAAATAGTAATATAGAAAAAACTTATTATTGATTCTTAATTTGATTAATAAATTTAAATTACTATTACAATTCATATAAGTTTACGATTTGGTAACATCCAAAAATGTTCAAAATCTGTTTTCAAATTGGATATGTATTCAAGGTTTGATTATTATTCAAGGTGCTTATTATTCACGGTGCTTATTATTCAAGGTTTGGATTCAATATTTCAAATTTCTTAAATATTTGATTGCATAGTCTAGCAAATACTTGTAATTTACTAAAAGAAAATAAATAATAATAACAAGATAAACATTCAACAAATACGACAAAATTAAAATAATAATAATATAGAAAAAATTTATTATAGATTTTTAATTTGATTAATGAATTTAAATTATTATTACAATTCATATAAGTTTACCATTTGGTAGCATCCAAAATCTGTTTTCAAATTGGGGTAAAATTTTGCGCTCTAAAATTAATAAAATGCTTCGCAAAGACTCAAGAATAATCAAAACTGAGGAAGTTTTCTATTATTTCTATGAAGTAGATGTATTTCAACTTTTTATTCAATAAAAATCAACTTCTTTCATTTTAATTATTTTTGCATACTCGCAAATAAAGTTATTAATATAAGTTAAATTCAACATTCAACTATTTGACACTTTCAACTAGTTTATCAAATAGTTAACGTTTATTCAAAACTAGTTGCGTTTCGTTGACGAGAAAACCGTCAACGACCCAAGACTATAACAATTACATGTTCAGCCATATCTAAATCTGTAACATGAAATGAATCGGAAACAATTTCATGTTTGGCAATTCATGTTGGCTGTTATTTTCAGAAATCGCATAATTGCAACCCATATTGCAAGCATACTCCGATCTCCACTAAGATGAACACTTTCTGAAACTAATTTATTTTCAGAATGGAAAGAGTTGCACACTGACCTCCAGGCTCGCAATGCAGATTATGGCGAATGAAGAAGTAGCCGGCCAGCGCAAAGGAGACCATGTTGATGGCCAGCAACTGGTACTTTAGCCGCAGTGAGCGATTCTCCACGTTGTCGGCCGGCTGCTCACGATACCGTGTCAGCAGAATGCACGTCAGCACCATGTAGAGTTCTGACGTCACCATGAATGTCATAAAACATTTCTCGTGTATGGCTGCAAATTAATAAAAACCTATTAGACACTCATTATTGGTTCAAAATTATTCAATTTCTTATAGTTGGTTGATAATTTTAAATGTTTTAAATTGAACAGTTCAGTATTCCAACTGTTCAAGAGAGAAAGCTAAAATATTTCATGAATAACCTGTTGTAAAATGAATAAACATGCATATGATAGTGGATGATGATAATAGTATTCCTTCTAATAATATCATTTCATATAATTTATATACTAAATGGCTTTCTAAGAGGTGACATTGAGTCTTTCTTCATAAATGATATTATGATAGTTTCAGAATCAATTTCTAGCAACAGTATTCACATTACTTTCAATCCTTATCAATCATATCCTTTTTCATATTTCTATAACAACTACAAAAGTAGCCTACTAGACCTAGTCAATTATTTGCATGCTAGCTTTTTGTTGTAAATTTAACGACTAACAGTCAGTTTTATATTGTGAATATAATGTTTTATATTGTATAATAAATGTACTCACATTCGGCCGAACGTTTTCGAGGTATTGAATCTCATCTTCAAGGCATCCTGGATCTATAATAAATCCTAGGCATCCTAGATATATGAAACTGACTGCAAGTCGTTACATTTACAACAAAAAGTTAATATTATCTCTATATAACTATATAACTCTGGCCGCCGAGCTTACAATGGTCAGCCCAGATTTTATTTCTTTTACACCACAAACAATAGATTTTCTGAATAGACTGGACTTGAAAATTTAAACTGTTTCACTAAAGATACCTGCGTGTAATTTGTTACCATCTCACTGTTTATAAGGATCAATTTTCTTATAACGTTTCAAATGTCTTATTGTTTCAATATCCTTTTTAGCGTCTGTTTTCTTTTCAACTCCTCAGGCTGAATATGATCTTCTATACGCATTTTATACATACAATTTAATTAATTGAGAACTGGGACGACTTGATGCAGTATTATTTATTTGATGTTTTAGATGATAGGATTGTGGGGGGACTTTTGAACCTGGATTATCGCTGTTTTTTAATTATCTCAAAACTGAACGAGAACAACTTTTGATTAGATAGCAGAATCAAGAGGTAACTACCAACTCAGGCTGACGGCTTCGGCTATGCCTAAAGAATTTGTTTTTCATATTTAACTGAATATTGAGAGTACAGTATTTTGTTTCAAGAGAATGAATTAATTGCATTTGATTTTTTTCATAATGGAAATAATAAAATTCTCATTTAGGTAATTTGATGTTATCAGGTGGCATGGTTCACAATTTCAAGTATCAAATTTTTGGCACTACTTAGTGAACACTGTATAATACCTTATAAAATTAATCACCGTTTGTGTTGCAATATGCCTGCGCAGTTCTCTACTTTTGACAGATTTAGTGTTGCTTCCTACAAGAAAATGCTGCTCTCTTGCAACAGCTATAACAGCTAAATCTTGGAACATAATGCTGCTGGGCTGTTTGAACTTGGAAGAGATGCTGCTGCGGTCTGCATACCGCTTTTAAGTTTTCTTTTCTCCTTTTCCATAAATGAAATAACTGTTTATAACCCTTATATTATTATTTTTTTGACCTTTTATTTAATATTCCGTTCTGCCCTCCAACCTTTTCAACATGAGTAGAAGCTTCCAGACAATTTTCTTTTCTTGCTACAACTAGTGCTCATCCCTGAAACCTCATTTGTGTACGTTTATCTCTCTGGTGTCTCTTGCCGGACTCGCATTTCCCATAGATAGATGATCCTCCACAAATAATTAAGCATTTTTTTCTCTTTTTTTGCTGTAATTTCTTTTTCTCTTCAATTATTTTTAATTTGTCTTTTTTTCTTCTATATAAAATTCTACCGATTCAGACTCTTCTTCGCACACAGGCATTGTAGCCCACGTGAAGAATATTTCTTTCTGTACCTTATTGTTATTACCTATGTACTTGTTTTTTTAAAGAGGAAATAAAGAACAATTCAATTCAAAAATTCGCAGGATAAAACAATAATTTTCATCTTTAAGTGACAAAGAGATCAAGTTACCATAATTGTACGCCGATGGAATGAAGGTGAGTCCGATGAGAGCGATATTCTCGATAATGTTGAGGGCACACGCCACACTAGCCAGCCTCTGCGCGCGTTTGCTGAGCACATCGCGGTAGTATTTTCTGTACATGGACGTGAATAGGAATCGCGGCACGGCGTGTATCGCTATTGCCGCTCCCCACACCAGACGCTGCGTCTTGTAGTTGCCTATCGCCGCTGATATCGATGGCAGAAAGTTCGGCACCTGAGAAAAAATAAAAATATAATATTATAGAAATAGTAGAATCGATGGAAATAGTTATTTTTGTGTTAAAAGCATAAAGAGCGACTTTATCACTCGAGCTAAACGTAGTGGAGAGCGGTAATTCTGCAAAAGTGATAAAGAAGCTTTACACTCGAATTCAATCCATTTTCCTGCACCTGCAGTTATGAATTTCATTTCAATATAATTTTATGAAATCATCATTTCTGTACACAATGTACCATCGTTGAGGTTATGAAAAATTGTGACAAGCTTCAGTGTTGTTAGCCGTTTGATAATTATCATCTTGTATGATGTGGCCTACGATCTGGCTACCTAGAAATAAATTTTACACGTAAATATCATTTTTGATACATTATCTTCAAGAATCCCCTCAAACGAGCCATGTAGCCTATCTATTTCACTCATAGCCACAAATAAAAGTTACACGGAGCCAAGTCAGAAACGTGACGGGAGCATTACTGTACGTAGTTGAACATTAAAATAATAATTATTGATATCTTTTAATATATATTTATTTCATTATTCACTTTCTTAAATGTATTTTTCTTTTTGTCACTGATACTCATTGCTAGCGCACGAACTTAGGTTTTGTTGGCAATGCCCATATAAATTATGAGTAATATCTATACCGTATTATTTTAGCTTTGAGCTTTTTTTCTAACTGTAAGATATTTATTTTGAAATTCTGTTCAATTTGTGAAATGTGGCGAATAAGAATTTTTATATAAAATCATTAATCAAAAATAATAATTATAAAAATCAGAAATTATTCATTGCCTTGTAAAATCTGAATATATTTTAGATTCTTACATTGTAAACCCTATGGAAATTTCGCTGAATACGATTGACTTGAAATTTTACGAGTTTCATAAACTTTTCGGAATTTTACAAAAGAACACATGAAATGGTAACAAAGTATTGAAAAGAGTTAAATCTGTCGAAGACTTGACCGTAGAAGGAGAGAATGTAATAATAATAATTTATAAATAAAATAAACCGGAGTCTTATGATATAGAGTAAATAGGGCAGGGCCTGATGCTTTGGAATGTAGAACTTGGGAATTGCAGTTGTAAGGCCTCACTCTCCTTTCTCTATCTATCTTTCTCTCTCTCTCAATTATTGAACTCCGTCTCTCACAATGCTACACCTACATAATATTATCTGATTAACTTCAACCAAATCGACGAATGGGAGTCAAAAGAAATGACCTTTTCAATTAAGCTCATCAAGCTCCTTTCTCCTATCTTTCTTTCTTCGCTATCTTCTCTTTTCCACCATTTTTCTCTACTTTTTTAGTTCGTATTTCATACTACACAGGCGAATATTGCAAGGTTTGATTAAAATACCATAATAGAAACAGTTATTCTTCTTTTTTTCTTCAAGGATGAAACCCACATAGGTCTGAGACCTTTACGTGGGTAATGAGTTGGATGATGGTGATTGATGAGCAGGACCTACAGTTTTAGGAGGGTTCCGAACCACCAGGAAGAGATTTTACAGCAGAGAACAAAGACGTTTTTGGCCAATCCAATCGGTCACCCTTACAGAGAGTGCCCAGGAGTTTCGTAGCTTATCTCTGATTGAACAGATACCTGCTACGGCACTCGGCTATCACTTCCCATTCAACAAAAGAATCGTCAGTGTGTATACAGTTTGTCTAAATCTCTGGGTCTCTAAATCTACTGCAATGCTCAGTGAATAAGGAACTGTGCACACATCTCCGACACGACAGCCTTCTGTATTGAGCAAGATAGCTAATCTGTGTACGCGTTGAATTGTTGTTTGTTGGTAATTACGGAAGCGCGTTGTACATTGTCTATCCTAAAGTGTCGTGGTCGGATGAATGTACATATGTGAACGGTTCAAATTTTGATGTCGTTGGCGACGAAATGTCGTTGTCGTTTAAACGACCGGTCGTGCAAGTGTGAAAGTAGCCGAAGTGTATACTTTGTACATAAAAATGTACACATTGAAATGTTCAATTCCAATTACTTCTTTTAAACTCTGACTGTTTCCCAATAGCAGTCAAAAAATATTCTACTTTCAACAAGTAAATGCTTCTGATTTGGATATAGTGTACCTTAATAATTTACTCACGTAGATTTTATTAAATACAGCATAATTTTAGATTGTATTAAATAAAGCTTTTTCTTTAGTTTGTAGTTCGTGAGTACAGAACTACAAAATAAAGAAAACGCTTTATTTAATAAAATCTAAAATCTATGCTGTATTTAATAAAATCTAGCCTACGTGAATAAATAAGTATAGTACACTATATCCAAATCAGAAGCATTTACTTGTTGAAAGTGAAATATTTTTTGACTGCGATTGGGAAACAGTCATACAATGAAGCCTAATTTTTATATTTTGTATCTTTTGAAATAAATTTGAATATTTTAGAGTTCAGCCTTCAGATTAAAGCATGACTTGTACAAATTTTGAGGACAAATAGAGAGATAGCTTATTCTCAAATAAATAAATGTACAACAAAAGAACATTTCAAGAATTTTTGAGAACATACATTCTAGCACACAAGGCATACTTGTGGACCGCTGGAGGGAGTCGAATGACTTGTAAAAACAAGGAATAGACTGAATTTGAAATTATGGGTTGAAAAATTAAGGGGTAGATTGTAATTTTAAGGAATAAGCAATAAAGAGGGGAAAATATCATTCCGAGGGGCGACTGATATTACTACTGTAATTTACTTTCAGCAATTCCCTATTTAGGAAATTTGCTAGTGCTATGAATTTCAGGGGAAATTCTAATTGGATGATCTTCAAGAGATTGGTTGTTCCATCTAATTATTATTGATAAAGAGCCACATAACAATGTTAATGTTAAGTCTCCCATACATAATAACAGTATCACAAAATATAATATACTAAAGTATCTATTCTGTGTTACCTGTGCAGGTTAACAACCGGAACATGTGTGTCACCCACTGCAGGTCAGCCTTCACAGGTATAGCAACCTGCATACGCGTTCGAGGGAGAATAGAAAATCAATTCTTTCAACCTGAACAGGTATACCGTTTCGTGCAAACGTACATTACGTGCTTGGAGGTATAATAAAGTGAAATGAGTATAACGCTAAACGCCTATGTTATAAAAGTAAAGCTGTCATGGAGGTTAGATATAGATTCACCTAAATGTGACCAAATCCAAAGTTGAGAGCTTGCCTACTTTGGATTTTGTCAAATTTGGTACTCGCTGGCAGAGTAGCCAACGCCAAAATACAATATTATTGTGGCCTTAGTTGACATTTAACTGCGCAGGCTGCCAACATAACACTTCTTATGAGGTATATCGTATTTTCTGTGTACTGTTTTGATGAAATTTTATTGGATAATTGTTGGTAAACTTCATATTTTAGATTTGTGTTGCAATATTATTTATTGTCTTTAAAATTCCATAGCAAATTTATGAGGGTAATTCTGGAAGTTCAATTTTTTATATAATTCGGCTTGGTATACTGAGCTGCTGTAGCACGATCGGTCTGTAACGTTCCTACTCGCTATTGTTTCCTACTCGGTCTTGTTTGTAACGGTGACCGATTAGATTGGCCAGCAAAAAAGACACTGGTCTCTGCTGTAAAATCACTTCCCGGTGGTTCGGAACCCACCTAAAACTGTAGGTCCAACTCATTACCCACGCACAGACCTATGTGGGCTTCATCCTCAAAAAAAAATCTGATTCTGGTTGATCAATATTAAAGACTGAGAGACAACTCTACCTATTTAAGCCTTTTAAATATTCAAAGAAATATATGGGCTCATTCACAATAAACGACAGTGCTTATATCCTTCGACCGGCGTCCCCAATCAAATATGTAATATATCCTACAGTTCTGGAGGTTGTAAGAAGGCAACTTATTCATATAAGTACAAAATTTATTAACATGGTGCCAAATAATTCATTTATTGTCTGACAGGCGAGAACTGAAAAGGCCTAAATTCAGGATGGAGGCTGAGAAATTCATTCTTATTTAGTTTAACATTTTTCTTAAAAATTGTAGCAATACTTGAAAATAAGGTGTTAGTTTTAGGAAATTATATAAATAAGTAGGAGATACGTGATGTCCGAATTTTAATAAGTTATAGCCTAAAGTATTGGAAAAAATGATATGCAACCGGCACTAGCGAACAAGTTTTATCTAATGCTAGTGCTGCCAAATTATTTATGTTTGAAAGGTAAACTTTCTTGGTAGGCCTACATTGTATGTTTTTTTATTGGTGAAATAAATTTAAATAAAAAATAATATACCGTACCAAAAGATATTTGCTTTGTATCATGTAGTCTCGTTTTTAGTATAGGTCTCAGACCTATGGGGGCTTCATCCTCAAAAAAAAAAAATAATAATAATAATGCATCGGTCTCTGATCCCTCACCTTGCAATGCGTGAACGTTGAGTCCTCAAAGTTGTAGATAAGCGACCAGACAACGCAGAAGACAAAACTGGAGAGCGGCAGTAGGCAGGTGAGCCAGGCCAGACTGGGAATGGGCAGACGCAGCACATAGCCGGTGCTGGTCTGGCCGGCTCCCGCCTTGGTCCGGCGATGACTCAGCGGCAAATAGCCACTCGATATCATGCCTGGCTTATTTGTCATGACACAACCGGCTGATGCTGCTGCTGCTCTGGCTGACCACCAAACACATCTTCATCATACTCATCTTGTCGTCTCTTACCTGCCAACAAAAATGTCACATTTTAACTAAATTATTTTTTTTTCAAATCATTTATTCCTCATAGAAAAAACATTATAAAATACAATACAAGAAAATAAACATAAACACTGTCATATAAAAAAAACAACTGAAAATGTAGGAATTACTCCCCCAAAAGAGCAAGCTCGAGCTTGGGGAAGGAGCCCACCTTACTATGGCGGGCTACAGTGAATAAAACATAAATTTTCATCCTTCTAATTAAAACTGAACTTGAAGAGTAATAAAATACAAATAATAATTAACTAAAAATTATTCCATTTAAGTAAAGAATACATAACCATTAAAATTAAGCATTCAATGTACATGAAGAAAAAACACTTGTATATCCATAACTAACAAAATAGTAAAGACTAACAAGCGAAACAAGAGTAACAGAACAAAAAAACTACTGACAAGATATGTGACACTGATGGAACAGACCCACATGAGATTAAATTATTATTTAAGAACACTCCAGAACCGCATGACCATATCCCAATTCTGAGGGTCAACCAGAAAGTTTTTCAAATGTAAACCAAAATTTACTTATTCATGATTGGTCATCTTACAATTTAAAATGTACCCAAGATCACACAAGAATAGGGTTACCATATCCCCGGAGATCTCCAGATTTTGAGGCCAAAATTTTTGAGTGATTTCAGAGAAAAATGAGAAATCTCCTCTTTTGGAGGTTTCTATAAAAAATCCCAATTGAATACTCAAATGTTTACTTTTCTTTTGATTAAAAATAGTTTTTTCTCTGCAAGTGTACCAGTCCTGTTTGTAATTTTCCATCCAGCAATTTCTATTAAAGAAACCATTTACATTTAAAAACACGGGGTTTTATCAATTCAATGATTTTATGATTTAAGAGAAAAATAAGAAAACTCCTCTTTTGGAGGTTTCTATAAAAATCCCCAATTGAATTCTCAAATGTTTACTTGTATTTAGATTAAAAATAGGTTAATGTTTTGCAAGTGTACCAGTCCTGTTTGTAATTTTCCAACCAGCAATGTCTATTAAAAAAACCATTTACATTTAAAAACATGGGTTTTATCAATTTAATTTTTATAGAAGGGTATCCCCATCCACCAAAGGCGAAACCCCTTCACCATCTGATTTACAACGATTTAGTTAAATCACCTCTTTTTTGGTGATTACCGTACAGCAACCCTACACAAGAATAGCAAGTTGAGAACAACCATACAATGTCAGTGTGTTTCAATAAATAAAATCTGATTTTATGCATTTTGGGAGTGTTGTTGGCTATTCAACAATTTATTTTCAGAACTGAATTCTCTAAATGTTTATTTTGAAAAAATGTCTTACGTGTGATAAATCCAAGTTACTGCAGGAAGCTCATACAAGAGTTGCAAGTTGAGAACAACCGTACTAAGTCGGTGTTTCCGACAAGTAAACCCTGATTTCAAGAAATTTGTGTGAGTTGGTAGCTGTTGAGGGATTCAACTATTAATTCTCAAAATTGATTCTCTACACGTTTATTTTGAAAAAATAACCTTACTTTTGTAAATTTACTACAGTATGTTGTATTAGAGCGTTCAATTTATTAAGAAATTTGTCAGTTTATATTCTACCGGGTTCTGGGTGCTCTTAATAATGGTTTAGTCTAGGAGAGAATTTGGAAATGACTTTCACAATTTTCATAATAAATTCCGAAAAGCCTACATTTAATGAACATAGATAAATTAATGGGTAGCAGAATATATGCTAGCTAGATGTCTCACAGAAGTTGAATAAGAACAAAACCTTCTCATTTATACTAAAAGCTAAAAAAATTTACCGTACTCCGTACATAACGTAGATCATTCTTCCACTAACCCCTAATATATATATATGCATAGGGTATATATCAAGGCATTGTCTACTTGGAAAATTCCAAAATGTGAATACGTTGTTTTTTTTAAAAAAAATCATCATTATAAATGACATAAAAAACGTTAATAGGATTACGAAGGAAGAACAATAAGCATGTTCTAGAGATATGGAAAATAATCATTGGTAAATTTGAAATTTCATTAGTAAAATTCCTGTGTTTTACCAGTAAAGTAAATCAGAATAATTCATTTTTATAGTATGTATCTCTGAGTTTACCTTTAACAGAGCCAATATTTTTCACGTATTCTAAGTGCATTTCTTAAATAGGTTACGTTCCAAAATGTATTAATTCACATAGTTTCCATAGTGCATGAACAATTGCAATGGAATCATCACGTTATTGATGGATAGCAAGGAACTTTGGAAGCGTCCAATCAGGAATTTGAAAATTGACAAAGAACAATAATAATGGGCAATTCTCGCTAGACTACAATATGTTGAAAAATTGTAACAAGAGGATGAGGTATTGCGAGGTCGTATTCAAAATACAAATTCAATCCATCACAGAGACAAATCAATTGAAACTTACTTATATGTTTATGTATCTTCATTTACGAAAAACTGTGCCTAATGATGACTGATTAGACCATTGATCCATAAGGGTCTGATTGATTCCAGTAGCTACATTTCCAAGTAAGAGAATAATAATGACTAATACTTAATGATTTTTTAAAATCTATATAAATATATAGAAACGTTCGACATTGGAAACTAAAACAATTCACATTAAAAGAAATTCTATTATGTATTTACACACACAACATGCATCACAGCCTAAGCACATAATCAACCAAACAGCTGATTTTTCTAAACGAATCAGACATCAGTCATCCTTTATCAATTTCAGGGTGACCACAGGAACAAGGAAAACTTCCCGCAATCGGAAATGAATTGAATGAATAATTCCAAGAATGAGATCTATTTCCGCAATTATAAAGTTAATTAATGTCAAGTTCATGAATTAATTCATTTTTTCTCAAGATACCATGTACTGATTGTATTACCTTCAAATTTATCTGATTACCGAAATCTGAGAACACTTTTCTTGAATCATATGCTTTATGATTCAAAGTTGGCCACCCTGCTAATGTCCTGTGAAGTGTGTGTATGTTTAAGTTTTCATACCCAACAATGGTTGATGTTTGATGAGTTGGCTTGATGCAAAATGAATATTTGGAGTGTTTTATTTATTTCAGTGATTTACTTTTACACCAGGACCGCAGGCTTGGTTCCGCAAAAAATACCGGAATCATTGAAATGTGTGGATCCGGAGTGCTCAGGTAAAATTGATGCCGTAGAAATCACGTACTCACTTCCTAACCTAAGCATCCGTCACATTCAAAATTTTTCATATAATATGAACATGCTTATTGAAAGTTGATCTGTCTCCTACATTTAGCTCATATATTGTCTTTTAAAATGTTATTGTCTCCGGTTTGGTTTGTGATGATCTTTATTTTTTGCCGAGGGCGTACAGAAATTCTAATAACTTAAATCTAGTTCTTGTGATCCAATATTTTGGATATCAACCCAGATCTTTGTATTGAATTTCATTGCAATGTTCCTCATCACTTCAAATAATTTCACAGTTGACACGATTCCATTCAAATAATATGGAAGAAATCATCATTTACGTGACATGTTAATAGTTGTTCATGGCGGATTCATCTTCCGGTAACATACTGTATCTTTTATCATTGGCTCAACTTCTTCCAACTTCCAAACTGTAGCGTCTTGGCTATGGTTTATAACTGCTCAAAAAATTTACTACTCTTGAATATATTACTAACCTAATCGGAAATCATATGTTCTTATGTTTGAAACTTTGAAATCGCGTGCAGTACATCTTGACAGCAAAGTACGTTTTCAAAGCATAGATAATTTTTCATTGGGACAACAGTTTTTCTGTTTTACTGAAGGACTGAAATAATTTGACTACAATGGATTTTAAAGTTCCCTATCGCTTCTGGTAATACACTGAAATTACCAAATACTTTCAAAGCTCGTTCAAATAGCCAGAGCTAGAGCGACTCTTTCATAGATCGAGTGCTGATCTAGTGGGCTCACTAGCCTATTTATTTGTCCTGAGCTTTCGATCTGTGCAATTCGTGTCGCTCAAGCTCTCGCCGTTTCATAATTATTATAATATTTAATCGCACAGTTAACTTAACCAGTTTACAATTCCTTATCATTTCAAGCTGTTAGACAAAAACTTTCTCTTATTCATTTGGAAAAAACTACTGTTGAATTTGTTATTGAAGTGTATTCTTAGGTCATTTCCCAGCCGAACTTATTTGAAAGTGAGATTCTTCTTACTTGATTCAAAGCACTTTTCATATTAATTCTTTATTCATTCATTATGATTGCGTACAAATTTGAGCTTGCTCATTAAGATTTCGGTTATTCAGTTCTGAATCATGCTCTTTTTATTTCAGTGCCGATTTCTGAAGCAAATCCGGCCTTGAAGCAGTACAATACTTTTAATCTTTCTCTTAGAAAAAATCAGAAAGTCATCATTTATGGCAAAGGATCAAAAACTTATTATGTAGAGGTAAGATCTAGCCTATCTATTCTAATTCAATCAACGTAATAAAATGCTAATTATTAAAGGGTGAATAAAATAAGTTGAGAGTTGAACCCTCAGCTAGCAAAAAAGCATTACGAAATGGGGTAACATTTCTATCTCCTAACGAATTACAAATTTCTGAAAAATTTTCAAGTCATATATTACTTTAGGAAAATTGGCAACTATGTTGAGTAAGATTTGCATTGCCAAATTCACAAGTAAACATATAACTTGGGTGAATAAAATAAGTTGAGAGTTGAACCCTCAGCTAGCAAAAAAGCATTACGAAATGGGGTAACATTTCTATCTCCTAACGAATTACAAATTTCTGAAAAATTTTCAAGTCATATATTACTTTAGGAAAATTGGCAGCTATGTTGAGTAAGATTTGCATTGCCAAATTCACAAGTAAACATATAACTTGGGATAATTTTTAGACGTTTAATAACATCCAAAGATAGAATGCTACCTCATTTGGCAACGACGTTATTTGCCAGCGGAGGGCTCAACTTGCAACTTATTTTATTCAGACCATAGTTCTATTATTACGAACAAAGTTCTAATTTACTATCGGTTTCAACTCAGTCAAGTAGTCAACATTGTCTCAAAAAGTTTGTCGTAGCCTATAAAAAAGAATACTATTAATACTCTTAGAAAAAATCAGAAAGTCATAATTTATGGCAAAGTATAAAAACATTATTTAGATGTAAGATCTAGCCTATCTATTTTAATTCAGTCAACATAATAAAATGCTGATTATTATAGGCTGAATAAAATAAGTTGAGAGTTGAACCCTCAGCTAGAAAAAAAGCTTTGTTTCTAATATTATCACAATTCCAGCTGTTTACCCGTGCTTTGCAACGGGATTTTTAAATTGAACATGTAATATATGGATTTCAACCGCCAATTCAGAAGTAGTAATCAGTACCCATCAGTAAAATTGAACATTAATTTTGAAATGTCTGAAAGAAAAAAAATCGGTTTTCGAGGTGCACTGAATTGAGTGTAGGAAAAGCGTTATGCCTAATTTAGTGTTCCAAATCGTTGTCGTTTTTGTGAAACCGGTAAGACTGACATCACCCATACCCTCTCTTATTATATAATTATAGAGATTTCAATCATTAAGTGCCGTATTTATGAACGTTCGTTTAGTGTCTCTTGAAACAAGGGACTTTTGTAATGCATTCAGAATAGAGGTATCTCAAGAGTCCCTTGAGTCATGAAACACTGAAGGAACGTTCATAAATACGGTCCTAAACTCCTCCACAGAGTAGTATGGATTTCAAAGGAAATGATTGTGTAAAGTACGGAAAGGAAAACACTATAATGGTAGCCTATCCGTACCTCTCCACCCACGGACAAGTCATGCAAGTGGAGTGTAAGGTAAACAACCTATTATGAGCCCCCTGCCAAAAGTTAGCTCCTACATTTCTAACCCAAAAATAAACGTCTGCTTCAAGTTTTCAACAGTTGATTCACGCCAGATGATCCATTGGCTTTTTGTCTTTTTTTTTAAATATTACGTCTTGAAGACCGGTTAAGACATGTCAGATCAACAATTTTATACAATATTACTATTCTTATACACCATTTACCGTAATTACTTTAGCAAATAGTGATGGTGAGGCTTCATTTCGATGTGAAAGGAATTCTAGTACACTTTATCAACTAAATATTTTTTCAATTGTTTTTTTTTAAATATTTCTATATTTTCAAGACTCATTAGAAACTGCGGTAGCTTGTTATAGAATTTCTTACCAATATATAACAATAGGAATTTCCTAACAATAAGTTTTTGTTCGAATAACCTATTATTGTGACTTACTTAGTGATAATCTCATCGGCTTTTGTGTTATAATTGTGTATGACAATATTTTGGTTTATATCACTCTTTTTTACATATGAAATATCTTCATACACAAACAAGAAAGGTACAGTTAGAAGACCAAGTCTCTTGAACAGCGTTCGCCATGAATCCAGCCTATTTGCTCTTTCCATATACCTAACAGCTTTCTTTTGGATCTTAAACACTCTATCAAGGTTTTGTCTTGATGAAATTGGATCTTAAACACCTTATTAACATTTTGTTTTAATGAGTTACCCTATACTAAGATAGCATATACCCAATATGTGGAAGTAAAGTCCATTGTGAGATGTAAAAAGTAACTATTTGTTATTTAATCTAGCAAGCTGTCGCAGGACAAATACCCCATATGAAATTTTACAATATATTTTCTCAATGTCGCTCAACATAGCAAGTTTGAAAATCTATGAGGAACTATGGGGGTTGAGGTTGAAAATATAAGGGGCCGATAATTTGTATTTTTACCTGTATTTATTCAATTTTCTCGTAGCCTGTTGTTATTAATGCGTAATACTGATTAATTTACACAAATAAAACTGATTTTGATTTGAATTTATTTCAGGTGGATGGAAAACGAGGCTATATTCCGAAGAGTGTAGTCATGGAAAAAATAGTATTTGTGAAGGATGCGGATCTGAAATATGTCGGCACTCCAGGGACCAAAGCCATGGACAAGATTGCCTCAGAAAGTCAAGTTAAAGTGAATGTTAAGTCTACACCAGAAACCAAAGTGGAGCCAACTGTAGATATTGGAAGTCTCAAGCCTGAAATGCCTCCAATTATGCAAGGCGCTTTCCTATTGGCTGGAGCTGCTGCTGATGATTCAGGAATGACGTCATCGCCGAAAATTCCTGATGCAATTCCCGATGCAGTTCCAGATACAGCCAAGAATGCAGCTGATGCAGCCAAGAATACAGCTGATGCAGCCAAGAATACAGCTGATGCAACCAAGAATGCAGCTGATGCAGCCAAGAATGCAGCTGATTCAGCCAAGAATGCAGCTTATGCAAGTCCTCCAGAAGATGTAAAAAGCTCTTCAGATGCTCCTGCAGGAGTGAATGATGCCGTGGAAGATGAAGCTGATCCTACTACTGCAGGACTTTCTAAAGATGAAGCTGATGTTCTTGGTGTTGATGCTGGTCTTGATGATAATGCTGTTACTGACACTACAGGTAGTGCTCAGAATGAACCTGTGGAAAGTGGAACCAAAGTTGAGGCCTCTGTTGATACTACATTTGAGTCAACTAAAGAAACCACTGTTGATAGTTCCGGTAATATTGCTGCAATTGAGAGCTCAAATGATTCTACAGTTGAAAGCATAAGCACTTCTGATTTGACTAGCAATGATACCACGCCTCAATTGATAAGTAAAGTAGATAATATTACAGATTATATCATCAAGGATCCTAATGCTTCAGAAAAGGATTCTGTAGAAAAGATTCCAGATGAGCCAAAGATTAAAGAGGCGGCTGTAGAAAATGGTGGAGTTTTTGGATTTCTTGGGTTGGCTGGAGAAACTAAAGATGTGAAGAAAGATGAAGGAGAAGAAGCTCCAAAGGAAGTTGTTGATGAAAATGCTGGAGATTCTTCTGCTGAAGATGTTAATTTGACTGAAAACAAAGGTGTGAAGCTGCCTGTGGGTATTGTGATAGATGTGGGAATAGAGAGAAATATTGTTGAGACTAAACTAGATGAATCAGCTAAGAATTTGACTGAAGAGGATAAAAAATCTGATAAAATAGAAGAGTTATCTAAGAATTTAACGGAAAAAGATAAGAAATCTGATAAGATTGAAGAAACACAAACAGAAAAAATTGTGGTTGTGGAGAAAGATATTGTTGAGACTAAACTAGGTGAATCAGCTAAGAATTTGACTAAGGAGGATAAGAAATTTGATAGAATAGAAGAAACTCAAACAGAAAAAGTTGCAGAATTTTATGAGAAAGTTGAACAAAAAGATGTCAAGGTGGATTCGATTGTCAGCAATGAAATTGGAGCTGAAAATGCAACTGAAGGTCAACCCGCATTTGTAGGTGGTTTGCAAGAAGGAAAGATTGCTGATGATGGCGTGAAGAGTGAGACAGAAGAAAAGAAAGACTCGGAAAGAGCAGGAAGAGTGAAACGAGATTTTATGTATCAGCCGAATCAATACGCGTATAATTCTTATCCCAACCATCAACAGCAACGTAATTATGGAGGCAGAGTGAATGAGTATAACAATAATAATTACAGACAGTATCAGCAACCGAATGCGTATGCTTACCAACCGCATGCAAATTTCGAGGGCAATACGCATCATCCCAATATGGAGGCGAATGTGCATCATCAAAATATGTATCACAATACTCAGTTGCCGCCCAAAGTTGAGATAACCACGGCTAGAACTAGTGAACCCGACGTACCAGTGCCTAGCACACAAGTACCAACAAACACTGCATTACCGCCCGTAACTAGCGAACCAGACTACGAAGATGTCTCCGTGGAAGTGGATGATAGTTCTGGAGAAGTAACTACTGCTCCTCAAAAAGAAGAAGCAACAGTGTCACCAACACAAGAAACTACAAGCGCGGAGACAGAAACAATCACGGACAAGCCAGAAGTTGAAGTTGTGCATGAGGAAGAACAACCAGTCGAGTCAACAGAGTCTCCTCAAGAACAAGAAGAACAGTCTGTGGTGAGTCCGGAAGAGTCAACCGAATCAGAAGGTAGCTGGTTTAAAGCTATCACCGATCTATTTGCTTCTGGAAAGACTGACGATGTTGAAGTCGATTCTAAGTCACATGAAGAGAGTCCCGCATCTATTGTGCCTTCAAATGAAGAGGAACCAAAACTGACTGGTACGTTTTTGATGATTCAATTCAATTTATTTTTCCTACAGTAACCAGAAAAATTGCCTATTTTTGCACTAATTGTAGCACGCAAAATAGTCTATTCCTGCACCAGTGCGGGAAAGTAAATTCCAGTGCGCGGAAATACTTTTCTGCACTCCAGATTTGCAACCTAACAACCAAAAATAATGAACTTGTAATACGCAGGTTCCGTAATCTGCATTCAAAAATAGATTGGCTACCCTGCTTCAGCCACTCAAAAACAGTCAGCTGTAGTTGTTGTTGAAATCGATTTGATTCGAAGATAGGTTATGTGAGGAATTGTCAGGTTATGTATGTCCTGTTTTGTTCTGTTTAAATTACTTTATATATTACTGTAGGAAAAATTCAATGTGTTATTCGAGCGCAAAGTATTGTTTCTGCACTCGAGAAACTTTTTTCTCGGTGCAGAGAACTTCCACTTTTCGCTCTAGTTACACAAATAGCTATTTTGTCAACAATACAAATGCACATCATTCTTAAATCTAAACAAAAATACATCTTAATAATAATGAATATTCAATTTTTGTTACCTTTTAAGGCTTTGTTCTAGCGTTTTGATCAAAATGTTTTTCTCAGGCCTTCGATTTGTGGTTCAAGCTTTTAAATTCTAATCTTTCAATGTAAGGAGGATTTTCTAGAATTAATTTTAATTATTTTATGTAAAATATAAATTGTGTTATTTTCAATTTATGGGACGTATCTTCTGTTCTAAAAGCTGGTCTAGACACTTTGGAACGTGGGTGTAGAACAGTTATTTACAAGTCTCCAAATCTTGTGTGGCAAGACTCTAGACTGAAATATCTATTTCACTTTCGCGTTGAAAGAAGTCTATCAGCTCTAGTTCTATGAAGTGTTTCAGTCTAACTAAATCTTTAAACTTAATTTGATTAGATGTTGTTTTTATTTTTAAATATCATGCACTAATAACTGAGATTGAGAATATTTCATTGTACGGTTTATTCTTAGTATTTTTATTTTTAAATATCATGCACTAATAACTGAGATTGTGAATATTTCATGTTACGATTTAAATTTCAGATTTTGTTTATGTTTTGGATAGATCTGCTATTTATAATAATCATAATATTGTCGCATAAAATGCAACTTCTCAAGGCGCTTTTAAATTAGTCAGTTACTATTAATTTCTGTCCTTTTCATTCAAAATCTTCTCTGTTTTATTAGCATGTAAAATATTTGTACGTTTCAGATGAGAAATGCTCAGCTGATGATGTTTCCTGCGAATTGGACAAGCTGGAGGCAAAGTTGTCGGATGGAGAGCTTTTATCTACGGGTCCTCTCATATCGGAAAGTGACGATCTTCTTGGGGTAAAGATTTGACTCATTATTATACTTTCTTTCTATATAGTAGTAAATTGATTATTCAGAGTGGCCGTAGCCGAGTGGGTTAAGTGCTGGTTTGCTTGCCCAAAGGTCCCGGGTTCGATCCCAGTTCAGACCAAAAGATTTTACCTCGGGCCACTCCCGTGTTTCGGAGGCCACGTTAAGCTGTCGGTCCCGGCTGCCTAAAAGCAGTCGTTAAGTCACGTCAGAGGCCCTGAACTTATTCAGGTGCGACCTGATAACTCTGACACCAGACCTGAGCCAGCCAGGTCACACGATATTATTATTATTATTCAGTGTAAATTGAAATTCAGTGCCGCTTAGCGCAGTAGGTTGGGGAGTCGCAACTTCAGCTTTCTGTCATTTAAGTGGTCGTGGGTTCAAATCCCGCTCCACCGTCAGGCATTTATGTGTAATCATTCACCTCATTACCCACGCACAAGTCTCTGACTCATGTGGGCATCATCAACAATGAAAAACATTTTTTTAGGATGAAGCCCACATAGGTCTGAGACTTGTGAGTGGGTAATGAGTTGGATGATGATGGTGGACCCACAGTTTTAGGTGGGTTCCGAACCACCGGGAAGTGATTTTATAGCAGAGAACAGTGTCCTTTTTGCTGGCCATTCTTAACGGTCACCCTTACAAAGAATGTCCAGAAAAACGCAGCTTATCTCTATCTGATTAAACAGATACCTGCTACGGCTATCACTTCCCTACACCTTACATTGAATTAAAGATATTCATCCATTACAATGTGGATTTATTTATATTTCTGACACCAGACCTAAGCCAGCCAGGTCACACGATATTATTATTATATATATTTATATTTCAAATGGTGAATTTCAAATAATTTGTCAAGACTTAATCTCTATCGTTGCTCAACTCATGAAGCTAGAAAACTGCAAAATTTAGCATTTTTTTCTCTGAGAAGTCTACCGGTATCTGGTCTTGAGGTCTTGACTATTATGACTTATTTTTGGATGAAGTAGCCTACTCTGAAAATAAGAAGTAGCCTACTCTAATAATACTACTGTATTACTTGTTACTAAATTAAGTTACTAAATCACTAAATGAAATATGAAGGTTCATATTTAGTTAGAGCATTTTGTTGGATATGAATGTTGAATTTTGTAAAATATATTATTGAGTCCAGCAACACGCTTTGGTTCCTTGGCTTTGTTGCGCTTGTCTCGGGCCAGGAAGAGATACGTGTAATGAGTGGTGGAATTATGTGACACTAAGAGAAATATTTGAAATTTTTATGCTTTTAATTATTGATAATTTACCTGTTGTGATCTAACAACTGATGGATTAGGATTAAAAATATATTGACATGTCATACACTGTAAGAGCTGTGCTCATGAAAATAGCACGGTTTCCCATGACGAAATAAAATGATAATGGACAAATTTATTCTAAATTTACTAAATCCTACGTAATATTAAAACTAAATCAGAGAATTCCTTATTATGATCACTTACTGAATTCAATGATATTTTATAATAACTGTACTACCCTTCTAGCTATATCCCACTCATTCACTACTCTGCTTCTTCACTGAAACACTCTTGAAGCAAGCACACAAAAACAGCATTTCTTGCAACTTAAAAAACGTTTATTCACATTTCTTTCTTTGTGCTATACGTCATGATTACTTACAGTAAGATACTTGGGGAGTGATAGCCAGCCGAGTGCCGTAGCAGGTATCTGTTCAATCAGAGATAAGCTACGAAACTCCTGGTCATCTTTGTAACGGTGACCGATTGGATTGGCAAGCAAAAACGCCCCTGTTCTCTGCTGTAAAATCAATTCCCGGTGGTTCGGAACCCACCTAAAACTGTAGGTCCAACTCATCAATCACCATCATCCAATTCATTACCCACGCACAGGTCTCAGACCTATGTGGGCTTCATCCTCAAAAAAAAGATTGTTGGTATAGCTATTCTAAGATTGCATTATGCTAGTTTTCGCAATTTAAAAAGGTTTATTCGCATTGTTAATGAATTTCTCGCTCTGTGGTAATTTCAATATGTGATGATTAGTTGAAATAAAATTGTAGATAGCTAGATTGTGAATATACCTGCTATAAATCAATTTACTCTTTAATAAAATGTGTTCTCTTTCACAGGCTCTGCTGGACAGCTTACAAAAGACTTCGAGTGGGCCAATCTTCTGTCTGATTGTTACTGCTTGCGCTGTTGTCGGTTTTTCATTGGGCTACAATTTTATCGAGGTGAGATATTTTCAATTTGATAAGAATATCGACTTTTCTATTTCCTATAAGTGTGAAGCACTTTGGTGCCCCTTTTGGAAGCACGCCTATGTCCGGTTTCTCAGTCGTTTAATAAACGTTTATCTGTTCTTTAAAACGTTTAAACTTAATCGAATCCGTAAACATAATGATTGCGTGTCTAGAACATTGTAATCAATCGTATCCGTAACACTCTCGATCAACTAATTGTATACATTTATTGAATATTATTTACATTTATTGTATAATATTGAAAGATTTATCGAACGACTGAGAAACCGGCCCTTAATGCTGCTTAGTTCACACATCAAAATAATAAATAATCTAAATCGGAATTAAATAGATCATCTTATTCGGTATTTAGCAAGACTTGAATGATTGATTTATTGAATATAAGTTGCCAAGTCTTGAAAGACCTATGGCAATAATCAGTGCAAAAGATGACTAGTGAATAATCCGAATTACAGTTGCAAAATGAAAATAGAAATAGAATAAAATTAATTTTTTAAATATGAAACTCAATCTAACAAAATGCAGAAATTCCATCAATACAGTAACTATTTCTTACATTATATACATTGATTATATATACATATTCATTATATACATGATTACATTAGGCCCATATAGTTCTTGCATTATCTATCAGCATAATAGCTTGGTGGTTTTATTTAAATGGAGAAAGATAAGGTTGAGTATAATAATTCAAATTAACAAAATTATCATTACCTTATTGTTTTACCTTGTTACATTATTTCAGGCCTGCAGACTTTTATTAAGATTAATGTGGAATGTATTTGCTTCTAGCGCCATCTTCAATTATTTATATGTAATGTAAAGGAACCTCTACACCGGTTGATTGATTGATTGATAGTTTTATTTATTTCCTCCATGAAACCAGTAACATAGGCACAGTTATACAGTAAACATAGAAGAAAGTCCCCCACATGGTCATCAGCCTGTGTGTGGAGAACGAGTTCTATCCTATAATGTTAAAGGAGCATATTACAATCTTATTAACTTAATCTACGATTACAAAAACTGACTAAAGATCCTTAGAGGCCCTATATTTTCCTTGAAAATGTTTTCATTTAATTATATATTTTTCAATTTCTTTGTATAATACCAATGTTCTATTTGTTGCGTTGTAAGGTACAACATATTATATTTTGTGTTATATCTGAGATGTTTTCAAGAAAATAAATTTCTTTTTAATTAGAACAAAAATGTATATATAGCTAATGGTTATATATAGAACTGGATAAAGACCTTTCTTTTTTTGCTTGTCAATATTTATATTCCTGATTCGCATTTCAAAAGAACTAATCATTTTTGGATTTAAATGCTGTTTCTTGAGAAATCGTGTAGCCTAAATCAATACAAGTTTTTTTATTTTTTTTTTTAAGGGGAAAAGCTTTGGCTTCACAATTGGAAAGGGATTTGCCACACCGGTGACGTCACTGGGTTGCATGTGCGTGTAAAAGTGCATGTCTTACAGCCGTTTGCACAAGCGATCTTGTGGCTAATTCAACTGCTGTGGCACAGCACATGCCACCAGTGTCAATCTTCAGAATTTCCCCTTGTTATTTTTATTAAAACTACTGTATTTTACAACATCAAAACATGAAAAGCGGAAAACAAACGTCTCAAGTTACTCGTGTTTTCTTTGTTTTACAGAATCGTAAACGAGAAGGCGAGCTTGTAGCAAAAATAAATTCGTTGGAGAAACAAAATTTAGTTGAAAAGAAAGAAAAGATTCAGCTGAAAGATAAACTGCAACATGTCTGCCAAACGGTGAGTGACTTGATTGTGTATTAAGAATTTATTTTTCAATAAGCTTAAGGTTTTTGAGTAGATAATGGATGGTGAGAATGAAGTTGAGTTAGCTGAGTATCTCATATTTTAGACTCAACGTTTGGGATTCTTGTTATTTGGTGTGAATAAAAGTTGAATCAATCAGCTGTTTCTTACGTCTTCCTGTCGGAGTCCCGATGACTCACCAGATCAACAATCGCCTCCAGTCACTTTTATTTCATTTGCGTTTGGGGTTCTTGTTATTTGATGTGAATAAAAGTTGAATCAATCAGCTGTTTCTCACGCCTTCCTGTCGGACTCCCGATGACTCAACAGATCAACAATCGACTCCAGTCACTCAACAGAGTCCATTCCCTAACTTACTAAGAACCTAACTTACTCTTTATTCAACTTACAACTTTATTCACACCATCCAATGACGTGATTTGAAGTGGACAATAAGCCAAACCTACCCAAGAATCGAACCTGGGACTAACGGGAAATTTATGGCAGCATTTACTACTGCTCTACTAGAGAACAGTTTTCGGCAATTATTGTCAATAAGAATGATTTTCATTATTGCAAGTGATCATTTTGAGTGTTTGAATATTGTTATTTTGAATTCATTCGATGAATGAAGATTGAAAATCACTTCCCGGTGGTTCGGAACCCACCTAAAACTGTAGGTCCAACTCATCAATCACCATCATTCAACACAAAAACAAAAATTCATTCGATGATGAATGAAGATTGAAAATATCAATATATATCCAGTATCATGTTTAAGAAGTAATATGTTCAATAACTATAGTAATCAAAGAGGTAATAGAAATAGAGCACTCTAAAGTCTGCGAGAAAATACTTCCAGCACAAGCCAAGACAGCAGAGAGAGGTCCGTATTATTATGATATTTTAATATATTATTATCATTGAGTAGCTATTTTGTATAACTCAAGGTAATTTTTTATTTTTTTTTAATTTTTCTCATTTATTAATTTTGTTTAATTACATAATATGCACTAACATTTATCATTTAACATAACATTTTAACAACTAACTTCATTTCTGAAAAAATATTTCAACTATATATTATATAGCACTAAAAAAAATAATAGACTCATATACCCCAACACATAGTTTTTTATAGTGGGGTTTCTAAAAGTGAATTACTGATATAAAATATTCTGTATTTATGAAGTTTAACTAAAAGGATTTTTGTAATTATTATGTTATTGATTGAATAAATTTTGATTTGATTTGATGCTCTATCCCTTACAATTCACCCCCACCACATAGCAGCATTCACTCCGTTTCTAACAACAGAAAAGTGACAATGCGCATTCTACTGTGCGCAGGTATGACTCTCCTCTCTTCCTCCAATCCTCCTGACTATAATATAGAGCATCTGTGATGGTGGAAGATTGCTTCCCCTATTCCATGTTTATTTATTGATGTAACTAACAATAAATGTGAATACAACAGACTATTGCCCAAAACTGTTTTTCACAAAATTTCAGGTTACGTTTCATGTTGGAAGTATTTTCTCGCACACTTTAGATGGCATGTTTTTCTGTACTCATGACTTGTCAAATTTTATTATAAAACTAAACTTTTCTGAAGTTTCTGTAATTGAGATTGAAATGAAATGTACCGTGCTGAATTCAAATTCATTTTATTATTATTTTACAACGAAAGATTCCAGCATTATTTTCAGATCACGAAACTTTTTCATATCAAAAGACCAAATATGTAATAGTTTACTGAATATAAACAAACATAAATGCAACTCTCTTATGAGCAAAGCTGGTACTACTCACAAAAATAATAAAATATTTTATTAATAAGTGCAATTATTTTTGCACTTTTCACATACTTCATTCATTCAAATAATAGAGTGAGCGAAACTCCGTCAACAATGACGCAAATTCTAACCTGACCACTCTATGCCTCAAGCTGCTCAACAACATTTTATCTTCAACGCTAGAGGTAATGATCAGGATAGAATTATTAGCGTCATCGTTGCGTAATTTTGCTCAAACCCACCACTATGGATTTGTTTTGAATCAGCTTGGCGTGGTTTCTTCAATTTTTGGCAAGCTTTTACCAATATCTAAGGAATGCAAGACCTTTTTTCTGCTTGTACGGCCACAAGGGACCACTTTAAGCTCACTTTTTGGCTGTTCTTTTTGCCCTTAATTCCGTATGGTAGTTCTTCATGCGTTCAGATCTATTTTTTCTCTCACCCTCGGATATCACCATCTTTTTTCTGTTGGTTTCTATTCTTCTGAATTTTGTTTTATCTTCTCCCAGTAGATTGTAGTTTCCGGATTTCTCTTTTAAATCTTTTATTTCTATATTCAGTTGTCCTCTTTAGCCATTTTGAGCCACTTGGGTTGGGTGTTTTCCTCTTCCAGTAAAATTATGTTAGTCTTTTCAGTAGTCTTGTGTCTTTCATTCTCAGGATGCGCCCTAGGAAAGATATCCTTGTACCTTTACTAAATAAGATCAAACTTTATTGAATAGTTTTTATTACAATAATCTTATCAGTACCGTCCACAAACGTCTTCCCCTCTCCTCTTTTCATCATCCACACCATTATCATTATCACTATTAACATTGAACAATTTAAATTTATATTCTCTGTTCTCAATTTAATTAAATACCTGCTATTTTTATAATAAACTGCTTTCATATTGAAAAATAAGAACAACTAAATGCAAATAGAATAATTCTTTTAATTTATACTGGTTAAGTTAGGTTAGGTCAGGTTAGGTTAGGTTAAGTTACAAAATTGTGAAAAACAGTAGTTTGCTTTTTCCATAATTTTGGCTGTAAAGCTTAATAAAACCTAATAACGTAATTTCAAGCCTGTGGGCACAACTGTATAAGATTTATATTTTTATTTTTCGGAGGATGAAGCCCACAAAGGTCTGAGACATGTGCGTGGGTAATGAATTGGATGATGGTGATTGATGAGTTGGACCTACAGTTTTAGGTGGGTTCCGAACCACCGGGAAGTGATTTTACAGCAGAGAACAGTGTCTTTTGCAGCATTGTATGCTTGTGTGATGTTCTTTGTAAAAATATATCATGCATGTGTCATTATTCCGCTTTTTTATCAATTTTTGTTTTTTATGTTCACAGTCTACTTTGAACAATGAAGCTGAAGCAAGCTATCTGTCCCAAATAGCAGCTCTAGCAGAAGAGAGGAATGCATTAATAGTAAGTAGGCTACATTATTATATCA
The DNA here is from genome assembly GCA_948455865.1 of Conomelus anceps. NCBI lineage: Eukaryota > Metazoa > Arthropoda > Insecta > Hemiptera > Delphacidae > Conomelus > Conomelus anceps. Next base: position 8,685,398 of record OX418220.1, read on the forward strand.
GAACTTGAGGCTCAATTATAATGTAGCTGGCCTCTTCTATTGTTGAAGATGCTAGCCTCTTTTTGTTTATTAAAAAACCCATACCTTCTGTCAATAAGTGAAATGAATTTCCTGAGCTATTTAAAAATTGAAAAATTTTGAACCATTGGAAGGATTGAACTTTACTATTTTTGTTTTACTATCATCGTCAACTTATGTGTACTTACGAAATATTATTGTAACTAAGAAATTATATTTATTAATCAGTCTAATGTAATTTTTTTCTAGTGACTGTTTAGAAAAACCCCTGTGGTTGAGTGCAACCTCTAACTAGCAGAATAACCCTACAAAGTTTCAATACAATCGGTTATGTATTTTACAAAACTTACTGAACCACCAATCATTTGTTATTAGTTGAATATAACTTTACCAAACACCATTGAATTTTGAGGTGCGTCAATAAAAAAAGTTATGTCAAAGTTGGGCTTTGTCTCCAACTTAAGGAGCAGTGCTATTATAATAATAATATTGTAATTATTTATTTATTTATTCATTTAACTAAAATACTGTCAATGTGAATACAACAGGCTATTGTCCAAAACTGCTTTTCACAAAATTTTTCACTTGAAATTTCACCTTGAAGCACAATAATTATTCACAATCACAAGTCTTTTGCAGATAAAGAATATTATTTTTTCTTCATTTCAAACAAAGCACTATCACAGTCCGAAAAAAGATGATATAATTTTGACATTTTTAAGCCAAAAATCTTCACTTGTTACACTGATTACCATAGTTACAACATATTATAATAGTAAAGTGTTTATTATTACTCACCTGTGCAGCCAGACCCTGTTTAAAGGTGGGAGTGGACTGTCAAACATAGAGCTTCAGAATTTGTTTCGGTGGGCTTGGCATACTGATACAATTCTATTAGCTCAGTGAGGAAAGCAATCACAAACTACCTCACTCCTCGTTTGTGTAGTACGCTCTTTGGACTAAAACATCCGTTGAGGTCTGAAGAGTCACCTGCAGTCGAATCGGCTATGGTACTACATACATAAAGTGTTTATGAAATAGTGTGAAATAAATATCAAAATTTGGAGCCGATGGATTCAATATCAGACCAACACAGTAAAATTTGAGGATTTTTTCTCAAGAAATAATTATTGTATTATTTTAGATTCTTTATCAAAATATTCACAAAATATCAAACTTTTAGAAGGCACTAGAAATATTTTCACTTTTTGTGTGCCTCTGATAAATTCTGTCACTATTTACAACATAATAGTAAAGTGTTTATGAAATAGTGTGAAATAAATATCAGTGATCTGAGGTGATTTAAGGATTTTTTCTCAAGAAATAATTATTGGATTATTACAGATTCTATATCAAAGTGTTCACAAAATATCAAACTTTTAGAAGGCATAAAAACTATTTTCACTTTTTGTAATAAGTTTAAGCCTTTAATAAGTTCTGCCACTATAAATGAAGGCGGTAGCCGCAATTTGGATGTTTTGTTGTGATGCCATTATGCTTGGATTCTATTTCCAAGCAAGCATGGGTATTATTTAATGGCTATTATCTATTTAATGGCTAGTTAGGAATAGTATTAGCTTGATCTATGGTTTATATTGATGATCACCCCGACACATAGTTTTATAGTGGGGAATCATATTTTTTACATTTAGGAATCAAATTAGCAATCAGTTTTTTCTATTGAATAATATATTATTGTAATGTTTGAGCTTATATTAATAAACTCCTCTGGATATGTTTTCCATCATCCAGAGAAATTATTATTATTATTAATATTATTATTATTATTATCTGCTGTTTGATGGTGGGTAACTTGGCTCGCACGGGAGGCATGCGTCCATGCGAGGAATCCATCCAATGTCGCACAGCTCGGATGACGCTGCCTCGCTCGTAGATAAGAGACTTCAATTCGATCATTGAAATGTGTACCTTAATATAATGTGTACTTTGACCTACTTTGGAACTCGCCTCTAACTCGTTCCAATTCCCAGATCCTTTTTTCCCAACTCTTGCAGCCAACACCTATGCTATTTTGATTGGACTATTCGTTTGAAGGCTGAGAAGCGTGAACTGGAAGATCAGCTGGTTGAAGTCGAGAGAGAACTGCAAACGGCCACCGAATCCAATCTGGAGATGAACAATCTGCTCTCGGAATCGCTGTCCACACCTGATGGATCCACTGCTCTGCTGGAAACCGTTGAAACACTCAAGGCCAAATTGGAAAATCAGAATAAGGAGGTGAAAGAGCTCAACAGACTTCTAAACGAGAAATCGGAAGAGGTTAGTAGTTATCAAGTATATTCAATCACTTCCCGGTGGTTCGGAACCCACCTAAAACTTTAGTTCCAGCTCATCATCCAACCCATTACCCAAGCACAGGTCTCCGACCTATGTGGGCTTCATCCTCAAAAAAATTTATCTATTTAAACACGACCAAATAAAATAGGAATAACATTCCACAAAATCAAATAACCCTAATTCATTTTTCTCATTCTTTACTCTAAATGCGACTGTTTCTGTTGGAATATAATCTCATCAATTTCTACTTGTAATATGTTTGTCTGTAGTTTAAATTGAAACTGCTCTTCATCTGTATTTAGGTGGGATATATTTCAATTTTAATTTTCTTTATTGTAAAAAATTAACAAAATTAAAATCACAATAAAACTTGAATTCTTCATTATCTATTTGATGCAATCACCCAAATTGTATAGCGTAATAAAGAGAAATTTATCAAGAGCTTGTATTACTTTTAGAATTTATTCGAAAAAATTCGCCATTATTGAAGCTTATTGGGTGTGCTATAGTAAAATATATTAATAAACTAGTTTAAAAAGTTGGATTTTATGTAAGTAACCCATCTCTTTAATTTCTATCAAAATTGAAGTTTTTTTCATTGAATGGCTGCGAAATGAAGAAAAGAATGAATACATTCCTCGATGGAAATATTGAATTGTTATAAAATCAAAAAAAAAAAAAATTCTCAAAAATTTCTCTTGAAGAGAAGCCAAACAGAAAATTGTGAATGCATAAAAATCACTCTACTAATCACTACTGCTCTATGCTGTGAGCTGTCCTCACATACTTTGTGATAAGAAGAATGACTAGTTCTTAGTACAGCCGCTTGGAACGCTGTGTACGCTGCATAGTAACAATACAAAATTTGTTTCAGCGCACTGCCAAGTAGGAGTTGACAGACTCTACCTTCTATTTCACTTTTCTAATGTATGAATCTTGGTCAACCTCCATATCTTTTCCAACAAATCAACTTAAATAAAATAAATACATTTTTTATTTCCCGCAAATCTTTTACAAAATTATGACATAATTCAGAAATATAATAAAGTTTACATAATATTAGAATACAACACATATTAGTCTATGAAATTGGCGAAAAATAATTAGGTTGCCCTGAGGTTGAAACCCTGATTTGGGTCAACCATCACAATAAAAAAAAAACTTTTAATAATTATATTTTAATAATATATATTTTTAATAATTTTTAAATATATGTGCAATATTTTAAACTTTATAGTTATTTTGTTTGTTTTTTGTATTCAGATTGATAGTATTCGCAAAGAATTGAAGGCGAATCAAGAAGCAAAAAAATTACTACAAGAAAAATTGACTGTACTGAAACGGGAGAAAGACGAAGAGTTTTTGCAATTAAAGGAATCTAATAGAGACCTGTCCACTCAACTGGATGATGTATGTAAACTTTTCACTTATATTGTAAATATAAGCTGCAGTCATTATCATTAATCATTCATTGGTAGTAATTTATGTTGGAATATATTGTAGATATCCGAAGCCAATAGATATCGATGCTTACAACCATTTCATTTATAGAGCTGAAAAGAGTGGCATAGATCCAAAGCGTATTTTGGAAAAGAATTAGTTCAGTATAATACGGTGAAAGGCCAGAAACTTGGAGTTTTATTATGGATTTGTAATGTTTTAACTTCAAAGAAAGTAGTAATAAATAAGGAAATAAATTGATAAGGAGTAGAAAATATTACATTATTGAACACAATTGCCAATAAATTGCATAAAAGACGTTCTGGAAGTGAGTTGCTCATTAAGGCTGTGTGTAGTAGAGGCTTTGATCATAATTTTTTTCAATTTCTTGTATTGGATGCTATTACAGTATTGAAATGTTATGTGTCGCCATGGAAAAAGGTTACATAAATTATTTTGTGAAATATAGTGACTTAAAGTTGATTTTTTCGTTTTTGGGGGTAATTCGTTAAGGGAAGTGATAGCCGCGAGCCGTAGCAGTTATCTGTTCAATCAGATAGATAAGCTGCGTTCTCGTAGGTCCTGTTTGTAACGGTGACCGATTAGATTGGCCAGCAAAAAAGACACTGTTCTCTGCTGAAAATCACTTCCCGGTGGTTCGGAACCCACCTAAAACTGTAGGTCCAACTCATAAATCACAATCATCCAACTCATTACCCACGCACAGGTCTCAGACCTATGTGGGCTTCATCCTCAAAAATTGATCTTTCCCACTAGTAATTTTAAACTTTTGGTAACTTTTTTGATAACTGTAACACACCTTGAGAAATAGAAAGACGTATCTTTTATTTACATCAAACCATTAATTTTTTTTATAAATTTTTAATTTTTCAAATTTATTTAAAAAAAATAAATTGATCGATAAAATGTGTTCTTTTATTCCCCGAGGTGTGTGTTAGTGATAAGAAAATTATCAAAAGCTAAAAATTACTTGTAGGGGATAACAATTGCGTCCAACCCCCCCCCCCCCCCCTCCAACACCGAAAAGTTCGCCCATATCTCACAATAGTTATTTGTGCATCTAGGGACTAAAGTGCCACTTTTTCTCCCTGAGGGAAACTGTTGTCGCCCAATGGCGTAGCCGAGGGTGACAATTTCCCTGAGGGAGAAAAAGTACTCAAGTCCCGTGATGCACACAACATTTTTCCTCCACCTACACCAATAACTATAACACTGTATAATTTCTGTGCAGACGCTCAGTCGTCTGTCATAGATGAACGCTTTCGTAGAGATGACGTTCGACCTCACAATCGAAATACAGCTACTTCTTTTCCTAGATCGAACTACAGCTCTCTCAAATTTTCCTCGACTGTGTACGACAATTCGACAGGGTTGCCATATTCCTTTGTCTTCAATCGCGGCGTTGTCGGACTTCTTCCCATATTATTCTTATTGGTTTACTTTTACTCCCTAAGGAAAAAAGTAAGTAGGTTAGTCCCAACCGTGCTAAAGTACTAAAGTAGTACTTTAGTATTCTATTCCAGGGAGTAAAATGTGACTTTAGATAGTAGGTGTAGGAAAAATAATTTATGTTATTTTTTTTCATGGCAATAAATTATATTTTAGTATTGTAATAACATCCAATCCAAGAAACTTCCAACAAAATTATGGCCTAAACTCCTGAGCACAGCCTCAAACAGTGTACAGTATATCATAGCCTAGTTTATTTGTTTAACAACTTGGAAATACACAATCAGCCAAATGAAATAATTCTGCAGTTGATAGAAACCTTATGGCTCGTATTCAGGAATCTATCTTGAGGTTTCCTTCACTCAAGGAAGACTTCAAAATACATATCAAGTCTCCTTTGAGATAAGGAAGCCTCAAGGTAGGATCTTAAATACAGGCCTATTTCATATAGCTTAGTGGGTATGGTGCTTTAGACGAGTGACAAGTGGTCTCACGCTTCAAGGTTAGGTGATACAATAAGGTTAGTTGAAGTCCTGTCCAAATTAAGACTGCTATTATGCTAAAGCGCTCTCGTAGAGTAATCTAGACTGTGTAAAGTCATCGAGGAAGAATGTGCAAGAATGTACCTAGAGCCTAGATTCCATTTCAAATAAACTAAAAAAAAAATAATTTAAGCACAACATTTGCTGCGAAAATCACAATAGAGTTGAAAGTGAAATTTCTATAAACTGAATTAATTACATTTCAAGGCAAATTCTGAAAGCCAACAGTGAGTTATTTATTGCTGGAGAGTGCTCTAGTTCTATAAGTGTCTCAGTTTGGACGGACCTTGAGAGCTTTGGATAGATGGGAAATGGCTATATTATTTTATTAGTTTGAATATAAATGGAGTTTTAACCTAAAAGCCCGCTCAAAGTTCACTACAGCAGTATTAATGTGATACGGCATAAAAATATCGAATCGATATTGTTATTTGATAGATATCGATATCGAATCAATATCGATATTTATAGTTAATATCGAATTTATATATTAAATCAATATATAATCGTATTTATTTTAATTTTATATTGGTTGATTATATCCAATTATTTCTTGTCTAAACCCTGCTCAATAGAATTTATAGTGTCCAACATTTCCCATTGAATGTAGGAGAAAGTTTTATTCCAATTGTTGAAGTTGTATTGAATTGTTCCCAAGCTTTTTTATATATATTTTTGTGTGTTTTGTTTATAAAAAGTACCTATTTTGATTACTTACACTTATAGAAGTATAAGATTACTTGAACTAGTAAAAGAGAGTACTTATATTGTTGAACTTGAATGATAGGCAACATCCTCCAAAATATGAAACGTAGATTAGAAATATTGTAAATAGATTCCGGAACATTTGTCACTAACAATTTTCTTCAGGGTTATACTTTCAAGTTATGGGTACCCGGGCCTGAAATATCCAAAAATTTAGTATACCTGAGTGGGCTTCATCCTCCGAAAAAGTATAAACTCAACATTATCAATGTTGTTTGTGCGATTTTTTTAGTTGTATGCTCGTGTTATGAAGATTCACTTGCACTATGGAAAAGTAGAAGGAGACTAATTTAGAACAAGTTTTAAAATCTATTAATTACCATTTTCTTACAATTGTTTGTACGAATTTTAATAGTATAATTCTCGTGTTATGATCATTTTTTCTAACGAGGAGCAGAATTGAATATAATTATTACCAATGATTAAATTCATCTTTATTAAATACAAAATAAAAGATATACCAATAATCAAGAAGCAATAACCAGTATTGAAAACGTTCCTGGGAATTTTAGTCTACAAATTTTTACATAAAGAGTAAACAGATGATAAGGTCAATTCACATACATCAGTTACGGCGCGTCACAGTCACAGTTCCGTCTCAGTTCAGTCACGGTAACAATCAGTCCCCTGACGGGTCGGCGCCGGACGAGTGTAGAAAGCGTAACCGGAAACTCAGATAATAATATATTTTATGACTGTGACGAGACGGATATCTCGGAACTGAGACGCGCCGTGTCTGATGTGTGTGAATCGACCTGTAGAAGATTCAAAGGCTTGGCAACTGCCGTCAGTATTGAATTCCATCAATTTCCATTCTCTTATAATGTGTTTTTTCTAAATTTTGAATCTAATAAATCTCTACGTGTAATTCAGCGTCTACAAAATTAAACTGTAAAAGCTCCTCTATTATTATACTGCATGCTACTTTAATAGTCATTGTTAAGTTTGATCAAAACATTACACAGCTCTGACCACACTTGTTCAATGTTCGGTCGTCAGAGGCATGCAACATGTTGCCACTAAGAGAGAGAGAGGCACTTGAGGCATGCTGCAAGCTTTCATTGCGCAGATCTCACTTCAGACATGCCTAAAGACGCAACAATGTTGCAAATTGAAAGAGTAGTTTCACACGTGTGGACTCAATGGACATAGCTAATCTTGTACAATAATTATGAAGTCAACATTGTTGAATTAACTTTCAGCTGATGGAAACTAAATCTTTAGAAAATCTGAAGTTGTCGAACGAATTGAGCAAATTGCAAATCACATTAACTGAAACTCAAACAATGCTCGGAGATCGCAATGGCGAGATTGATGCACTCAGACATGTTATCAGTAGGCTAAAAACTAATTTGAAGGTGAGAATTACTTTTCAATTGATATTTTCTTCGTTTCTAACTAGCTGCATGCATGGGGAGAATTATTTAGATGTAACATCTAACATATTCATAAATTAAAGTGTGAGAACTTGAAAATTACTCTTTTACGGTAATTCATATCGCTTTTTGAATTTGCGGACACTGTTACATTACAGGCTTCTTGATTCATCTAAATACTTTTAAAATAAGTGGATGCATGATTAGGGGAATCGTTTTTAATTATTATTTCATTTGGGGATCAATTTGCAATCATTATGGAGATTAATCAGAACAATGTCATTCAAGTGCAATATTTGTTTATCAAAACTATTACTAAAGCTAGAACATTTTGGTAATTTATTTTTAAAAACATCCAAGCATTTCTCAACCTTCCCTTTATCATAGCAATGACCATAGAAGTCTGCCTAGATGAAAAATAGGGCGGTTCGCTTATACCCAGTGTTTTAATCCCACAAGGTCCTATTTTACAACAAATCTTTTTTGTACAGTATTTTTTAATATTTTAATGGTTATCATTAATCTATTACTATGAAGTAGACATTCATCCAATATTCCATGTTATGTTGTGATTTATCCAATATTCGATAGCCCTTAATTGAAAAGAATCATATACAATAGTACTAATATTTTCTTTGTACATTTTATTTTGTTCTAACTAGTGTAGTGTGTAGTAGATGGTGCAAATTATTTTTTAGCGAATGTGGTTATTAATTGATCACTCGTGCATAATTCCTATTTGATTTTATTGATGTATTTTTTATCCCTAATATATTATGCATGTAATGCTCATTCATTGATTATTTTTATTTGTATTTATTGACTAATTTTTACGAATGTAAAATACAGTTTGTGTGCCAGTCTAACAAATAGCTGTGATTATAACCATTTTAAACATAACTGAATAAAAGAAACTAGTGTCTCGACAAAGCAAGATATTATCTTTGAAAAAAAATTTAATTGAATTAATACAGATCTCAATCAATACACATTTCGTAAATAATAATATAAAGTATAACATGTTCCTATGGTTCTTGAAATGGAAATGGTCAATAAATTTTCTGTTGGTTTAAAAAGTATTAATTCTTTTAACAGATTGAAATTGATGCTAGTTGGCTATTTCATAGATTCGCTAATGTATTTCTCTAATGAGTTTCTATTCAACAACGAGCATTTAAACAATGCTACTGTGATCTTTTGTGTTATAAAAGTTTGATCTTTGTATCTTATTCTATATGGCTTGGTCAAAAAATGAACTTAAAATTGATTTAATGCTTTGACCACTCTATTACTTTTTGTTGATTGATGTGAAAATATTGTATAAAAGTTGCCATGGAAGAGAATATGCTAATTCCAATTCATCAATAATTTATTCACAAAAATACTTTTATCAAAAGGACCATTTAAACCTGATAAGGTTTTACAGCAGTTGCCTATTATATATTGTAATTCATGTACAATGAACTAACTATACATAATACAACATTATAAACATCAAGGAAACTAGTTTTACAAAACTGTAAGTGTTCCAGTGTATGGCTATTTTTTATCAACATATTTCTTATTTTTTTTTTGTCATTCATGCATTATTGTAGGAAGATGAGCTGAATAATCTGTACGATGTAGCAAGTATGACAGGAAAATTAACACAAGCAGAATCAGAGAGAGATAACTACAAAGAGAAGTTTCTTGAAGAGGAAGGCGCCCGAAAGCTTCTTGAAGGTTAGTTAATTAAGTTCTTTTCCCCCCAAATTTGTCCCACCAGTCAGATGGTCTAGATCTCTAGTTTGTCTCAGTGCTATATAACTCAATTCATATAGTATATGATGAAGTAACTAATTGAGGTGAAATATTAAAAATTAGTTTTAAAGTATTATTTTTTCGGAGGATGAAGCCCACATAGGTCATATATTCAATAAAACACATTATACTGTATATGGTATTTCCAGCATAAACCCTTGGATATCACTTTATTATAGCTATATGAATATAAATAAACAGGTACTACAGTATTTTAACTAGATGCATTTATGCACAATAAAAATCAAGGAAAAGTCATAGAATGAAAGTGCGAAGGCTAAAGTTAACCATAAACCATAACAAGGCTCAAAATTATAATTTCCACTAATTTAATATAACAAAAAAATATTCAGTTGAACCTCTGTATAACGAATTCTATTATCCTGAGAAAAATTTCGCTGTAGAGAGGTATTCGGTATTGAGTGCTGTGAGAATACTGCCACCCCATCTTACAGATCTTATAATATATTAAATGAATACACAATACAGTATAAAATCGCGAGCGGTAATAGGCCAACGTTAATATAAAAAATTTGAAAATTCATACTGTTGAAAATAATAAAAAACATGTTTTTTGAATAGCCTATGTATAGAATGTAATAGGCAAGTACACTCACCAATTCATTTCCAGGAAGCATGACTTGAACGTAGTGGAATTTAATCGAAGTATACTTAGTAGCAAAATTTGTCAACTGCCTTTACTAAATTTATTTCAATACTTTTTAAGCCGCGTCTCCACCAACCAAGCATGTCTGCCGAACATTGTTGGCGAATACAAAAAACGGACAAACATTAAGCATATGGTCACCGAACAGGTGAGTTTAATTAATTGAAATGTTCGTTCTGTGAGCGAACAGTGACGACCAACAACAGGACTCCGCCACTACACCCACCACACCGATCATATTGTTCGAGAAGGCGTCCACACCAAACCAACATCGAACAATGTTCGGCGACATCAGATAATTCAGCGAACACTGTTCGCCGAGCATGTTCGGTTGGTGGAGACGTGGCTTTACACACGAAACTATCAGATTAAACACAACATACTTCTGTAAATAACTTCGTACAGCAACTTTTATAGGAACCTACATAATGACGAGTCTATAAATGACCGAGTTCTTGAAATTCTATTTTTAGTAACCTGCATTCAATTTCCGACATGTTTGTGTTTCAACCTCTACTAACTGTCTTCCCATTCCCCTATCTTCTACCTACCTGAATGTCTCATTATTTTTGTTTTTATTGTCCTTCCTACCGAAAATGAACAATTCCTTGGAAATTACTTTGTGGGCTTCCTGTACACAATACATTTCGTAAGTTGAAGTGAAGAGAAAACTTCTTTGTTGAGAGGTCCGAAATTCGTTACATAGAGGTAAATAAGCAGTAAAAATTCTAAAATGTCATGGGACAAGGTAAAAATTTGTTATGTTGAGGATTTCGTTATTTGGAGGTTCGTTATATAGAGGTTTAACTGTATATATATATAAACTGCTCGTTGTCCAGTTTTCTATTGTTATCTTGTTATCAGTTTTATTTCTATTGAATATTGATCAGAAACATGCTATAAACTATTGAACGTTACTATCGTTTACAATAATTTGGTGTTTACTATAAATGAGTATAACATTTCAAAATATGTTTTATTTATTTTTAATTATTTATGCTTTTGTAGTAGGTAATCCACTTTTGAAAGAAAATGATTTTAAGAGTTTACAATGTAAATAACTTGATTCGCAATCATTTTTTCCTCTAGCCGTTCCAAATCTTATCTAGAAATTTAAAAATGGTCAAGCAACATGAACGATTTGATTGAATTACTGATATGACAAGAACCATTTAAAAATCTCATAAAATTTATTAAAAGGTTTTTACAAATTTTCATAATTATCATAAATTATATGAAAATTTAGAGCGTATTTGATTTTCAACTATTTTATTTGATTTCTAGGTCATGTACAAGTTATTAGTCAAGAAGTTGCTTCATTAAAACAAAACTATGAAGCGGCCGAAAAGGAGAAGATTGAAGCGTTAACCAAAGTTCAAGTTTTATCGAATTATTTCAAAGAAAAGGAAACTCAACTCCAGAAGTAAGTTTCGCATAACCATCACAAATTAAGACCTTCAATCCATTAACATAATGTTATTCATAACCACGCATTCGAAAGCCCAAGGAGTTTTAGTTTATTTTAATTTTATTTAATGGTATTGAATTCATTTAATGGTATTTGAATGTTATTTAATGGTAAAGCTGATAGCTCAGTGAAGAATGCAATCGCAACCTACCTAACTCTTCTGCATGGTACGCTCTTTGTACTAAAACATAATATTGAGATCTGAAGAATCACCTACAGTTAAAATCGGCTATGGTACTGTATACGTTCATACAAAGTCTTATCAATTCTTTGATATTTACATCTGTTTGGGCATTTTCTTTCAATTCAAAGGTTTGTGTGATCAAATCAACCTAGAAATTCGAAAAATAAATAATATTAAAAGCATTTCTTAAAAGGACTGCTATGCAGTATTTCTTGACAATCAATATTATGCTGAGTTTTGCATGATAAAATTTTCTATTGATTTCATCAAATATTATTCCACTGATTTATTATTTTATCAAAGTGAACTCTAAAAGTTTTGTGGTAAACTTTATAATAATACGGATGTGATGAATGATTTTTATGTGCTGTAATATAAAACAAATCATTCTAAACACTCCAACCAAATTATACAAGAAATATATTGCTTCAGATTATACACAGTATAACTATACATTATAATAGATGGTGAATAGTTCTAAGTTTATACTCATGCAATGATTACAATATATTATCATCGTTCATCAGATTATTCATAGTGGTATAACTAAATTATAATTGATCGCGCATTATATCACTTTGGATTGTACATAGTTGTAATGTTTTCTCAGACATATTTGATCGGTTTTAGTAATTTTGTAAATATATTTCACTTTTCACAGAGAGCTTGGACTCAAAGAATCGATGTGGCTTCAAAAGCAAAGCGATGATAATACGATTTATGAACAGATGAAGTCTCTAAGAGAAGAAAATGAAAGATACAAGTCAGTATTCCACTTTAAACTTGATTGTTTTCATTATACTCTTATTTCAGCTTGTATAAGACTTTGAACTGTGAACATGCTAAAATTTATAGAAATATATCAATTGATTAGAACCTATTTATTAAATAATGTTAAACTATCACTTTTTTAATGTTATAAAGTGAGAAGGTGAATCAGCTTTAATGCTATTCAGAAAGCTTTCTTTGTAGTGGCGAAGGTGTTATTATGGAAGATATCCATAATGAATAGTAAGACTTGAAGTTTTCACAGCCACATTTATTTAAAACAATGAGATACTAGTTTCGTTGTTAAACAATTATCAATCTCAATTAAACTTGATAATGGTTTTTGATTGAGATTGATAATGGTGTAACAACCGAAACTAGTATCTCACTGTTTTCAATAAATTTAGTGTGACAAATTTAAGTCTTATCATTCACTATTCAGAAAGCGAATATCAAAATTGTGTCATTGCACTTCTGCTTATGTGATGTTCTAAAGTAAAGAAATGCTATTATTTTTTTTTTAGTAACAAACTAAATTAATTACTCCTACAGCTCGAGTTGTTTCAGTCTCGCGGCTTTAGACAATCCTTAGTAACAGGTTCCATTCATTTTGCCTGAAGCAATATGCTTGCGTCTAGTTGTAAGATTTACATCATAGGAATTCCATCTCAAGACTAGGAATGTCATTAAACAAAAGAAATATTTATAATATTCTTCTCCATTTTATAATGTATTTAGATTATAGAATAATGACCTCTTCGTGATACCAGTATTATATCAGTTATAATGTTGAAGATTCATCTTGTTTCCACTAATATGTAATAAAAACTTCAAACCCCTTCTAAGTGGAAAATTAAATCAGTGTACTGTGGGTCGTCTGACCCACAGACACTCTTGACAACAAAGTGAAACGGCCGTCACGCTATAACGTGAGTCATAATTTCCACTTAGAAGGGGGTTAAGTTTTTATTATAGAAGTATTACTTGCTTATATTCATATTTATGTGTTCAAAATAACAATAAATGCTAAGATGCAACAGACAGTCCAAAATCGGTCTCTCCACAAATTTTGACCGTATTTATATTGTCCTCAACATCAAGGTTAGTAGCATTCTTTATGACATTATCTACAAATTTATAGTTTTATCGCCTATTTTTATCAGAAATGATCAGTCTCAACTCCACTCAACTACTCAACTTAATATTCAACATCAAAATCAGCCACCTCTGCAGAACGGTGTGCTGGGTGTGACAAAGAAGAAGAAAAAGAAAGTCAAGGGAAATCCTGGACCGTCGCAACCAACTTCTGGGTACATCAACGTTTGAACAGTCCCCATTCCCTAATAGTTCTTGGGTTTATTAGTAGTACTATTATTATGTAGAACACCTAGCCTTTATAAAAAAAATCTTTAGAATCAAAAATCAATCAAAAGTTTATGCCACCAAATTAGGCAGCTCTGAAAAATTGCTGTGTTGCCAGATTGGGACACAGCAGCCTGATGTACCTCAATGCACAAATTGACAACACTGCTCTTACCGTGTTGCCTAGTCTACAAGTCTGACGCTAGCATATGGTTTGCCACTGCAGTCAGTTTTTTTTTTCTTTTTTTGCTTCACCGCTATTTCTTTGAGCCGCCTAATTTCATGGCATGGAGTATATACCTCTAGACAGACAATTTGTGTGAAAAATGTATCTTCATCTAGTTTACAAATAATGAAATATTTTTGAGTGTTTGCACAGTATTGTTGAATCTACCAAATGAAAATTGTTTGTTGTTAATCCTGGTATCTACTTGCCCAATTGAGTCCAATTAAGCACCGATTTGATTCCTCCATTGTTTACCTACGGTATATATAGATATTCGCTGTTTTTGTATTATAACTACACTGTAATTTGAGTCAAATAATAACTTTTGGCCAAGAAGGTTTTATCGTCTACTTAGTGTATTTCGTTTTTGTATCATGTTGCTAAGATTTTTTCGTGAAGATTTTTTATCTAAATTAAACATAATTTTTATCTATATGTGTGTCACAAATGTGAGTGTTCCAATCAATTGAATCCAATGATACACCTATTTCAGTCTTCTCCCCTTTTTACCTATAATTTCAGTAATTTATATAGATATCCGTTGCTCCTTCAATAGAACTATTCTCTAGTTTGAGTAAATATTTTGAATATTTATTTCAGTCAGGAAGTGAGTTTTTATCTTCTAATTGGTGTATCATGTTGCTGTCATTGTGTTTGATATAGATGTTCAATTATTATTAATTGAAAAATTTGTTATCCATTTATTTAGTTGAATTTTTATAAAATTTGTTCGAACTATGGTTGAGTGTTATGAATAATGAACAGCAATAATTAGTGAAAAGAAAGAAATTGATTGTTACCCTTTGAGAGTAAAGTAGATAATTCTGTAGCTCAGTAACTCAATGAAGTAACGCAATCGAAGAGCATAACAAAATAACATTCTCACCACTCACAGATTGCATTCATGATTAACTTTGTTTAACTTTTTCTCAACCATGCAAATAAATTTTCAATTCACTATCTTCCATATCATCATCCATGTTCACTACTCATTTTAATACTGCATTTATGATTAACTTTTTTTATATTTTCTTAATTATTGTTTCAGGTCGCAACTTGAATCCCTAAAAAAAGAAATAAGTGAGTCTGAGACAGATTACAAGTCGCAGATTGCTAAAGCTGAACAGAAATCCTATGAAAATTGGGTGAGTAGCCGGTCCTCCATGATGATTCAGTAGTGGTTTTAATTAGGATTATTTAATCATAAATTATAGTGAATAGATTGTGGCAGGTCTGTGGATATGCGGATGATTTGGTCATAATAGCCAGAACGGTGCCAGCCCTGAGAGAAGCTTTCACGTTGTTAACAAACAGCAGTGTACCAATGGGTTTGGAGATAAACGAGGCCAAAACGAAATACCGAGAGTGTCACCAGCAGTGGTTAGGGGAGATACTAGAAACATGAAAATTGGATCCTACACATTTCAGCAGGTGGATGAATTTGTGTACCTGGGAACGCTTGTGACAAGTAGTGGCAAAGTTTCAGCAGAGATAAGTAATAGGATCATGGCGGGTAGCAGGTCATACTATGCTAGTATCAAGTTATTCAGGTCTCGACTGTTATCAAGAGCTACAAAATTGAAACTGTATAAAGCATTAGTTAGGCCTGTAGTATGCTATGGGTCAGAGACTTGGGTGCTTACTGCTGGCGATGTACAAAGGCTGAGAATTTTTGAAAGAAAGGTGGTGAGAAGGATCGTTGGCCCTGTTTGTGAGAATGGACATTGGAGAAGAAGAAAGAATTGTGAGATTGAGCGGTTCTTGGAGAATGAGGACATTGTCAGATTTATTAAAGCTGGCAGAATTAGATGGATGGGACATATGGTGAGAATGAATGACAAAAGGATCGTAAAATGTATATGGAAGGGAAGAATTTACAATAGAAGAAGGAAAGGTAGGCCACGAAATAGGTGGTCGGATGATGTGGAGCATGATCTGAGGACGCTTGGAGTTTGTAACTGGAGAAGGCAGGCGGAGGATCGGGACAGATGGAGAGGCTATGTGAGGGAGGCCAAGGGTTGCAACGACCTGTAGCGCTTAGGAGTAAGTAAGTAAGTAATCATAAATTGGTTTTACAGTATCAGTGTTTGTGTTTTAATATGGAGAACTTTTAACAATAATTGATTTGATGGTAGAAAATATTTTTACTGTGATGTTTCACCTTTTTTATTCATTTTACTTGCTGTTAACAAATTGTTAATTCTTTGTATGTATGTACAGTAGCATAGCCAACTTCGAATATAGGTTACTCTCCATACCTCAACATCATGTTTTGGTCCTAAGAGCGTGCTACACAAACGAGGAGTGAGGCTTTTTGTACTTGGTGATAAATGTATTTGATTAGAATAATTTATCTCATTACGATAAAAAGCTATGTTAATTTTGGCGCAAGCTTACAACAAACTAGAAATAGTCTTGCGATCAGATTGTCTCTCTTTATTCATGTCAATTTACAAATTGTGCATATGAATAGTTGAAAACAAAATTATCAACATCACATAGATCCAATAGTAAACTCAGATAATGTTATTTTTATAGTGCAAGATATTATGTACAATGATCTCATTTGTATGATCTTAATGATATTAACTATGGTGATGAAATTACATGAAATAAATGGCGAAGTTATGACAAAGATTCGTCCATTCTTGACACTTGACCAGTGCGATGAGGGGCAAGTTAGTGGTGCTTTGTTCGATTTCTCCATTTAATGGATTTTTTAGTCTATTTTTTATTGAGATGTGTCTATATTTTATTATTTTCGTATTTTCCAGCTAACATCGCGGCAATTTGAGAGAAAACTGAAAGAAACTCAAGGCGAAGCGACTCAGCTGAGGAATATGCTGACAATGATTGAAAAGAATGCCACCAATCACAGTACAGACGATCTAAAGCAGAGTCAGTAAACCTTTTACAACTCACTAATAAATGTTAGGTTAGGTTTAAGGCGGTGCACAGGGTTTTCGGTCATAATTTTTTCGATGTTTCTTGTATTTAAATTTCTTTGTAGAGGTGAAGATGAAATTGTGGAAGATATACATAATGAATAATACGTCAAAGTTGTCACAACCACATTTATTAAAAATAGTGAGATACTAGTTTCGGTTGTTATACCATTATCAATCTCAAACAAACTAAAACTAGAGTACAGTTTCTTCTATTGGATATTATTGGGGTATTGAAATGCTTATTCATGACAAAAGTACAATAAAGCAATAAGAGCAATAAGGCTTTCGCACATAACTGTTTTCTTCGCAAATTTACAGCACTGAAGAACCCAAATGTTAGGTTATGCCAATTTTTCACAAGGAATTTTACTTAAAGATCAATTAACAATTCTTTCCGATTCCAGAAAATTAATTTATAACTACATTTCATGTTTTTTAGTCAGTTATTTTGTGAAATATGGGGGTTCAAGGTTAAATTTTGTTTTGTTTTGAGGGGGGGGGGAAATTGAACTCACCTACGAGATATTTTAAACTTTGATTTTTAGCTTTACATCTTTGGGAATAAAATTACAAATTTTCCATTCCTATTAAACTATTAGGTTTTTTCAAAATTTAGATATTTCCAAAAATTGGTTTTGAAAAAACTAATTGTTTGATTAGAAATATAATTTTGTCATTTTATTCCAAGAGGTTTGTTTTTAAAAAATTGTTGAAAAAACGAATAAAAAATTACCAAAAGTTGAAAATTATTTGTAGAGCAAGTTAATTGCCCCAAAAACCGAAAAATTACAACTTTGAACCCCTCATATTTCACAAAATATTGAAAATGTTTCCCCATTGCGATAGATTTTATTTCCTTAATAACATGCAATACAAGAAACTTCGAAAAAAAATTGTGACCAAAAACCCTGCACACAATCTTAATCTAGAACATACTTCATGCCACGAAATTAGGTGGCTCAAAGAAATTGCTGTGAAGCAAAAAAAAAAAAACTGACTGGTGACAAACCATATGACTGCTAGCATCAGACTTGTAGACTAGGTAACATGGTACGAGTAGTATTGCCAATTCGTGCATTGAGGTTAGTGATAATCTACTATCCGCTGCTGGCTGGGTCCATCTCTTATCTGGCAACACAGCAATTTTTCAAAGCTGTCTAATTTGGTGATGTGTACTATAGATCTCTAGACGTTATGTTGAAATGAATGCATTCGGAATCACTAACTTCATTTTACTTTATAGATATCCTGGCTATAACTCTGTTGTTTGATTTATCATCACCCAGTGGTTCGGAGACTACCTAAAATTGTAGGTGTAGGTGAAATTATCCCTGAAGGTCTCCTCACCATTGAAAGCCATGCGCTTATTATTACAACCTGGGCCCTATTTTATATAACTTGCAGGACCTGTAACATGGGAGAGATCACAATACTATATATAGGAATTTCTCCTACAAAACAGGACCTTCAAATTACAGAAAATAGGGCCCTAGTGAAATTTAATGATATTGAACAGATAATTTTTAAGATATAAGTTCAAAAAAATTTGTCAAGTGATTACTCCTTGCCAGCAGTGAAAGTATGCTGTGCTGACATGCCAGTGTAAAATAATTCTTTTGATTCAAGAATAATAATAATAATTGTTTTAAGGTTTAAACCTTCTTAGTACTTCAATTAGCAA
Organism: Conomelus anceps; assembly: GCA_948455865.1. Classification (NCBI taxonomy): domain Eukaryota; kingdom Metazoa; phylum Arthropoda; class Insecta; order Hemiptera; family Delphacidae; genus Conomelus; species Conomelus anceps. The sequence continues at coordinate 8,704,411 of OX418220.1, forward strand.
TCGATGATGCCCAAATGAGACAAGTCCTTGGGAAATGAGAGGATAGATAGATGGATAGATAGATAGATAGATAGATAGATAGATAGATAGATAGATAGATAGATAGATAGATAGATAGATAGATAGATAGATAGATAGATAGATAGATAGATAGATAGATAGATAGATAGATAGATAGATAGATAGATAGATAGATAGATAGATAGATAGATAGATAGATAGATAGATAGATAGATAGATAGATAGATAGATAGATAGATAGATAGATAGATAGATAGATAGATAGATAGATAGATAGATAGATAGATAGATAGATAGATAGATAAAATAAGATAAAATTAGATTAAATTAGATTAGATTACATTAGATTAGATAGATAGATAGATTAAATTAGATTAGATTAGATAGATAGATAGATAGATAGAATAGATAGATATAGATAGATCTGTGGGCATAAGTTACTTCTTTAAACTACTCACTCACAAGTAAAACACAAAAAGCCCTGTCTGATAAGGCTTCATGACAAGGCCACTCAACAAACTAGTCTATGTCAGAAGTGGGTACACATAGATACTCCTTTATTTGATAAAAAGGATTCAAAACGAGCCATTTGGATATTTTTCTTTTGAAGTCATACAGTTGCAGATCCCTTAAATGATTTGGCAACCTGTTAAATAAACATATTCCCATTATAATGATGATACAAAGTATGCCAGAGTGAACGGGAATCAAACCTGTGACCACAGAAGTAGCAATCAGTCAGAATCGTATTAGAAATAAGCGCCACAACCGATTACACTGATTTGAATTTCCAATCTGCTGACTGATCCAATCAATTAATTTATTCATTCATTCATCAGCTGTTTATTTAATCATGCATTAATTTATTATTTTACATAAGGTTGGCAAATGAAGTCCATTCATTAATGTGTCATGATTTTTTCTGCAGGATAGTGGAACATATGTATTTACTTGTCTCTTTATAAGAATAATAAAAAAATGGGTGGTCTGAGACTCATTTGGGCATTGTCAGTTAGCTGAAGTGCTAAAAATATGCTCACTGTAATAATACTCTTATTGTTCATTCTTTTAGGGAAGTGATTTGTATTATTGTATTCTGGAAACTGTGTGTAAATAAATGAAATGAAATGAAAATGAAATGAGTGATAGTCGAGTGCCGTAGCAAGTATCTGTTCAATCAGAGATAAGCTACGGAACTCCTGGGCCATCTTAGTAACGGTGACCGATTGGATTGGCCAGCAAAAAAGACTGTTCTCTGCTGTAAAATCACTTCCCGGTGGTTCGGAACCCACCTAAAACTGTAAGTCCAACTCATCAATCACTATCATCCAATTCATTACCCACGCACAGGTCTCAGACCTATGTGGGCTTCATCCTCCGAAACAAAAATCTTATTAATTTGAAAAATGAAGTCTTGTCAGTTATTTATCACGATTTTTTTCTGTTTTAGTAAGGTTGGATAAATATAATAGTACTACCCGTGGGGTACATGTAAGGGTCTTCCCACCACGAAAAGCCATACGAATTTACTTTAATATAATAGTAGAACCTATATATTTGTTTATATAACCTATTTTTTATATATTCTCTTTTTTTTGTTGTATTGGTAAGCCAAATCTCATTTAATTTTTGTGCTTCAACAGGTATAAGCGAAAGTAATGGCGACCCGTCCAGTCCGCCGCCCCGCTTCTTGCCTCCTCCCCCCACCTCACCGCCGTTCATGATGTTCCAGCCACCTCCCCCTCCCCACCCACACCACGACTACATTCCCCCACCGCCCCTCGTCTATCCCGAAGTAGCCGCCGCCGCCGCACGGCCGCCGACCTTGGGTCGTATATCGTCGCCGCCCCTCGACCACCCCCGCTTCTCTCCTCCGCCGCCCCCGCATCACATGCCTCCGCCCCCCTACCTGTTCGACCCCTCGCCACCCTACAGTCCTCCCTCGGCGACGGGGGTTCATCACCACCATTCGCCCTCCCCCCCTCCGCCGCACAGGCCTCTACCGAAGCCCCACATGAGTGCCGACCAGAAAGGTACAATGCCAAATGACATGAGCATGGATGTTGCATTATATACTGTATGTTTGTGTGAGTGTATGTGTTGAAGTTATTGATTAGCAATGCTACACTTGTCTGACGGATGAATACTACTCTAGTATTTTAGAAATAATATAAATCCTCAGGTTTATCCATTATAAATAGATGTAGATTGAAAAATACTTATCCTCTTATAAAGAGTGTTTTGGATAGTTACCAATGCTTCGTGAGCTTGTGCTCATTAAAATAATAAAAAATCTCATTAAATCATTAATAAATAATCAATTTATTAGTTTAGGGAAGCCATACAAAAAGAGTATTCTTCGCGAGCTTGTTGAGCTCATTAAAATAATAAAAAATCTCATTAAATCATTAATAAATAATCAATTTATTAGTTTAGGGAAGCCATACAAAAAGAGTTCAGTTGACATTGAGAATTAGAATTACAGAAATATGTAAAAATACATTAAAGTTATTTGAAAAAAATACAAATTTGAAAATATTGAGGCTAGTCAATCAAGTTCACATATCATTACCAGGTTGTCCTTATTTCTAGTGCCTTTGCAACATATAGAAGTACTCTATTTGTTTTCTCCTCTGTCAGATTCGACAATAATATCATTAACCTGTCCTCTTCGTTTATTATATTAAGACAAAACTTATCCAAAAACTGAACTCTACAATCTTTATACATGGCATAACGCAATAGAAAGTGACTCAAGTTTCTAGCTCTCTAAAAAATGACAATTATAAGCATAGGTCATAAACTATGCAGAAACTGTGGGATATGAAACAGAAAGTAGGATAGTTTAGGGAAGATAGAGGGTTTCAACGAACTGGGAATAACCCTGGACGATTTGAAAAACAAAGCAACGAGAAATAAAAACAAGATTCAAACCAAAAATAGACAACCGACAGACTGTACAAAGTGCATTTACAGGTGAAGAACGACAGAGGAGATTAGAATGAAGAAGTACTGGACTATGCGGAAAGAGTACTTATCAAAGAAATGATTGACACAAGTGGTCCAATCAGACCGTAAAAGCAAAATAAATAAACATAGGTCCTCAAATGCTTCGTTAATGATGGCGAAAGTCAGGAGTTAGCTTCATCAATTTACTCATTCATTTCTAGTGCCTTTATTTTATTTATTTGATCAGGTTCTATGTAAAATACGTTGAAAATTAAATGAAACAAGTTGGTAACTGCAGTATTTTTTAAAATATGCAAAAATGTCCCAAAAATACTTTAAACAGTAAATACTTTATTATTACTTGGTATTATTTGACCCATTTGTTGGGTCAAGTTGGTAACTGCAGTATTTTCTAAAATATGCAAAAATGTCCCAAAAATACTTTAAACAGTAAATACTTTATTATTACTTGGTATTATTTGACCCATTTGTTGAATATCTCTCAATTTCTGTAGCTAACGACTTCTAACTGGTTTTATACGATTTTTCAGCTTATTCTAGATTTTTATTCTAGATTTTTTCAGCTTATTCTTTTTCATTATTTTAGTGAGTACTACAAGCCCACAAAGTATTGGTAACTCTATGTGAAACACTTTATATAGATTCAAATAAATATAGATCTAGACCCAATGACCTCACCAAGAAATCTAGTGAAAAAATACCAGACGGTATTTATATTGATTACTATAAAGTACTTTTTATTTTTATTACTTTTAATTTTTTAGCAGCGTAGAACTTGTGGGCAAAACTTCCGAACTCCTATGGATTTGTTTCATTGATGATTTTCTGAAAAAGCAATATCTCAACAGAGCTCTATATAATGAAATCTATATAATTTGTACAATTTTGGGATATTTTTCTCCTCATTGTATCTTCATATCTCGTTTTTTGTAAACAATTGAACTCAAAGCTCTAGGATCAGTTTTAATCTGACTTCCTAATAATTAACTATTTATGTTAGGTTAGTATATTTCAAACATACAGGAATTTCAAATCAAATACTATTTATTATACGAATGCTATTTGATTTGATTTGATATTTCAAAAATAAAGAAATTTGTGAGAAGAAAAAACTTCATCGGACAAGTGTATCATCTGCTATAATTTTGTATTCTGTCGCATGTTTCATTATAAGTTGTAATTTTGTAAATTTTGTTTTGTGTTGCATGCTTACACTTTTAGAAAAAAATTTTGATAAAATTCGACAGTTCTGGAGTACTCTTCAAACATCAACCAGTGGATAAAGGTGGCATTGTTGATTTAACGTTAATTAATATTTATCACTAAATTCTAAGTTTGTGTGGATAATTAGTTTTTGTGGCTTTAAAAAATTGTAATATTCATTTTTATATTAGCTTTTCTTGTCTTGGTGGAACAAAAGGAGAAAGGTCTTCTTGCTTTTGTTGACACACTGCATAGCAAATGTTTCAAATGGGATGAATTGGGAGATATTTTATACCATCACGATATTTCAACGTATTCTTGGATTTGTTGTTCCATAACGATCTGCGTTGTTAATATTAACTTTTTATTGTAAATTCAACGATGTTTCAGCCTACGTAAGTAAAAATATTATTTATACCCAATTAAGATTGGCTGCAAGTCATTGAATTTACCAAAAAGAGTTATTTCAACGTAACTGTTATTGCATGAGTAGAATCAACTAACAATAAATTATTATTTATTTAACATACATGCAATCAATGTGAATACAACAGGCTATTGCCCAAAACTGCTTTTCGCAAAATTCAAAGTAGAATCGAAATCTTAGGTTATGCTTCACTAGAAATTTCACCTTGAAGCACAATAATTCACGAGTCTTTTCCATAAGAAGAATATTATACGAAAAAGAGAGTTTATGGCTGAAAAGAGCTTCTGAAATGAAATCTTTTAAAAATAATTGTTGAAATAAAGTTTCTAAACAATTATTCCTTAATTTTTTTCAAAAAAGAAACAGTCATTTTCTGGAAGCGCCTTAACTCAAGAATAATTCAAATTTATCATCTTTATTAGAGCTTTCATATCAAGTTTTTGAAGTCTTGAAAATATAGAAAATTTAAAAAAAAATATTAAAAATATTTAGTTGATAAAGCTTTTTATAGTGTACAAATCAAAATTAATCCTTATCTCAACTAATTGATAGAGTAATTGTAGTAACTAGTGCATAAGATTGTATAATTGTGGATCTGACTTGTCTTATACTCCTTAAGGCTGTGCGCAGGGTTTTTGGTCATAATTTTTTTTCGCAGTTCATTGTATTGGATATTATTAAGGTATTGAAATGCTAACTATTGCTATGAGAAATTATTTTTTTCATCAAATATTTTATGGAATATGGGAGTTCAAAGTTGAAATGTTTCTCTTTTGGGGGGCAATTGAACTCACCTACGAGTTATTTTAAACATTTTATAAGTTTTTTTATAACTGAAAGACACCTTGGGGAAAAGAATGATGCATTCTTTATTTCAATTTAACAATTGGTCTTTTCAAAATAATTTTTTGAAAAACTGAAATTTTTCGCATGTTTTAAAAAATTTATTTTGAGAAATCTAGTTGTTTCATCGGAATGAAAAATATGTCATTTTGCTCCTCATAGTGTCTTTCATTTAAAAAAAAAATTATCAAAAGTCTAAAATAACTTGTAGGGGAGATCAATTGCCCCCCAAAAACGAAAAATTTCAACTTTGGACTCCCATATTCCATAGAATATTTGATGAAAAAAATAATTTTTGACATAGCATTAGTTAGCATTTCAATATCTTAATAATATCCAATGCAATGAACTTCGAAAACAAATTATGACCAAAAACCCTGCGCACAGCCTTAACTGGAGTCTTCAATACGTAATCTAAAAAAAAGTACGGATGACTACCATTTACATTTATTTAATTTTCAATGCAAAAATCATAAAACTGATGTTGCTTTTGTTATCTTTTTACAGAATCAATTTCTCCTGGATATTCTGAACACCACGAAAGACCAAATCGACGAAGTAAAAGATAGTAGTTATGATAATAATAGTTTTAAGTTGATACCAGTACTGTAAAGTGAAATATTGAATGAATTGTTAGTCTACTAACAGAATTATTATGTACTTTTATTGCCTTAGCTACTATTAATTGTTTTTGTTGGTTTTTGTGTCACAAGATTAAAATCAACATCATAATGTCAAGTCATGTGCAATGATAATGGAGAGTTAGCGCACTATTACGTCAACGATAAAACTGTTGCTAACCTGGAAACTCTATGTATCTGCTTGTTCTAAAGCATCTCACATTTAGAGCAGGCATTTGCATAGGGTGTTAGGATTAGCTTTATTGTTAACGTTGTGTTGCCGAAACTCTCTGATATTCTGTATATTTAATCGACTATAAAATTCAGTCTGGTTTGAAATGCCTTATTGTGATAATGTTTGAGTTCATGGGTGCCTTACAGTTTACCGGTAAATGAATTGTACCGGAAATCAAGGCGTCTGATTGGTCTATTCAAATCCATAGACACACAAAATGTTGAATCTATCAATCCGACGCCTTAGTTTATTTCATTTCTTTTAATTTAATTCCATTTACTGTTAAACGGTAAGGCTCTCATGAATCCATCTAATTATCACTTTTTATAGGTTAGGATTTTGTGTCGTGAAACTGAATGTTTTACTTGTTCGATATACAAGCTAAAGTAACTAGTCCAGCTAATATACTTGCCTCATTTTTTATTTTTATTTATTGCTGTTCAACCCAAGTGGTAGGCAAACAATTGTATTGAAGTCTGAATAATGATTTGATTACTTATTTTCTGTAGGTTCCCAATAATGATTGCTTTAATTATGAGGGTTGATTCCCGGCCAATTTTAAAGTTATAAAAAAGTAGAAGTTTTAAAGGACCGCGTGTTGCTCATAAGTTACTTTACTATGTATATGAGTGATTACAGCTCAATCATGATAAGCAACCTTTTTACTTAAAGTGAGATCATAATTTTTGGGATGAGAATTGTTTGAGCTGGAGTTTCTGTTTTCATCGAAAATATAATGATGCCTTCATTGAGTAGGAAAATAGGTCCGAAATTGTACGTACTAAGCTGGAACCTTAAGACTGTATTCAATTATTATGAAAAAATTATAATAAAATGCGAAAATGTAACAGGCTTAACGCCTCAAACTGCTCTCTTTAAGGTCTCTTTAAGGCTGTGCGCAGGGTTTTTGGTCATAATTTTTTTTAAGTCTATTGTATTGGATATTATTAAGGTATTGAAATGTTGACTATTGCCATGAGAAATTATTTTTTTTCATCAAATATTTCATGAAATATGGGAGTTCAAAGTTGAAAATTTTCGGTTTTTGGGGGCAATTGATTTCCCCTACAAGTTATATTAAACATTTGTTAATTTTTTTATAACTGAAAGACACCTTGGGGAATAGAATGACATATTTTTCATTCCGATCAAACAATTAGTTTTCTCAAAAATAATTTTTTAAAACATGCGAAAAATTTCAGTTTTTAAAAAAATTATTTTGAAAAAACCATTTGTTGAATTGAAATAAAAAATGAGTCATTCTCTTCCCCAATGTGTCTTTCAGTTATAAAAAAAATATCAAATGTTTAATATAAGTAGGTGAGTTCAACAGTGAGTTCACTAAAAAATATCAGCTTTGAACACCAATATTCCATAAAATATTTGATGAAAAAAATATTTTCTTATGGCAATAGTTGACATTTTAATACATTAATAATATCCAATACAATGCACTTCGAAAAAAAATTATGACCAAAACCCCTGCGCACAGCCGAAATCATTTTGACCGGGCTACATTATCCAGAGCTTTGTAGGATGATTCACAAGAAAAAATTAGGTTCATTGTATTGAAATTCTGAACCTGGAACATCTTCAAGACTCAGATTAACATAACGAGTCAATGTATGTAAAACGTATACTTTTTGCACCAAAAAGAAATAAAAAATTTTGGAAGTGTTCAAAATAATGATTCTTATAGAGAAATACTAATTATCAGCAGATTAATTACATAAATCGAATGGAATTGCAGAATACCATTACATTATATTGCAATACCATTATAATATTCTGCAATATTGCATGGTATTGCAGAATATTAAATTACGTTTAATAACTGTATTCTCGTGATGAATAGACTTAGAATGTCTTGAATAAAATGAAAGATCAGATTCATTATCCAAATCAGCCACATAGTTTTCCACTTATCTGCAATGTTTCCGATACATAGTTTTTCACATTCTTGCTTTATTATCTTGTCGACTATATTATAATATAGACTGTAATCATCTGATATGAACTGATATACTGGAAACATGATGAATAAACTAATAGAAACACTATGGTGGATAAAATGTTTGTCATACGAAGAGTTTAAATAATTATTGTAGTCTTCTTGATCTGATTTATGATTATTCCAATTGAAAAATATTCACTTATCTTTATCAATAAATTGACGCCTTTAAAATGTCCACATCTTTAATTAATTGCAGATAATTTATGGCAAAAATCTCATTTTTACGAGAAAACATACTTTCATAGACATGATTTCAAATGTTTGTTTAAAAACCCCACACCAGTCAACACTGAAATGGTATTTTCATATATTTTCTTACAACATGCATTATTTGTTAATAAACATAATTTGGAAATATCAAATAGTAGCACATAACTCAGTGTCGGTAGAATTCTCAGTGATGAATCATTAAAATGCGACTCTAGTCTTTCATTGGTAACGGTGATTTGATATCACATTTTTGCAATATTGGACACCTATAATTTTGTTCCTTTTGTAATTATTTTTACATACTCTAACTCTATTTTTTAATGTATCATTATCACCACTTATCATTATAATTCTCTCATAATTTCACAATGTAACCCTATTGAAGCCATCGAATGTTTTCAAAAATTCAAAAAATACCTTGAAAAGGCTTGAAATAATTGAATTTAGTTACTATTATTGTAACATCCTCGTGGAATTCAACTTTTCCCCCAACCTTGTTGTGGGTTTTGGAGTTGAATTTTATTTTTTGCTTTAATTATAATTTGTACCTTGACGTGGACACTCCGAAAAATTTCGTTTAGAATATTGTTACCAAATGAACATTATGAATACGAAATAATATAATATAAATTTTTCTCTTCATCTATTAATTAAATTCATTCATTAATTCATCTATCAAACAACAATAGTCTTATAATTAATTATTCAAGCATGACCTACCAATAATAATTTATGTCCAATCTTCAAGCATGCCTGTAATTTTGCAAATTATTTTAATATAATAGAAAACCTATTTTATTTAACAAATTGAATTTATTAGAAAATATTGTCGTTTATTGTAGATTTATTTAATTTGTATCCTAGATTGAATGGGATGTATTGAGTTTTTATTTCTTGGAAAAAATATGGGAACAGATTGGATCGAATTTATAAATTTTTTAACAATTTTCTCGTTTAAATTTGTTGATCGAATATTTCTATTAGTTAAGAACATGCCGTGAAAATAAAGAATTTTTTGTGTAAATTTGTTCTTTTTTATGAGTTGATGATTCCTTGGCTTGACAATTTTATAAAGATGATAGATGTTATAAACCTCTTTCTAGTCATTACTATACATACGCCTACCTATTTATTCATTTAAAAGCATACTATGTATTATATATTTACTAACTTTTGCTATTGATTTATCATCGCTGTGCCTTTCTCAGCAGATGGATAATTCATCAATTAATTTTTTTTTAGGAAGCCCACATTCATTAATTATTCGCATAAATAAAATCGACTAAACCAATTTATCTATTATGTCTACAGCATGACTTCAGTACTCAATGTAAAGAGATTCAATCGGAATTATTTCAAAATAAATTTTTACTTTGTAGTAAGTACAATAATATATCATTGCTGTGCCTTTCTCAGCAGATGAATAATTCATCAATTAATTTTTTCTAGGAAGCCCACATTCTTTAATTATTTGCATAAACAAGATCGACCAAACCAATTTATCTATTATCTCTTCAGCATCACTTCAGTACTCAATGTAAAGAAATTCAATCGGAATTATTTGAAAATAAATTTTTAATTTGTAGTAAGAACAGCAATATACAATAATATACAATAAATACAGCAATATAGGTGCATAAATATCGATGTTGAATTGCGTTTACTGTATGCATTTGTAAATATTGCAATAAGCAAATACATGTATAATAATTACATTTTATATCAAATACAGCAATATAGTTGCATAAATATTTATGTTACGCCTCGCTAATAAAGACTTACAACTTTTAAATCTGATTAAAAGTCGACCAAAATGTTGAAAATATCAATAATTACCTATTGTCAATTTTATAGTACCCATTTCCAATACTCTATTACCCGTCTTTTTCACTACTAGTTATATTAAATAATAAATTGTTGAATGGATTGAATTCTCTTGTAACCTAAAGTTTGGGAAACAACTTGATGGTACGGTACTTAAATTTTCGCCTTGAAACTCTTATTGTAACCCTGCAAAAAAACAAACTCACGAAGTACAAAAATTGATTCAATTGTCAGTAAATTGTTCTCTGCTCTCTGTTTGACACTGTGCTCTGCTGTAGAATCACTTCCCGGTGGTTCGGAACCCACCTAAAACTGTAGGTCCAACTCATCAATCACCATCATCCCACGCACAGGTCTAAGACCTATGTGGGCTTCATCCTCAGTAGCAACCCATTGACAAGTAATAAATTGTATTATCACCCCTTGCCTTATTGTGGCTTGAGGTGAATTAAGTTTTATTCATCTCATAAGCAAAAGGCCACATCAATTTATTGTGCTGCTTTCCAAACGTCTCTGTCGATTGATGGCTTGGACGCAGGAAGTAGCTCAGAGGTATGCTAGACAGTTTACATACTCACCTGTGCAGCCAGACCCTGTGTAAAGGTGGGATGTGACTGATAAGCATAGAGCTTCATATTTTTTTTCAGTGGGCTTGCCATAGATACTACTCTGTTAGTTCAGTGAGGAAAGTAGTCGCAACCTACCTCACTCCTCGTTTGCGTTGCACGCTCCTTGGACCAAAACATAATGTTGAGGTCTGAAGAATACCCTACTGTCGAAATCGGCTATGGTACTATACAGTCGAAATCGGCAGTTGCATATTAAATTTTTATTTGATATTCAAACATAAAAATAATTTAATTTGAAATGACTGACAATTTAACAAACTGATAAATATACAGAAACATAATTTATTAATTTCGAATTCCTTCAGTCGAAATCGGTTATGGTACTATACATAATTCCTTCGAATTATGTGTTTTGAAGTCGGGTGATACAGTATTGGAAATAGGTAGGCCTACTATAAAATTGACAATAGGTAATTGATTTTTATTTCGAATTCCTTCGGTCAACATCGGTTATGGAACTATACATAATTAGAAGCCTTCATTATATCCCCACTTGACATGGCATAAGTTGATGAATGAATGAATTGTACGGTATTTGATGAATACAATTCATTTATAATTTTCCCATTTCATTAGCTTGATAGTTGTTAATTTTATTTGATACAGTAGTTGACTAAATCAACGTTTAAAAAAGAGACATGCATTTCCGTTCTTGAACAGTTTTCTTGGAAATAATTCCCCACAGTAACGTGAAATTAAATTATAGCAAGATTATTAATTTCAGAATAATTTGCTTTTCAATTTAATTAATTTGATAGCTATTATTGTTAATTTTATTTGACAGTTGATGAAATCAAAGACAATTATAATGTAACGTAATGTTATAATGTAATTATTGTAATTGTAATGTTATATTGTCTTTGATGAAATCAACAGTGGGGAATTCTTTACCAAAAAAACTCGATGAACTGACGTGCAAATCTTTGTTTTTCTTAACCGACTTCCAAAAAAAACAGGTCGAATATAGTAACCTTGTTCTTTTTGGAAGTCGGTTAAAAAAAGATATGCACATCAGTTCGTCGAGTTTTTTTTGGTAAAGAATTCCCCACTGTAACTTTTAAGAGGAAATTATAGCAAGATAACTAACCTCGAAATTCCCTTTAATTATATATTTCGAAATTAATCATCTTGTTCCCTTTAATGCTAGTTGAAATTTAATCGTATTAGTTCCCTTTGGTATAGCATCATTTCGAAATCAGTTATCTTGTAATCTTTTAACATTTAAAATTCAACATTTTCCTAAATAAGATGGAAATTAAAGCTTAAAACTGCCGTGTAAACGTAAAGAAAACGTTTTGTTTGTTTGAACTATTCCATTGATTCTGATAGAACTTGAGCATGATCCCTTTAAACCAATTTATTTTGTTAGGTACATGAAGAAAACAAGCCCATTCAATTACTTATCCAATTGTTTTCATCCGCTAATTAGATTAGATACAGTTCGAATGGGAATCTAATTGGATAGATAGGTTTTTATAAATACTGTCCATTGTTCTGATCAGATGTCAGTTTGAGGCAGCCACAAAATGGAGGTGTTCGGTGGGGCCAAAAATTGTCCAAACGAAACTGTTTGGGGTCCTCAGGTCAGCTTTAGGTAAGTAAATAAATATTTTTCGATGAATTCTCTAAATAAATTTGCCTTATTATAGCTTGAGGTGCCTGTGAATCATTAATTTCAGATAAAAAAACGCTACATCAAAATAATTATGTACGGTATTGTCCTTCAAACGATTCAGTTGTATCTTGTACTTACAATACAATAAATCTTTATTACCAATAAAAAACAAAGTAATACAAAAAATGTATAAAACGAATTCTTAATATGCAAAGGGAAATCTATCAAACAATTTCGAAATACTAAAATTTCTTGGCACCACCCAGCACGGTAAACCCCTGCCTGCTGGGTGAGAGTGTAAGTTTTCATAAATTACAGTTTATAAAAAAATGGTTATTGAGAAAAAGAAAAAATAGTCAAAAGTTAACTAATAAAATCAAAAGGAAAAGAAGCAAAAAAATGGAATTAAAATGTATGACTTATGTTGAAGAAAAGATTATTCAATTATTTATCCGTGTCCACTCTTATCAGTGAGAGAACTGAACAATCTACTTGGAATGAAATTTATTAGTTTTGTGCTTAGATATCTTAATTGTCTCCGTACTATTGTTAAATGAGAGTAATTTATTATGTGAATTTAATCTGAAATTGTATAAAGTAATAGTATTATTTACTGTAAATTCATTCTTCTTTACCCATATATAGTAGACTAGTTTCTTTATATATAATTGACTTTGTCTCTTAAAGTATGTTTGAACAATGTAACAAAACCCTGTTTATAACTCTAAGACCAAGTTAATATTAGGTAGGCTACTAAAAAATATTAATATTAGTACAACTGAATGGTTTGAAAGGCAATATATAAATATTCTGATGTAGCGTTAAATTTAATAACGTGAACCAAAACTCAATACTCTATACTAATTGAGCAATGCTGTAAGGATCTGATGATATTGTATTGTGGAACTGTAATTTTATTTTAGGTAGATCTACTGATATAGACCACAAATATATTTTCTACTAACAAAGTTATTTCACCATCTACTGTCTGTTGCTTAGCAATTTACTAACTAGTTTTATAAGTAGCCTACTTGTATGTTTAGTTACTGCAAAAGGTTTTACTTGTGGATTGTAATTGTAATTTTTTATACAACAGGTCCCGGTTGACTTAGGTACTATTAATGAGCAGACAGTAACTTCTCTACAGTAAAAATACAGTTCATTTTATTATTTCAACTGTACGACTGCATAAGGTGAAAAGGTTGAAATTTGATATACATGTTCATTTTTGGATGTAAACACTTTCTAAGAATTTTTGAAATTTTTACTAAAATACGCCTAAATTTGACGTTTTTTCATCGCTTTTTGCCTTCTCCTGTATTAAGTTACCGAAACAAATTCAATATTTTACTGAAAATTTTTCCCTCCCTACTTTTTTTGTATAAATTTATCCCCCCCCCCCCCCAGAAGCGTGGCTTGCCGGCTGGTACCTTATATAAAAGCAAACTACCTACATCTTTATACAAACTTATACGGTTTATTGTTTTATAAAAACTCTGTTACATCATAATACTTTGATTTTGAAAACTGTATCATTAGTGGAAAGTTGAACACTTTAGTAATAATAATATTATTATAAAGTTAATCGTTGTGGTACAACATGGAGGTGCATCTTATGGGGATGTGTTCTTTTAATGATATATCATCTATGATTCTCCTTAAACTGATAAATTTATCAATTTTAAAAATAATCTGGATTCTTTTCCACTTTGCAGAACAGCTCAACGAACACTGATTTGTCAACAAAAATGAAAATAACAAAAGAATTTAAAATTTATTAAAAAGAGCCCATACTTGTAGAAAGTGTATTTTAGAAATAAAACTGGATTCTTTTAGTCCAAGTCAGATCCTTATTGATTTTGGACTTTGTTTGCTGTTTTGGTAATTAACTAACTCACACCAAAATTCTAATCACCCATCTAATTTTCAATTTGCAGAACAGCTCAAAGAACACTGATATGGAACGTGCCCACAGAAGAACTTGCCCATATTCCAGAGCATTGGTTCAATCATCCGGCACCGGATCCTATCTACAACTATGTCCTGGGCATGGTTTATATGTTCTACATGCTATTTAGTTTCGTGGGAAATGGTCTTGTCATATGGATATTCAGCTCGTGAGTACCATCAATTTATTTTTATCTGTAGCTACGTTATAAAGTAAATATACGAGGTTAGAAAGTGATGTCAATAAAGCTTACTCTATTCCACGCCTTATCAAACTAGTTGCATAATGAAGCAATTTTAAAACTACTGTAAATTTCAGTGTATGTAACTTTTTATATAAATAAATAATATTTCTACTCACTTTTGGGAATTAATTAAAATTGACTGCAAGTTGTTGAATTTACAATAAAAAGTTAATATTAACAACGCAGATCGTTGTGGAACAAGAAATCCAAGAACTCGGTAATAGGTCTGGACCAATCAGAGCTGAGGATTTCTTTAAAAAAATCACATCAGCTGATTTAAAAATTAACGGCCAGTTGCACAAAAAAAAAAATTAAATTCAACCACCATAAGATGACTTCATCTTACGGAGCTCAATAGGGAAGTCGTTGCACTGGTTCTGTCAAATGATGTCATCTTACGGTGGTCAAATATAATTTTCTTCTGTGCAACTAGGGTAAAGATGACCTCGGTTGACCTTGACTGTATTTCAGTGAGCTTCAATTTTCTTATTTAAAAATGATTCAATTCTTGTCTAATTTAACTTACTTGTCTATTGTTCTTCTTTGTTACTTTCTAGATGTTCACGGTTTTTAGTTCTTGATTTGATTCTTACTTTTGTTGCTCCTCTCACCAGTGGGCGTGACTTGTTATGACCTTCAGCCAATCATGAACCGTCAATGAAAACCAGCCTATCCATTATCCAATAGTGTCATTCCGTGTTTAGTATATATTAAGCTACTATGTACTTCAGTTTTAGTTTGTTTGATATTGATAATGGAGTAACATCCGAAACTAGTATCTCTATATGTTTTAATATATGTGGTTGTGACAACTTCGTCTTATTATTAATTAAGGATATCTTCCACAATATCACCTTCACCACTACAAAGAAAGTATTCAGAATGTGGACAGGCTAATTGAAAATAATGAAATAGCTTCTTGAACATCATGTGATTCAGTAGAATATGCCATTAAATCATTAGCTAGTTCACTTCGGGTTTATTACTTGGGATTTTATTATTGGAATTTAGAGAAAAATATGAATTATGACGTTATAGCACAGTTTGGAGGAGCCCTGTAACATTCTTTGTAGTGACGAAGTACTTCAAATAAAACAAATTTCCTCCAGAGAAAAATAGAAAATAATCCTTTCAAGGGCTTTTAGACACAAACTCATTCATCTTACACCATAATCTTTGGTAGAAAAATTTAATTGATTCTTTAGTGCTTGAGAATTGAGTACCGGTAACTCAATTTGAGTCATGGCTAAT
Organism: Conomelus anceps; assembly: GCA_948455865.1. NCBI lineage: Eukaryota > Metazoa > Arthropoda > Insecta > Hemiptera > Delphacidae > Conomelus > Conomelus anceps. The sequence goes on from OX418220.1 coordinate 8,720,465, forward strand.
GTTTGGGTCCAACCCCTGGGGGCACCTCACTTTCTTTACTATCGATTCACCGCAAACGGTATAGTCCAATATTAGTAAAAAATTCATGTGTTGTTGAAGACCCATCTTGTTTCCACTAATATATAATAAAAACTTTAAAAACGTGAGTTAACGCCATAGCGTGAGTTATAATTTCCCCTTAGAAGTGTTTTTTCAAGTTTTTATTAAAAAGTTAATACTGGAGTTCCACAAAACTAACAGTAGAAAAACTACACTAATAAATCGGAAATAATATGTTGTTTTTGTTTTTCACAGAGCAAAGAGCCTGCGCACTCCTTCGAATATGTTTGTTGTGAATTTGGCAATTTGTGATCTGCTGATGATGGTCAAGATTCCGATCTTCGTTTACAACTCGTTCAACTTGGGCTTTGCCGCCGGCCATCTTGGATGTCAAATATTTGGTACCGTTGGATCTTTTTCGGGCATTGGAGCTGGTGCCACTAACGCTGCTATAGCCTATGACCGCTATAAGTAAGTTACATCTATTTTTACAACGCAAAACGTTGAAAACAAAACAAATAATTAAAATTAAAAAATTATTGAAAAATCAAACAACCCGTATCTAACTCCATGAAATTCCTAATGAGTGTGAAAAATTTAACTTGAACGATCAAAATGAAGTCTGCTAACTGCCTTCTAGCATCTTCAGTTTAACATAGAGATTTTGCTATTAGGCTTAAATAATTAGAAAGTGAGATTAATTCAGGGTGCCATTTTGGGTGATCAGGGGGGGGGGGCATGGCCCTTCAAGTTGGGCCAAAAATGGCGAAATGCGTGTATTGATATGAATATTATTATATTGAACAAAATTTCTACATTGGAATAACATATTGTTACGGGTTCTAATGGCTGAAATAAGGCTGGCAACACTAAAGTTCACACTTGCACTTTATTTGCACAAATTAGTCTATTTACACACACTAACTGTAAGTTCAATTAATAAAGAAAAAACAGATCAACAAATGACAAGCTAATACTTATTTTCAGTAATTATTACAAGAATTAATGAATAATTAATTACAGGCTGATCAATAATAAAAGAAACAAGAGTCCAATAAACTGTACAATAATGTAGAAAGAAATGATAAAAAGAGCAACTAATCACTTACAAAACACAGTCCAATTCGTTATTTGACAGTCCCAAATAATATCACTTGACACAACGTCTTTAAACTGTTAGTAAGCTGCACAAATAGTAAACACTTGTCTCTGAACGTTTCACTGAAATCGAGCGCTGTTTACTCCAATGGCACTGGATTATCTCACACGAGATCTGTAACACAATCTGTCACGCGGATTTGTAAAAACTAACTCACTGGTTCATGTGAGCTCCTTTATATAGTTGTCATAGTTGTATAATTCCAAGAATTGGTGGCCACTAGATGCTTCGAGAAGGCCATGGAATATAATAGAACATAGTAGAATATGACCTCAATTGTTCAGGAAGAATGTAGAATTGTCGAGATGCTCAATTGAGTGCAAGGGACGCAAATATAAAGAATAGGAGTGAGAAAGACATCTATCAAGAGAGAATGAGAAGATTCAGATTTCAAGTCACGTTTGACCATGAATGGAATGATTTACAAGTGCGTAAATAACTGCTTTGTTTACTTTCGTAACAATATTAACTTGAGATTATAGTGATAAAGAGCTTAATTGAAATGAAATTCTATCAATGTAGATGGACTTATCAATAAATCCGACCGATTTTTGCCGCTTGCCCCCTGGTTGAACTGAAATGGCGTTCCTGAATTAATTTCTAAAGCTTTAGAATAATATTTTTTAGAAGGGTGAGGGGCCCTCAGATGCGTACTGCTGCTACTGTATATAGACTAGTAAGAAAATAAAGCATAGCAAATAATCCCGATTGCCTTATATTGTGGCTTGAGGTGAATTAAGTTATGTTCATATCAGGCATAAAAAATGCTACATTAGTTGTGTTGCTTTCCAAAAGTCTCTGTCGAATGATGGCTTGTACGTAAGAAGTAGCTCAGAGGTGTGCTGGATAGTATACACATTCGTCTTTCCTAACCAGACCCTGTGTAAAGGTGAGATTGGACTGTGAGGCATAGAGTTTCAGAATTTGTTCCGGTGAGCTTGGCATAGATACAAGTCTGTTAGCTCAGTGAGGAAAGTCATCGCAACCTAACTCACTCCTCGTTTGTGTTGTACGCTCCTTGGGCCAAAACATAATGTTGAGGTCTGAAGAATACCCTACTGTCGAAATCGGCTATGGTACTATACAGTCGAAATCGGCAGTTCCATATTAAATTTTTATTTGATATTCAAACATAAAATAATTTAATTTGAAATGACTGACAATTTAACAAACTGACAAATATAGAGAAACATAATTTATTAATTTCGAATTCCTTCAGTAGAAATCGGTTATGGTACTATACATAATTCCTTCGAATTATGTGTTTTGAAGTCGGGTGATACAGTATTGGAAATAGGTAGGCCTACTATAAAATAAAATTGATATTACGCTTTTTGGACCGAAAAATAATGTTGAGCTCTGAAGAAACACTAGTCCAGATCGGCTATGGTGCTATATGCTATACATAAAATAGAAGCATACATCTTAAGATGATTCTGGTTTTTGAGCTAATGCAACTTTCTGCTAGGTGTTGGTTCAATAAAGCTTCAAACATACGCTTTTTCAATATAAAAAATATACAGAATAATAAAAAATATATAGCTGTTACGGTATACAGTTGTTGTTTATTGTATTACTGTATTATTATTATTAAGTTACTTAATAATTGGCAAAACTTGAATTACTTGAGTTTTTTTAAGTTACTCTATTAAACAGTAACAAATAACATATAGTACTCGCACTTTTTACTATGTAAAAACATAATATTTTTCAAAATCCACTACAGAATTTATACCAGATCATTGGGCTAGTATTGTTTCAAATGTTGGGTAATGAGTAACTGTCACTTTTGTTTTATTTTTTCATTTTTGGTTCTACAGAATTTATACTAATTCAATTTATGTGATCATAGACTTGGACAAACTCAACTTAAAATTGTGGGGAACTATGTAGAGATTAAATACGCTTTGCTGTATGTAGAGATTATAGGTATCAAAAAATTGCATCTTTCAAGATGATAGTAAAAAACTATTTACAGTTCTCACCGTTGACAAATTCAGTACAACCTCCGATCGTAGTTTGAAACAACCTCAACTAAAAATTGTGATGAACTATGGCTCTGTTATTGAATAATTCTAAGTGCTTTTTCAGTGTTATTGTAAAGCCGTTCGATGGAAAGATGACCAGAGGGAAAGCATTCTTCATAATTCTATTGATATGGGCGTACGTCACTCCATGGTCAATCATGCCTCTGTTGGAAGTCTGGAGCAGATTTGTTCCGGGTGAGCTTATAAAAACTAACATTTTTTTTTAAATCCTTAATAAAATAATTATAATAATATGCTTTAATAATATCTCTTTTATTTGCAGGAAGACCTACAAATTCATAGCACTTTGAAAAATTCTAAATTGTTTGTTTGAAAGAACTGACAATTTAACAGAATGACAAATATACAGAAACAGAATTCCAAATTGTTAGATTATGATCTACAGATAGTTAGTTCCTTCTCAGCGTTGTCAGTGTGAAGTTAGCAGGACATTTGTTGGAAGGTCACCAAAGAACAAAAGTTCTATTAGCAGACACAATAGTTTTACAGCTCCTGATAGTTTATAACAATAGTTTCAAGAAAATAAGAAAGATAATTGAGTTTGAAATAATGCGCTGCTAACTTCTACTCTGGAAACATATTTTTGTCAGCAGAACACGTAATATCACTACAATCAAAAAAAAAGATGAGAGTTCTGGGTAGATCTTGACCTGAAGAATAATTTGACACAGAGTTCCAGTCAATCAGGCCACTAGAAAAATATTTATGAATTTTTGAATGTTGATTACAATAGAAAAGCTATTTTTGTCAGAAGAACATATGATTTAGTGAGTAAAGATTGAAAAAATCACATTTTCATTTCAAGCTCACCAAGATGATTAGAAAACTGCATGATTCCGATTGATATGTATTGTTCAAAAAAAGTTATGACTAATAAAAGAAAAAATTAGTAAACATAGCAGGCAATGTAATATACCCTATTATTAGGGAAACATAAAAGTTCTGGGTAGTTCTTAACCCATATTTTGATTTGAAACTAAGTTCTAGTCGATCGAGCCACTAGAAAAATATTTTTATTATTGATGACAATAGAAAAAGCTTTTTTCGTCAGCAGGACATATGATTTAGTGAGTAAAGATTGAAAAAATCACATTTTCATTTCAAGCTTACCATGAAGATTACAGAACTGTATAGTTCCAATTGATATGTATTGTTTAAAACAAATTATGACTAATAAAAGAAAAAATTAGTAAACATAGCAGGCAATGTAATATACTCTATTATTTGAAAAACATGAGAGTTCTGGGTAGTTCATAACCCATATATTTATTTAACACTGAGTTCTAGTCGATCGGGCCAGTAGAAAAAAATTAATGAATTTTGAATGTTGATCACAATAGAAAAGCTATTTTCGTCAGCAGGACATATGATTTAGTGAGTGAAGATTGAAAAAATCACATTTTTATTTCAAGCTCACCAAGATGATTACAAAACTGCATAGTTCCAATTGATATGCATTGTTAAAAAAAAATTATGACTAATAAAAGAAAAAATTAGTAAACATAGCAGGCAATGTAATATACCCTATTATTGGGAAAACATGAGAGTTCTGGGTAGTTCTTAACCCATATTTTGATTTGACACTGAGTTCTGGTCGATTGGGCCACTGGAAAAAAATATGAATTTTTGAATATTGATGACAATAGAAAAGCTATTTTTGTCAGCAGGACATATGATTTAGTGAGTAAAGATTGAAAAAATCACATTTTCATTTCAAGCTCACTATGAAGATTACAGAACTGTATAGTTCCAATTGATATGCATTGTTAAAAAAAATTATGACTAATAAAAGAAAAAATTAGTAAACATAGCAGGCAATGTAATATACACTATTATTTGAAAAACATGAGAGTTCTGGGTAGTTCTAAACCCATATTTTTATTTGGCACTGAGTTCTCGTTGATCGAGCCACTAGAAAAACATTTATATATTTTTGAATTTTTATGACAATATGTATTGTTTAACAAAAATTATGACTAATAAACTAAAAGATTAACAACATAGTACGTAGGCAATTTAATATACACTATTATTGGAGAAACATGAGTCATAATTTTTTTTAAACAATTGTAATCTTCTTGGTGAGCTTGAAATGAAAATGTGAATTTTTTAATCTTTACTCACTAAATCATTATGTCCTGCTGACGAAAATAGCTTTTTTATTGTCATCAACATTCAGAAACTTTTTTTTCTAGTGGCCCGATCGACTAGAACTCAGTGTCAAATCAAAATATGGGTTAAGAACTACCCAGAACTCTCATGCTGTTTCAATAATAGTGTATATTACATTGCCTGTTATGTTTACTAATTTTTTCTTTTATTAGTCATAATTTGTTTTAAACATTCCATTTTCCATTTGGAATGTTAGCCATTGCTGTCAGATTGTTCAAATACATGGTGACCCAAAATAGCTTGTCCCGTTTGGGAACTTGCAGTGTTCACTTCATATATATCATAATACATGTATAAGAACTTTGTCACTCAAAGCTGGCCATCGATATGATAGCAAGTGTATGTTACTGTTGGAAACATTGCTTGCAAATGATTGGCTAGCCCTGAAAGTAGCTGGAAACCGTTTTTAAGTTCAGAACTCATCTGCCATGAAAACCACTGTAGATTGAAGAATGTTGATTGTCTCAAGAATTTGTTTGGAATAAAATCATTGAGACTTTCGTAATCTTGAAACACTAATACGTTTTGAACAAGATGGATCTTCCATTTATGGTTGTCGATTTATTTATTTGTTTATGATATTTGTCTCCTCTATTTCAGAGGGATTTCTGACAAGCTGTTCATTCGATTATTTGACCCCGACTGACAGCATACGTTACTGGACGGCAACCATGTTTGTCATTTGCTACTGCATTCCAATGACTATGATCATCTACTATTACTCGAAAATTGTCAACCATGTGGTCAACCATGAGAAGGCACTTCGCAAACAAGTAAGCAGGATTATGTTTATCAAAAACTCAACGTTTTGAACATCCACACTCAGGGTTATTCGAATCAAGGAACAGATTTCAAAAATTTATTTCTTGAAAACTATGAAAGATAAAACATAATTTCAACGTTCATGGTCAAAGGAAAGTTTTAAATGTTAATCTTTTTTTTTAATACTTGTTCAAAGTTGCCTTTGTAAATAAATAAATGAATCAGTCCAAGTAGAAGTTTCAATCACGGTCGCATTGGTCCAATCTTTTGACTGTAGTTACAGTGGCTTTATGAAGTTACTGAATATAACTGTAGTAAAATGGTGGCAACATTACAAGAGCAATATTTTGCCTTTACAGTAAATTTGAACCGTTTGGCCTGAGTGAGTAGAAACATTATTTATTCACAACTAAAATTGACTGGAGGTCGTTAAATGTACAATAAAAGTCAATATTAAGAACGCAGATAGTTATTGAACAAGAAATCCATAACAATATTTTCTTATGATGTTGAAGATCCATCTTGTTTCCTCTAGTATATAATAAAAACTTAAAAAAAGAACCTTTTAAGTGGAAATTGTGACTCACATTATGGCGTGACGGCCGTTTCACTCTGTTGTAAAGAGCATCGTCAGACGACCCACAGTACAGTGGGAATACAACAGAGTGAAACGGCCGTCACGCCATAACTTGAGTCACAATTTCCACTTGAAAGGGGATTTAAAGTTTTTATTATATACTAATGGAAACAAGGTGGATCTTCAACATCATAATTTCGCCAAAAGGACAACATTGGTCCATACCTAAAGGAACTAATTAAGGTTATGAGATCATTGAGTGTATTGTGGGTTGTCTGACGATGCTCTTTACAACAGAGTAAAACGGCCGTCATGCCATAACGCGAGTCACAATTTCCACTTTAAAGGGTTTTTTCAGTTATTGTTGTGGATATCCATTTTTCGTGAACTGCAATATAACTATTCATATGTATTATCTTGCTGTGCAGAACTGACCTTTTTTTAGTCGTGGCGGACGCATTTCGAACTATGTCGTTCTTCTTCGGCGCTTGGTTGCAGACTGACTGGTTTTCTAGTATGTAAGGTCTAGTGGTCGTAGAAAGATGGTGGGAGGAGTGGATGTGGTGGTGGAAGTAGGTGTGGGGGAGGTGTTTTTAGGATGTTTTTTTTAGTTTTCATCATATTTTCTTGTTTTTGAGCCCACAGAAATCTACATAGGCAAGAAATGATTAATTAATTAGGTACTTAGCTGTATAATTATATTTTATACCCCAAACATGTGTAAGCAGGGTAGAGGACATAGTTTTGCTTGTTAAAATTGCTGGATGAATGATGGATTTGATGTGCAAAACCAATATTATTAGAAACTTTGTTCAAAATAAATGTATCAATTTAATAATTTCTGGTAAATCGGACATCTCAAAACAAAATGTTCCACACATTCGCTCTCGTGTAAGTTGTAGATTTAGCATTCTAGTGAGCTATAAAACCACGCACTCATTTCATTAACATACAAATAGGAAGAATTGGTATGAGACTGCTTTCCTAACCTATTATTGCACGAGCGAAGCGAGTTCTTCCTTTTGACTTGAGGCTCGAGGCGTTGTGTGTTTGTTTGTGTGTTTGTATGCTCCACGATAACTTTCGAACGCCTTTATCAATCAACTTCAAATTTGAAACACAGATTCTTGGTATCTTTAGACAGGTCAAGTTCGTTGGCCAATAAAATTAACCGACTCCTTCATCCTTTTAGAGGCGAAACAAAAGGATTCATTAATATATCTATATATTACTATATATAGAAAATAGTTGTTTTCACCACATGGAATTCGCAATAGATTTCAAAATATATTTTGAGTTATCAGCTGTAGTTGAATATAAATGTGATCAGGCTTTTTATAGAATCTCTATCAGCTGATATACTAATTTAATTTCCCTGATATGGATGAATAACAGCTGTTTTTTATGTGGTAAATATATCTACTCTATAGATACACTAATTATTATTTTATTGCCCTGATATATAGGTCTATGAGCACGGTAGGTCTTTTTTGGGGAAATTGAATCTGTGTATCAGAGCAACGATGAACTTGAACTTCAAGTGATAGATGTCTTGTGAATTTTATGTAAATGAGTATCTTCTAAACAGCCGGTTTTCGTTACTACCTTCCCCTAGGATAAGCTTTCCAAATGAGTTTCCCTTTCCAAAATTAGTTGTTTGCAAACGAGTTCTCCAGCCCGTTGGGCTCACTAGTACTACATCTATACAATTTAAGTAACTGTTTTCAAGTCATTTCGATTACCATACTGTAACTGAAACCTTTTCAGGCGAAGAAAATGAACGTTGACTCATTGAGAAGTAACCTGGCGCAGCAGAGCTTGTCAGCTGAGGTGCGCATAGCTAAAGTGGCTATCTCCATTTGCTGCTTGTTTGTAGCGGCATGGACCCCGTATGCCATTGTCTCCCTTATTGGAGCATTTGGAAATCAGTGAGTATTGTCACAGAAGTGTTTGGGAAGTGATAGCCGCGAGCCGTAACAGGTATCTGTTCAATCAGATAGAGATAAGCTGCATTCTCGTAGGTCCTGTTTGTAACGGTGACCGATTAGATTGGCCAGCAAAAAGATCACTGTTCTCTGCTTTAAAATAACTTCCCGGTGGTTCGGAACCCACCTAAAACTGTAGGTCCAACTCATCAATCAGGTCTCAGACCTATGTGGGCTTCATCCTCAAAAAAAATTGTCACAAACTGTGAGTTTCATGTCACACTACACTCAATTTCAATTCAAACACACACACAATAATAAAAAGACAAAAATAACAATCTTAATAAAAATAAAAAATATTATATTATTTTATTTTTTATTTAAAAATTTGTAAAAAGAGCAGTACGGTAGTGGGTTATGCCTTTGTATCTTTACTTGATTGTGTCTTGTTATGAATAAATAAAATAAAGAAAAAATAAACATAAAAACTAAAAAATATACAAACAATTTGCAGAGAAGATTATATGTTAGGGTGTGGAGATGCCAACTATTGTTACCCACTTACTAGAAAAAGGTTATTCATTTTAGGAAAGACTAGTGGTTACCCCGTGCGTTGCAACGGTATTTTAGTTATAATAGTGCTACCTGGCGAATTCCCAAGAGCCTAGCACAAACCGCACCTTCCTAAAATGTTAATTTTTGTTTGGATAAATTGAAATAAAAAAATTTTTTTTTTTTCACCAAATAAATAATGGATGAAATACACGGGTAATAGAATACTCTTCTATTACCCGTGGATGAAACATAAGCTGAGCTTTGATTCACCAGTCATATGTTTCCTGCATGACTGCAATGCTCCGACTACACAAGTCTGCAGACAGCGTAAATAACGCCGCTAAAGGCCCACCATATGATTAAAAACAGTTGATTTCTATCAACTTCCTTTAAGGATAGATTTCTCCTTTTTTGTCCTTCAGCGAGGGCTTTTGAACTCCCAACCTTCACAGGAACCATCTCGGGACTATTCTACATTATGCCTGGAAATTTCAATACTGTTAAATAACTTAAATCCCGATGGATGCTCTCAGTAATAAAACTTAGAAGAAATGTACCCAAAATCGCACAATACTTGGTTTATAAACGTTCATTATTCTGTTAAAAAAAGTTAATTTAGTTTTTTATAGCTAAAGACATTGTCAAAATAGTTTTCAATACTGTTAAATAACTTAAATCCCGTTCGATGCTCTCGTTTTTCAGGAGAAGGCCGAGTAAAATGCCTTTGGGGCCGTGACTGACAGACAGAAATTGAGATAAGACTTGTTCCGGCTTCTTTAATGTATAAAACGTAAAAATAACCAAAAAATATATCGTTCTGATAAATGTACAGACAAAACTCTAATTGTATTTATATAGATAAGATAAGATAAAATTTTTACTTTATTCAAGTAAATTTACGAAATTTTATTGACTGATTAAAACGCATGTTATTAACAACACAATGGATTGCATATGGCAAATGGTTTGGATATTAACAATGAGATTCTATGTGAAGCATTTACGTAATACGGCGAGGTCTGGACAAAAACTCGTCCATTCAAACTTTACTTTGATAATTTCGAACGAAGAGAAAGAAAGGAAAGGAAGGGGTGAGTAGGAGAAGAAGAGGAGAAGAGGGAAAAAATAAGGATTAAATATTAAGTTGAGATCCAGAATAATCCGATGGCAAATCGTAGCAAGCAAGCACACAATCAGAAACAAACTGTTTGAAAAAATCAATTTCAGATCTGAAAAATAGTTGCTCTTGATCCAAATTCTGATATATTTCATTCTCATTGCTGTTTTGGTGTTGATAATGTACTGATCAGTAATTTTGTTTATGATTTTTGAACTTGTATAAATAAGCTGTCTTCTGATAGGTTCAATGTTATTTTATAGATCTGAAATTCATTTTATGATGGTCTCAAACTCTATCGGCTAATGGCAATGTCGATAATAACCTGCAGCCTTGGATTCGAATGTCATTCAGCCATGGATGTTTCTCATCATTAAGGCTGTGCACAGGGTTTTTGGTCATAATTTTTTTTCGAAGCTTATTGGATATTATTAAGGTATTGAAGTACTAACTATTGCCATGAGAAATTATTTTTTTCATCAAATATTTTATGGAATATGGGAGTTCAAAGTTGAAATTTTTCGGTTTTTGGGGGGCAATTGAGCTCACCTACAAGTTATTTTAAACATTTGATAATTTTTTTATAACTGGAAGACACCTTGGGGAAAAGAATAACACATTTTTTATTTTAATTCAACCATTGGTTTTTTCAAAATAATTTTTTGAAAAACTGAAATTTTTCGCATGTTTTAAAAAATTTATTTTTAGAAAACTAATTGTTTGATCGGAATGAAAAATATGTCATTTAATTTCTCAATGTGCCTTTCATGTAATAATAGATAATAAAAAAAAATCAGATAAAAAAAATATCAGATAATAAAAAAAATTATCAAATGTTTGAAATAACTTGTAGGTGAGTTCAATTGCCCCCAAAAACCGAAAAATTTTAACTTTGATCTCCCATATTTCATAAAATATTTGATGAAAAAAATAATTTCTCATGGCAATAGTCAACATTTCAATACCTTAATAATATCCAATACAATAAACTTTGAAAAAAAATTATAACCAAAAACCCTGTGCACAGCCTTAACACTTTCACCTCATTACCCACGCACAAGTTTCCAGACTCATGTAGGCATCATCCGCAATGAAAAAAATGTTATTAATGCTAGTAAAGGCGGTTTTGTATTCTAATGTATATAATCAATAATAAGACATGAAGTCACAACTACATTATTGAAAATAATGAGATACTGGTTTTGGTTGTTACACCATTAGTTGTTTCACTCTGATGGGAAGAGCATCGTCAGACGACCCACAGAACACACAAGTGTGAAGGTTTAGTATCAGAGTGAAACGGCCGTCACGCCATAGCGTGAGTCACAATTTCCCCTTGAAAATGTTTTTTAACGTTTTTTTAAACTGTTTGTTTAAGATTGATAATGGTGTAACAATCGAAACTAGTATATCACTATTTTCAATAAATGACTGTGGTTGTGATAACTTCATGTCTTATTCATTATGGATATCTTCCACAATATCACCTTTGGCACTACAAAGAAAGCTAATGTATATACTTTATGACATTCTTCACGTACAACACTGTCTTACAATCATGTCATTAAATATAATAAATGTCATATTAGTTGGAAAAAGTCTCGGTTTATTGGAAATTGATTTGATTGTTAGCTTTAGCATAATTAAAAGTTCCTCAAGTTGACGTTTGTAACAGCCTCCCTAAACAGTTATATCACACTGAAATTATGGAATGCACAATGTGCATAATATAACATTAAATGTTAGGTTCGAAAAATAAATTTTAGGTTAAGAATATTTACAAATTCTTCGAATTTGATGAATTTCTATGATTTTTTTTAAATCTGTAGCTTCATATCATTTATTAGAAAAATATTTCATCCTTTTACAAATGAATTTCATATTTTCTTCTATTATAACACCGAGGTATTATGGGACACTTTACTCATGGGACACTCTGTATAGATCTATTAATACTTTCAACCCCAATTATCTCAAATATTGAGAGAGTTCATTCTCTAAATGCTAAACCTAAGCATTAAGGAGAAGTTATTACCTACCTAACTTAGTGTATATTAGCCCTCGGTCAATATAGGTACAATTTTTGAAGTTGAGATTCGTAACTCTTAAAGTAGACTAAACAAGAGTGTATTGTGTACTTCGACTTGGATTCATCGTCAACCTAGAAACTCTTATTTTATTTAACTTTTCATGTGAAATTTAACGACATGCAGTCAAAACTTTGACTGCATGTCGTTAAATTTCACATGAAAAGTTAATATTAACAACGCAGTTCGTCATGGAACAAGAAATCCAAGAATCTTATTTTATTTGTTGTTTTACAGGTCTCTGCTAACACCCGGTATCACCATGATACCAGCTCTAGCTTGCAAATCGGTGGCTTGCATTGATCCATACGTTTATGCCATCAGTCATCCACGCTACAGGTATGTTGGAATCATACTTTTAGTTTTTATTCATTTGCTGGGAATTGATTAATTAATTTTATTATTAGCGAATGGCTTTTTTTTGTGGGGGGGGGGGGCAGACCCTTTACGGGTAGTTCCAGCTTGCCATTTAGCCATGTTATGGGTACACGGTCATCCGTTTCAACAGATTATATTTCGAATTAAATTGTCCAAATTCAGAACAATTTATTAATTTATTACCTCTATTGCAGATAATAGATTTTATCCTAGTAAATATTAGAGAGTTTACGCAAATCAAATACACACGGCTGGAAGCCTACTGAATTATAAAGTATTTTCAACTCCTGGATCTCTTGTTCCATGACGAACTGCGTTGTTAATATTAACTTTTTATGTGAATTTAACGACTTGCAGTCAAATTTGACTGCAAGTCGTTAAATTCACATAAAAAGTTAATATTTTCAACATTTATTCATTTCGAATTTCTCAAATTGCTATTAATTTATACGGAAGACTTCCGCAATGGCGGTGACTGATATTTTTGTACAGTAGCATTCATCGATTTCCATCAGATATTCAATGCTGTTGTTAATATCCGCCATTGCGGAAGGAAGTCTTCAATTTAAATTAATTCGAGGAATTCGAAATTAATAAATTTTGTTTCTGTATATTTGTCAGTTTGTTAAATTGTCAGTTACTTCAAACCAACCAGTGAGTTATTTATCTTTGATTTTTACTATTTTATCTTCATTGTTTCTATTCAATTTTTCATTTTTGCTATGATATTTTTCTATTTTTTCCTACTAATAGGGTAGAACTGGCTAAACGTCTTCCATGGCTGAAAATCAAGGAGCCAGCAGCATCTGATACTCAATCCACAGTAACAGAAAGTGCAGCCACCACATCATCTGAATAAAAATATCCGCTATTGTTGAAAAGAAATTACAGAAGGCAGTCTCGAAAAATTATCCTGGTTGCTAGTAACTGTAGAGTATTTATTTCAAATTTTTGTATTTATTTTTCTTCTCTACTTCTGATAAAACTCTACATTTTTCTTCAATATTTTTCATAATTCACAGCAATAAATTGTTGCTGTGATGGTATTTCTGTGGTAGATACGGTATTCATAACGCATTTATGACTAGTATCTGTAACAACCGCATTTACTCATAATAACAATGAGACAACATATCTTTGTTGAAATTTAATTCAATTGTGACAACACCTAGTCGTATTTAGAATAATATTGACCTAATTCATGACACCCAAAAAACGACATCCTTCCAAACTCAATTCTATCATTTTTCAATCAAACTCCAATTTTTTTAGGATAAAATAGAATTTATTGCTATTTTTATTTAAAAAAATGATCAAAAATAAAAATTCTGCTTTAGAAGATTACAGTTTTTACAGTAAATAATAATAATTGGCACAAAAAATATGAACACTCATTTTAAATTGTAACACTATTTTTCTTAGGCCCTTACCAGATAAGAAAAAAGGGAATTTTAAGAGACAAGATTTCGGAACTTCAGGATTCAAAATGGACTTGCCACTATCATGAATATAATGGATAATTGTTTATATACTAGTAGGTGTACCCTGTTCTGTTCTAGTTTCATGAGAAGTTAAATGTAAATTTGTTATACTGAAACTAGTCTTTGTATTTTTTTTCCTTTTTTTGTAATTTAATTATGCATTGTGCTATTAAGTTTTTCTATTCTTGTGGAACTTTTTTAATATAGTTAAATAGATTTATTCTTATTGTATTGAAATTTTGCTTGTTTTGAGTAGGTAGCATGTGTGTTGTAAACGATATTTTGCAATTAAAATTGCAGGCTGAACAATTGAATTATTTTTAGTAACAACTTTCTACTTCATTCTCCCTTTCCCTCATCTACTCACTCTCTCTCTCTCTCTTCCTCTTCTTCTACTTTCTCTTTCGTCTTCTCTCGTTTAGACAGCCCAAATGAAGCAGTAAGTAACTGAGCGCTACTTTAAAGTACGTGCAGACCATACAACACAATCACACGTTACGAGCGAGTGATCAATTTTTCTAAAGACGGGTCTCACGGCATATTTTCATACACACGTTTATGGACATCAGCTGTTTCCGTGGAAAAATTGCTTTTTAGACCCAGTTTTCAGAAAAATTTATCACTCGCTCGCAACTTTGTAATTGGGCCATTAAAATGTTTTACGGAGTCTTACGGAAATGCTATCTCATATTGGAATATTTGCGCGTTGTTGTCACTTTCACGTTTAGAGTTTTCACTCACTGTTGTTTAAAAACATTGCCGCCTGGCTCTAGGCTCGCTCGGCTACTGTGCAACTTGGCAGCACTGTAGGCTTGGCAACCTACCCCATAAGCCACCTTATGACTTTTTGCATAGACTATAGTATGATGATAATTGAACACGCGTATAGCAAGTCTATATTGCCAACTGTTTATGGTGAGTTCAACGACTTTATGTCAATTTAAATTGAGAATAAATAATACTTTTACTCACTTTTAGATGTTGAATTTACCACAAAAAGTTCATATTAACAACGCAAATCGTTATGGAGCAAGAAATTCAGGAAAAAAATTGTTCTAGTGCAATAAGTTGAGGGGTCTTAATACTACAATGTAAGGTTTGCACAGACAGTAGTATGATTATTATTATTATTATTATTATTATTATTATTATTATTAATTTTGATTATTAAAAACTCGTGTGTAGCTAGTCTACATTGCTCTTCTTTTTTTGTAGATTACGTCTTGGAGACTCCATTTAAGGAGTATAAGACAAGTCAGATTAACAATTATACAATCTTATACACTAGTTACCATAATTACTATATTAATTAGTTGAGGTGAGGCTTAATTTTGATGTGAAAGGAGCTCTTGTACACTATAAAAAGCTTTATCAACTACATATTTTTTCAATTATTTTTAAATATTTCTATGTTTTCAAAACTGTAAAAACTGCAGTAGCTTGTTGTAGAGTCTCCTACGATTTTGTTTGAATAAGCTACTATTGTGACTCACCAAGTTTTAATCTCGGCTTCTTGTATTATAATCGTGTACTTCAAAATTTTGGCTAATATCACTATTTTTCACATATAAAGTAGCATCATACACATAATACTCTAGCGCAATGTGTCTTTGGACGCGCTTTTACATCTGTAGGCTACCGGTACATTAAATCATATTTTCTTCATTGATCTTATTTGCATACTATAATATATCACAATTAGTATATAGCCTACAGTTTTTTTAAATGCCATTACATTCGTATAATTAAACAAAAGTGATATATTATTAAGCTACTTCTTGTTATAAATTTCATAACTAAAGTTCGGTCTTATTTTTGGACGTTTCCAATATACAATTCGAATATTTGTAAAAATCTTGATTCGATTCGTAATAGAATTGTTATCCAACTTCTGCTGACACAGTTCGAAATGAATCCGATGACTATTGTATGGCTTCATCAAAGTGAATTACTACTCCACACACTTCTTCGGTACAAAATATACAACTATTCTTTTTGTTTACACCTGATATTTACATTTTCTGTGATTAAACTGCATGTTCTTATTCTATAAAGAACTCATGAAATAAATGTTTAATACTTGGACCTCAATAAATAGTGAAGATTGACTGTGGGTGTGTATATCGGGATTAATTCACTCATGTTTGAAACATTGAAGCGCTTATCTTAACAAAGCCTTCAGTGACTTAATAGAGCTTATAGCCATTATATGACTATAAAGTCACTGTAAAATAGCCCAGTCAAATAAGACTTATTGTAGACGAAAATATGTATAAAAAGCTGGATTTTTCCACCAGATTTTTAAACATCAGATGAAAAGCTTTGGTCCTATTCATCAATAAGAGTGCATAGAAACAATTGAAAAAATGAGGAATGAAATAAACCATTTAATGATTTTATTTTTTCATTAAATTCCTGTATTTTACAATATCATGTTCAGTTTTGGTTGTCTCAGAGACATATTTTTTATATTCATCAAATTACATCAATTTTCTGGGAATACTGCAATTTGATAGTTGATTTGTCAAACAATTTCGTCCTTGTAAACAAAGAATAATTTACAAGTAAAAGTAAAAAAAGTATTAGTCAATACAAATATGATATAAACCAAGTCATTAAGACCTTAAGATAGAACAAATGTGAGCACCATCACTCTGTTCAGATTTCATAGAGTTCATTGAAGTCTGCTTTATCAATCAAAATTCTTATTAACTTTTCATGTGAAATTTAACGACTTGCAGTCAAATATTTGTTAAGAATAATTAGCCTATAACTCACTTAATCTTATTCTTAACAAATATTTGACTGCAAGTCGTTAAATTTCACATAAAAGTTAATATTAACAACGCAGTTCGTCATGGAACAAGAAATCCAGGAATTCAAAATTATTTTTATAGATTTCTTGAATAGCTTCAGATTTTCAATCTTTCTAATGGTCTCGGGTAATATTGCACAGTATTAATGTATCATAAACTTGAAATAAATAGTGTATTGATTTATTATAAATACAAAATTCAAAGGGAGAGCTTCAGGGTTGAACAAATATGAGACCTAAGGACTTTGATTATTTTTACTTCTACTGTTGCTGTATCTTCTAGGATTCTAGGTACCGTAGTTCGGCTTGAGGGTTTCTCTCGCGTTTGAAGGAATGCCAAAGTTGTATCCAGGGTTTCTCAGGGTGTGTTCCACTGACCCCTGGGGGTCCACGGAAGATATTTGAATCGTTATTTTAAAAATCACATATGTCAATAACACCCATAAAACATATGTACAAAAACTATTTTCCCATCCTAAATAATATTCTCTCTATTTTAAATAAATATCATTCAATGGTTATTACGACTAAATTAATAAAAATTGTAGAGGGTAATTTTTTAGGGGTCCGCAATGACAACATTAGTAATTCAGGGGGTCCACGACAAAATAAAGTTTGAGAATAGGCTACACTAAAGCTGTTCAACTCCTTTGTTAATCAGCAGAGTTTTCTCGCGTTAATTGGCTTCTAATACTTAAAAGTTTATTTATTTATTACATTTTTACAAATTCTATTGGGTCTGATGAGGCCCATAGTGGTACACAACAATAAAAGTTCAAACTAAAAAACAAAAGTTAAATAAAAATTACAATTTCGCTTGCATATAAAGTTGCTATGAAAATTAGTTTCAAGAAAAATAGAAGAATAAATAAACTATGAAGTTGAATATTAATTAATTACTACTATTTAACCATCAATTTGAAAAAAAAAAAACTGTGAAAGGAAGAACAATTCCTCTTTATTCCACTGATTCACTATAATTTTATTATAAAATTTGTTGGATTTATTGATTCATAACGATCTGCGTTGTTAATATATACTTTTAATATTAACAGGAATACAATTATTATTATATATTCACAATTTAAAACTAACAAGTTTTAGATGAATTTCAAACCAATCAGCAAGTCCAGTGTGAGAGAAAACTAAGTTACAAATGCGTTTAAAAGAAATCTGAGTTTCAATAATAAACGGTATGCTTCCTTATGAATTACAAATGGTTAATCAACTCTGCATCGTTCTTTATATTTTGTAGCCATATATATTGATAAAATAACAAATATACTGTGATATGTTTTCTATGACGAAGTAATTAAACAATCTCATATCAAAACTGACACTGTATTTCTATTTAAGTTATGAATTTTACTCACTTATAAAGAAGGGGTGCATTTCGCTTCTAAGGAGATCCTTCATTAGCTATATCAATCTAATACCATAACGCACACTGTATTTATATTTAAATTATAATTTTTTTTTCTCACTTAAACTAGAGGAATGCATTTCGCTTCTAAGAAGCTTCATCAGCAAATGCATCCCTCCAGTATAATTTAAATTATGATTTTTACTCACTTATGGAGGTACTGCGGAGGCATTTCGCTTCTAAGATTCATCAGCAAATGCTTCCCTCCAGTATAAGTGAGTAAAAATAATATTACATTTTTATTATAAATTCAACACTTTTAGTCAATTTTAATTATGAATAATTAATATGTCTACTCACATTTTGGCCAAACGTATTCGAGTCATGGAGACTCATCTTCAAATGCGTCCTAGATCGGCATGTCGGTTTTTTGGTTAGTAGAATTTATAGTGGTTTTTGTATAATGTGATCAAAAAGTTTGAGTGATTTATAATTTAATCGTTCATTGTAGATGGTTTGTTTATTGTGTGTGGTGTGTTTGTCTATTTCATATATTTGTAATTTGTTCCAAGGTGTTGAGTTCATGTCCTTCAGATTTTATATGTAGAATGTGTAGGTTGGTACTGATGTCAGTAAAAGTGTGTCCAGTTTGAATGATATGGTCGGCGGAAGCCGATTCGGTTTTTGTACTTGAGGCTTGTAATTGTTCTTTGTAACTTTGTTTGAATGAACACTGTTGTACTATGTAAAGTTTGTTATAGTCAGAACAGTTCAGTTTGTAGATCCCTGGGAGATCGTATTTGTATGTGTTCAGTGTGGTTATAGGTGCAAGTGCATTGTAATGTATTTTTTGTCGGTTTTTTTTTTTTGAGGATGAAGCCCACATAGGTCTGAGACCTGTGCGTGGGTAATGAGTTGGATGATGGTGATTGATGAGTTGGACCTAAAGTTTTAGGTGGGTTCCGAACCACCGGGAAGTGATTTTACAGCAGAGAACAGTGTCTTCTTTGCTGGCCAATCTAATCGGTCACCGTTACAAACAGGACCTACGAGAACGCAGCTTATCTCTATCTGATTGAACATATACCTGCTACAGCTCGCGGCTATCACTTGTTTCTTTTTGTTTGTTTTGTTTTTTATTTTTATTTTATGATTGAGTTTGTTAATTAGGTCGTGTTTGTGGCTGTTTTCTTGTGCTAGGTATTTTATTGTATCTAGTCCAGTGTTGTAATTTTCGGTAGGTAGTGGTGTGTTGTTCAGTCTGAGTAGCATTGACCTGAATGCTGAGTGTTTGTGTGGTGTTGGTTGATTGGAGGTGCTGTGTATTAGGGTATCTGGCATTGTTGGTTTTCTGTAAATGTTGAAGCTATGTTGTTGGTTTGTGTTCTTTGTAATTGAGAGGTCTAGGAAATTGATCGATTTTTTCTGTCCATATTCTGCTGTGTAGGCTATTGAATGTTTTTGTGTATTTTGTTTATGTATACCGGTATATGATCGGAGTTGTTCACATTGTCTTTTGTTTCCTTTGTATAGCAGTGGAATGTCATCTACATATCTACATAATATCATCTACAAGAAATGCAAGAATAAAAATAATAATTTAAATAGAATACTGTGTCAGTTTGTTTGATATTAGATTGAACAAAGATAGATTCTTATTAATATAGAGATGTCGACAGTGAGTGAAGAATAACAATTATCTGAATATAAATACAGTGTCAGTTTGTTTGATATTAGATGGAACATATATATATTCAATCTAATATTAAAACTGACACTGTATTTCACTTTTAAAAATAATGTTTTACTCACATATATTGGAGATGCTTGAGGAATGCATTTCACTTCTGAAAAGAAGCTTCGTCAGCCTCTTTTCAGAAGTGAAATGCATTCCTCAAGCATCTCCAATATATGTGAGTAAAACATTATTTAAAAGTGAAATACTGTGTCAGTTTTAATATTAGATTGTTCATTAAGTATTTCGTCATAGAAAACATCACAGATACCGTATATATATTCCTATTAATATAGAGATGTTCACAGTCATTGCATAAAGGTGGCAAAAAAATCGTTGATTCGCTAATCAGTAATACGATTAGAATCAACACGTAGCTGTGAGGCGTGAGGGATAAGCCTAATAGGATGACTTGAATCCTCCGAGTTATAAAAGCGTCGATGAAGGATTATCAGACGTCATTTTGAGGCAGCCACAGAATGGACGTGTTCAGTGGGGCCAAAAATTGTCCCAACGAAACTGTTTGGGGCCCACAAGCCAGTTTTAGGTAAGTTGATAGAAAATAAATCATCATTTCTCTCTTCCTATTCAAGCAGTTTTTGAGATTATAAAGTTTTGCTTAATTTTTAATTTAATTTTATATGTATTGTATCTTGCATTGCAGATTTTATTTTGTCCAACTATAATTTGATTAGAAATTGTTTAATTCTCTTTTCTTGTAGTCTATTTTTTACGCTTTCTCAAATTATAAGCTAATTTCACATAGACACAGTCACTAACATTTTTTATGTTTTGCGTTGCAGTTTTCTATTCCGTTTAATTAATTTGATTAGCGAACGTGTTATTTTGTTTTTCTCCTTTCTTGAAGCCTTTTTTTTATACACAGCCTCTTTGAATAAGTCTTCAAATAAACAGGATGATGGAGTTTCTCCCCAGAAGTGAAATACACCCCTCCGAAGTAAAACACCTATACATGAAGTAAAATCATAATTTGAATAGAAATACAGCGTCTATTTTTGTATCAGATCTTAAAATACAAGTTATGTAGTAGCTTTCTTGAATATTATAAGCTAATTAAACTTCCAGAAAGGTATAGCCAAAAATATTTTTCTGTATTTTGCATAAGTCTTCTTATTTTATTCTAACTCGATCAGATATTGTTCTGTTATTCGTTTCCCTTTCTTGTAGTTTATTTTTCAAATATCCTTCTGAAGCTATTGAAGTGTTTTGTTCATCACTGTACGGTAAGTACCGTACACAATCAATGTATAATAAATGAATTCTTCAACTGTATGTTACAGAACTGCTCAGAGATCATTGATATGGAATGTTCCTACGGAAGAGCTTCCCCACATTCCAGAGCACTGGTTCAACTATCCAGAGCCAGATCCTATGTACAATTATGTTCTAGGCCTTCTCTATGTGTTTTTCATGTTCTTCAGTCTTGTGGGGAATGGCCTTGTGATTTGGATATTCTGTTCGTGAGTATTGGTCATGAAGTAATACATTTAATTTAAACTCTGCAATTAAACATTACTGTATAGACAAGAGCGCACTTAGACTTTTGGTTTGGGGAGGCTTGCGGTCTGAGATTTTGCTGACCTTTTTTTGCAAGAATTATAACACCCACCCACCCTTCCTCAAACTAAATATTTAATTGATGATAAGCTTTTGAGTTCCTTTCACATCAAAATTAAGCCACACCCCAACTAATTGATATGGTAATTATGTTAACTAGTGTATAAGAGTATAATTGTTGATCTGACTTATCTTATACTCCTTAACTGGAGTCTCAAAGGCGTAATCTACAAAAAAAAGCCTTGCCAAAAATTTACTTTCTTTAATAATTACACATTTTTTAGATTTATCTTGAACAACTGGGCCAAAAAAAACATTGAAATTTGGTACACAAGGCTCAATAAGTCGCGTAGTAAGAAAGGGTTCCAAAATATTCTGTGAAGATACATTACGTCAAAAACGGACAATTGTTAAAATATAGTGTTTTTCGATGTTTAGACCCAGAATAAACTATTTTTGAAAATTTAGTTGATTACCATTATTTTCTTGAGAGCCATATGGCCTAGAAAGTTAAGTATCCAGGACTATTCAAGAACAAGAACGGTACAGCTTTCAAAAATTTTCCTAAAAAAAGCAAGAATTTATGATTTTTAAAATGTTATACTAATTCTTTTTTTTCGGAGGATGAAGCCCACAAAGGTCTGAGACCTGTGCGTGGGTAATGAATTGGATGATGGTGATTGATGAGTTGGAGTTTTAGGTGGGTTCCGAACCACCGGGAAGTGATTTTACAGCAGAGAACAGAGTCTCTCCTTTCCCATCACATGGGACAGTCGAACAGCTGCGAGCGAAGAGAGCCTGTTGACTCAATTCTTTCCATTTTTCCCCTGAGGGTCAAGGGGGCTGAGCTCGACTATTGAGGCGGGTGTAGTGAGTCAAATATGCCTGCTGGTTGTCAAAAAACCGACAATTCTTCCAACAAATCTCTCCTCATTTTTTGCGTATTTTGTACAATACCGTACCTCAATAATTAAGGGAGTTGAAGACGTGTAACAATGTTTCATTTATTTCTCCAGCTCCTTTAACATCAAACCCATTCAAATCACCACATGAATGAAAGCCCTAGAGATACAGAATTACTAATTAATAGAGACAGCTGCAATAATCCACTATCTTTACCTCTTCACTAGTGTCTACATCAATTTTTTGGTGAATGTTCGATGCTGCTAGACCTTGAAATTCCTAAGATATGTCTTGGAAGTTTTGTAATGATATTTCTATGTTCATAAATTATATTAAAACAGTTGTGAAACAAGAAATGTATGAACCCTAATCAGCTTGATGATATTCCACAGATTATTTTCTTGAAACATATCAACATTTTTATAAAAATCTCAGGTACAGTACTTGGAGGGGGGTTTAATCCCCAAAGTCCCTCATTAGTGTAAATATATCCCCAAAAACCACTGAGAATAGTCATGTTTTAGTAGCATGTGCTGATGGAACACGATTGGTGCGTCCTAGATTAAAATGTCCTCCCCACTGTCATTGTTTTTGTAAAACGCTTTGACCGCAAATGCACGTTTTGCACCACCACTCCAACAATCTAGTGCTGACAGGCTGGCATGACTTATCCGGTACTAACAACCAGCAACGGCCACCAACACAACTTTCAAAATCTTGTGTTATTTCTTTGGATAACTCTGTATAATTTCAATATATGGATGATTCATTAAAAATATCTAAATATATAACATTTATAGGGAAGTGATAGCCGAATGCCGTAGCAGGTATCTGTTCAATCAGAGCTACGCTATGAAACTCCTGGGCGCTCTTTGTAAGGGTGACCGATTGGATTGGCCAGCAAAAAAGACTGTTCTCTGCTTTAAAATCACTTCCCGGTGGTTCGGAGCCCACCTAAAACTGTAGGTCCAACTCATCATCCAATTCATCACCCACGCACAGGTCTCAGACCTATGTGGTCTTCATCCTCTGAAAAAAATATGATACTTATCATTCTTATACTAAATTATTATTTTCTTAGTATAGCAGTGTGTGTATTGTGCATTCTCTAGTTTGTGTATTTCTGTACCGGTAGCTTTCTTTATTTAAGGAGAACGAAGCACCTATACAGTTGTGGTCTGATGAGTTGATCCCTGGTTTTTCGGTGCGGGAGCGGGCGGCAGTAGTAGGAAGCCAACTGTGCATGCTCTATTCATTCTTTATTCCTAATTTGAAAACTACGGCCAGAGACAAACAGGTTTTCTGCGTTTCAACTAGCCTGCGTATGTCATTGCAACGCACAGTAGCAGAAAGTTGGAGGAGAAGGGGAAGAATCGGCCAGGGATCAACTCGTCAGACCCCAACTGTAGGTCTGAGACATGTGCGTGGGTTATGAGTTGGATGATGATGAATCTACAGCTTCAGGTGGGTTCCAATGCACCGGGAAGTGATTTTGCAACAGAGAACAGTCTTGTTTGCTGACCATCCAAGTCGGTCACTATTCATATTTTATGCGTATTTTATCGCATCTGATTGAACATATATCTGGCTCTGCTTGCAGCTAATCCCTTCCTTGAATCCTTTTCTATTCTTATAAATATGTGCGTTCTTCTGAACAATTTTAGTTGCTAGTAGTCTAACTTATATATTCTGTAAAAAAATTCAATATGCATAATAAGAATTTTCAACTAATTTTCAAACATAATGTAACCCCACTAACTCATTTAATTTATTACAGAGCCAAGAGCCTACGGACACCATCCAACATGTTCGTCGTGAACCTAGCTCTGTGTGACTTCATGATGATGCTGAAGACGCCCATCTTCATCTACAACTCGTTCAATCTTGGCTTCGCTTCCGGCCATCTTGGATGTCAAATATTCGCCACCATTGGCTCGTTTTCTGGCATAGGTGCCAGCGCTACTAACGCTGCTATCGCCTATGATCGCTACAAGTAAGTAGAGTATTACAATAATATTAGATTATTAATATCCAATACTAAAATAGTGAGAATTGAGAATTTGAGAAAAATTATTGCTGATTGGAAAAATGTTGATTACCAGAAATAAATCATAAATAAATACAAAAATAATATGAGTGTACATAAAATTCGTGCGGTTATCAGAAATAGATAGAAAATTATTACATAATAAAATACTGCAGGAGATATTAATATTATAATGTAATAATGCAATTGAATCAATTCTTAATATTGAGAGTTTAACTGTCCGTGTTTGGAATTTTTTTTTGTAGATTACGTCTTGGAGACTACAGTTAAGGAGTATAAGACAAGTCAGATTAACACTAGTCATATACACTAGATACCATAATTACTATATCAATATTAGTTGAGGTGAGGCTTAATTTTGATGTGAAAGGAACTCTTGTACACTATAAAAAGCTTTATCAACTAAATATTTTTTCAATTGTTTTTTAATATTTCTATATTTTCAAGACTCTTTAAAAACTGCGGTAGCTTATTGTAGAATTTCCTACCAATATAACTAGGTTTTTGTTTGAATAAGCTACTATTGTGACTCACCAAGTGATAATCTCCTCAGCTTCTTGTATTATAATCATGTATGTCAAGATTTTGGTTAATATCATTCGTTTTTACATATAAAGCAGCTTCATACACATATAAGCAGGGTACAGTTAGGAGACCAAGTCTCTTGAACAACGGCCTATATGAATCTAATCTATTTACTCTTTCTACACACCTAACTGCTTTCTTTTGGATCTTAAACACCCTAACGGTGTTCTTTCGAATTGAATAGATTCCACTTATGTTAGGTATCGACTACACAACACATATATTTATATGCTTTACTATATATTTTTCTTCTATTTCAAAAGTATTGTTTATTATACATTATCCTTGTTGTTTTCAGTGTTATCGCGAAACCTTTCGATGGAAAAATGAGTAAGGGCAAAGCTTTCTTCATCATACTCCTGATTTGGGCCTATGTTGCCCCCTGGTCACTCATGCCCCTTTATGGAGTCTGGAGCAGATTTGTTCCAGGTAAGAAGATATGAATTTTAAAAATCGTAAAATTCCTACTTTATTTCCAAAGATTAGGGAGTAAGGTTTGTCTTGATGGTTCGTCTATGGTATTTCTATCAGTTAAACTTATGTCTATAATTTAATGTAAGTTATACCAGTAAAATTCATGTAGGAGCTCATAGTGTATAAATGTATAATTTGAATCAAATATGGATGAGCTAATACATTTATTGTGGTATAACTTTTCATTCCATCATTTTGAACCGGTATTTTCTAATTATAGCTGTTCTTGATGAGCACAACACCAAAAAAAAACAACAACTATTGCAACGCCCAAGTAAATTTCAATCTATGCTAAAGCATAATGCAAAATGTGAACACAACAGGCAGCAAAGCCCAAAACTAAAAAAATACGATATATTGACCAACTAATTTTCAAAACTATAACTGCCAGACTGTCCATAATATAAAAACAATAAATTTATTGTTCCTGCTGTCAATCAGAACCTTCTAAATTTCAAAAAGCTGTTTTTTTGTATCTGTCAATTTTACTGAAGTGAGGAATTTTTAAATCTCTAATTAAATGTTACTTATGATTTGAGCCGGTACTTTCAACTCATAGTTTATGCATTATAATGGTGGAAATAACCCAAGGATATCTCATTCATCAGCAATAATTGTTGAACCAATGTGGCGGGTAATAAATTTCAAGCTCTCATTTTTGCTCTATAAATGTACTAAAGAATTTCAGTTTACAAATATTAAAAAGTAACAAAAAATATATCTGTGAAAATTCTACGAATGCTATTATCCAAAAAATCATGCCACCGGCGATAACCATTATAACTGTATTCTGTTGAAAACTCTACAAATTATTGAAATTGATATTACATTATTTTCATTGTATTGATTATGTGACTATTGCATAGTATGTTTGGCTTATATTTATATATTATTTTGTATATATTGTATAAATGTAACTTACACTGACCAATCTTTGTACCTTTTGGACGTTACCTATTGCTCTTGAAGCCTAATGACAGAATAAAAATCTTGAATATTGATGATAGCGAGTTTATGGTGTAATTTTTTATGTTATTTCCATATTATTCTTACTTGACTCTTTTTTGCAGAGGGATATCTCACAAGCTGTTCCTTCGACTACTTGACAAAGAGCGAAAGTATCCAGTATTGGGTGGGAACCATGTTCGTGATTTGCTACTGCATACCAATGTCACTCATTATCTACTATTACTCGCAAATTGTCAGTCATGTGGTGAACCATGAAAAGGCTCTACGGGAACAAGTGAGTGCTACTATTTGAATTATTAGCCTATTATTAATGGTACGGTATCCAATATATATTCAATAATTGACTACGGACTAAGTATGGATTCAATAATTTTATTTCAGCCTACAAATACACAATTGTAAAACAGGCCAAGACAGTATAGGATACAGCAATGAGATTACGTACACGTCACAAGAAAAACAATCACAAGTTTGTTCTTTAGGAACTGACAACTTATAGATAAAAATTACACAAAGCATAAATCATAATATTATTAACGCATAGACCACCTAGTAGGTAACTAGTGGATAAGAATGGTAATATTGTATGCTCTAACTTATTTATATATAATTATATTTTATTTGATAGATGTCTGCTTCCAACAAGAATAAAATAGGATAATAAAAAAGAGAATAAGACTTGACTTGTCTTATACTCCATAACCGCAATTCTTCAAGACGTAATCTCCAAAAAAAGAAAAATAACAACTTTTATATTCCTGGGTTTCTTGTTCCATGACGAACTGCGTTGTTAATATTAACTTTTTATGTGAATTTAACGACTTGCAGTCAAATATTCATTAAGAATAAGTATAATTAGAGTAAGTAAATTATACTTATTCTTAATGAATATTTGACTGCAAGTTGTTAAATTCACATAAAAAGTTAACTTTTATATGTAACGCTAAAAATAATAACATTTATATACAATGCTATAATAGATTTAACATCAGTTTTCTCAAACTCTCTTTTTTCAATACAATTCAATTTTTGAATTGAATCAACGAACTATTTTTTTGTAGATTACGTCTTGGAGATTCCAGTTAAGGAGTATGAGACAAATCAGATAAAAAAAATACTCTTATACACTATATACACTAGATCAATTATTATTCGAGGTGAGGCTTAATTTTGATGTGAAAGGAACTCTTGTACACAATAAAACGCTTTAACAACTAAATATTATGACTTTACAAGGGTTTTAAATCAGACTCTATTAGATGGCGCTGTAAAATTGCAGTGTTGCACGCTCGTGCTGTGTTTTCATTGCATTGCAGGTCAAGAAATGAAGTCATTCGAAAGCTGGAGTCAGTTTACTTGTCTTGGCAACATGGCACCATTAGTGTTGTCAATTTTTTTATTGAGTTTGGAGATTTTCTGCTATTATCCGTTCGCATGTTCCCATAACTGGTAATACCACCATTTTTAGAACCGCCTAATTCTGTGTCCATGTGAGAAGCCTCCTACATATTATATTGTGTTATATTTTGCATTTTTGTATTTGTTATGGAGAATAAAAAATATTTCAAATTCAATTTGGTGGTATGAAAGGTGCAATTTTCTGATGTCATCTGGAAGCCTATTGGAAAATGTTATGCTAGATATAGAAAAGCTTTTTGTGAATCTTTTCAATTTAAACCTTAGCAAGAATATATTTTAACTAGGTTATCCCGGGTCGCACGAATGTGCGACTTAATTAAACTTTGTAAAATGCATTCCAATTTTAGATTTTCTACATACTGAACGACAGCATTGCCTATGATGATAAGTTTAAGCACAGTATGAGTTGCTCCATTTCTAAGTGGGTATCAAACATACCTATGATGCTATGAGTTCCTCTTCTTTTCCTTCTTCTTCTTTTTTTTCTTCTTCTTTTTCTTCTTTTTTTTCTTCTTCTTTTTCCTCTTCTTTTTATTCTTATTCTTTTTCTTCGTCTTCTTTTTCTCCCTCTTCTTCTTTTTCTCCCTCTTCTTCTTTTTCTTCTTCTTTTTCTTTTTCTTCATCTTCTTCTTCTTCTTCCTCTTCCTCTTTTTCTTCTTCTTCTTTTCTTCCTCTTCTTCTTCTTTTTCTCCTTTTTCTTCTTCCTCTTCTTCTTCTTCTTCTTCTTCTTCCTCTTCCTCTACTTCTTTTTCTTCTTCTTCTTTTTCTTCTTCTTCCTCTTCTTCTTTTTCTTCTTCTTCTTTTTCTTCTTCTTCTTTTTCTTCTTCTTCTTCTTCTGCTTATTCTCCGACTTCTCCTTCTTCTCCGACTTCTCCTTCTTCTTCTTCTTCTTTTTCTCCTCTTTCTTCTTCTCCTTCGTCTTCTTCATCTTCTCCTCTTTCTTCTTCCCCTTCTTCTTCTTTTCTCTCTCTTTCCTCTCTCTCTCTTCCTCTCTATCCTATCCTCCCACCCTCTCTCTCTGAATGAACAATGAAAAATAAACTTTTTGTTTCAAAACAGCTGATCATCAAATCATAAGTTGAAATGTGAAAATGTTCAGCTCACCGATCCCTATGTTAAAGCAATGGCAAAATTGAAACTTTGATCGTTCATTGCTCATGTCAACTTTGATGACTTTTTTTCATTGGAATCCGCTATTTAGGATGCGTGTTCTTGTGTTATGAATGAGTTTATGTGTTATTGTGTATACACATTTCAAATTTTCTCTTTGAACAAATTTCCTTCTGAGTTATTTTTAATTTAAAAATTTTCTCGAAAATATCATTCTCATTAGGTAATTCTTGCAATTTTTTATTTCATTTTTTGTCAGGCGAAAAAAATGAACGTTGATTCTCTACGCAGTAACCAGGCTCAACAAAACCAATCGGCCGAAGTTCG
Organism: Conomelus anceps; assembly: GCA_948455865.1. NCBI lineage: Eukaryota > Metazoa > Arthropoda > Insecta > Hemiptera > Delphacidae > Conomelus > Conomelus anceps. Next base: position 8,750,090 of record OX418220.1, read on the forward strand.
TATAGCCAAGGTGGCCATCACTATCTGCTTCCTTTTTGTAGCTTCATGGACACCTTATGCCGTGGTTGCAATGATTGGTGCTTTCGGCAATCAGTAAGTTCATAAGTCTATTAGCTTATTTGTCTACCTTTTTTACTGTTTGTATAGTGGTTCTCAGTAGGCCCACTTTCCTAATCACCAGATCTCGATTGTAGAACTCTTGCTATAGGAAATTCAGCCAATTCTATTCATTCATTCGGAAGCTTTTGTGATTATGCATTCAGTTCAAATATTTTTATTTTTATTTATGTATTTATTTATTTTTATATTTATTCTTTTATTTATTTATTTACTTTTATATTTATTTATTTATTCATTCATTTATTAATTTATTAATTCATTGATTTATTAATTTATTAATCTATTCATTTATTCATTCATTTATTCATTCATTCATTTATTAATTTATCAATTTATTCATTTATTAATTTATTCATTTACTATTTATTTACTTTTAGCGTTAATGGTTTTCAGTGATGATTTCCACAACCTCTCTATTAATAATATAATACTTACAAAGCTTAACTAACCACAGAATACACTCTATATAGAAAAAAGAAAGACTGATACAATACAAAGACAACGATCATTGGTTGCGTTCATGGGAGTCTGCATCAGAAACTAGGAGTCTGATTGGTTGATGAACGTCAATTAATTTTAATTGACCAATCAGAAGCCTAGCGGTGCAACCGGTGCAGGCTCCCATGAATATTGTTCATAGTATGGGCCTACGTCATAGCAAGTCTTCCTCCTCGTTGGTGATGGTGAGGGGTTATTGAGGGGGTTTTAATTTAAGTGGATGATGGATTTAGGGCCTATTGAATATTTTTTAGAGTTTGTACTAATAAAATTCACATATAAAATCCTCAGTCATCAATGACTAAGTAAGAAATATTTATTTCATTATTTTCAAGTAGTACGACTTTATATATTTTTGTCACTGCGACTCATCTCTCTTGTATAATGTGAATTCACGATCTGCACAGCACTATATTATGTATTTTCATTGTTGTATATATGCATGTATGTATATTGTATGTATGTATTTTATTTCGAAATTAATTGATGTGAATCAAATAGATTATTGCCAAGTAGGTAGTGACGAAGTTTGCAGTTATTCAATATTTAATTTTAAATCAATATTTTCAAATATTTTAGGGCTCTACTGACACCTGGACTTACCATGATTCCAGCATGTACATGCAAGGCTGTAGCATGTATAGATCCATACGTCTATGCTATTAGTCACCCACGCTACAGGTTTGTTCACAATATTTTAAAAACATATAAATTGCTCAATTGTATTTTTAGTAGTATTTTAACTTTTTGCGGATTGTTTTCAACTTTGAAGATTATGTTTGAACCATGTGAACCATGTTATAGGAAACATGGGTTTCACTTAGTCACCTAACCTAATGTAACCTAACCTAACCTAACTTAACATCTTTAACTAGGGCAGTCTGGTCACTCATCCAAGCGCAGACCCATGCGCTCGTGTGTTAACATCACCAATCACCCAGAGACCAAACTATATGGGCGTGGTTGATCACCCAATCTCCCCGTTTTCACATTCAACTAAAACTTTTGGAGTTTATTATTTTTCCACGATTTTATCATGTCTTTTTATTAGATTAAGCATTGCTTTTTCTATAGACTAAAATTTTAAAGAAAAGCCACTGTTTTATATTTTATTTATTATTTTGTATTTTGTGTTTTGTCAAGCCCGATTATTGAGGTATATTAAATGCCAATATCATAAAGAGTACAAAAATGCATGTACAAATACCTACTATATGCATAGAAATTCAACAAAGAAAACGTCAAAATATATATTAAATAATTCAGTACCACAACAATAACTAATCTATATGCATAGCCAGTATTATTTTAAATTAGTAAATATATTAGTAGTTTTTTATACTTATTCATTTCAAATATCTCAGTAAACATCATTTTTTCATAGAGACCTACTCCATAAACAATCAGTCATATTCTTAGTTTTTTTTTCAAATAGCTACTGTAGTATTCATATAACTTGGCAGCGTGTAGCAGATGGGACATGCTACATCTAAACCCAGCATACTGCTGCCAAGTTATATGAAAACTAGAGTAAGTGTAGTTTCCTCTTTTATAAATGGAGAAAGTTTATTGAAAAATGTTGGCCCTAAATGGAGAAAATATATTTGACCAAAAGCTTTCATTCTTAGAGTTACAATGTTGACATTTCTTATTCTAATCTTATGTAAGTAATATATCTTACTCTACAAGCTACCGCAGTTTTTAAAGAGTCTTAAAAATATAGAAATTTTTAAAAACAAAACTATTGAAAAAATATTCAGTTGATAAAGCTTTTTATAGTGTACAAGAGTTCCTTCCACATAAAAATTTAGCCTCACCTCAACTAATTGATATAGTAATTATGGTAACTAGTGTATAAGATTGTATAATAGTTGATCTGACTTGTCTTATGCTCCAAAACGTAATCTACAAAAAATAAACATCATTTCCTGGAGTCTTCATATTGAAGAACCCAGCATGGACAAATAATTGTCCTACACTACCAATAAATACTTTTTATCATCAATAAATAGTTTATAGTCAGAAACTAAATGTCTGTAATCTATTATTTTTAGTACTCATTTTTGAATTCCGGATCGACATACAAAGTTATATTCTTGCACAAAGTTGACATATTTTTTCATGTAAACAGAGTTGAACTGGCTAAACGTCTTCCATGGTTGGCCATCAAGGAAGCACCGCCCGTTTCTGAGACTCAGTCAGCTGTTACCGAGACTACAGCGACTACACCAGCAGAATAAGACCATAAATTTCTGTCGCTGCCTGGACCAGTCATAAAGTTTATGTATTTATGATTTTTGTAGATCAGTAAACTCATGGCTACTATAGCTACAGGGCTGGAACTCGTAAATATGGCAATGCAGCAGTCGCACTAACAAATGTGTAGCTTCTATATAATGTATCACTATATCATCTGTGGTCAGTGCTGTTTACATGATAAACCTGGTGACACAACAGTGTTGCCAAGTCGTATGCTTCGGCCCTGTAGTAATAGTAAACCAGGTTGAGTGGTAGAAAAGACTTTATAGTCTTAACTCCGCATTATAAAGAAAAATTTTTCATTGCATTGTGCTTGGAGTGATTTCATTATTCAGTCATATATAAAATTTTCGGATTTTAAAATTACAGAAAATTCATCAGATATGCCAGTGGGATGTCGTATTCATACAAAGAATTGTTTATAGAACATTATTTGAGATAGTGTATATCAATAAAAGTGTTAAAATGGGTTTTTAAAAAATGGCGCAACCCTGAGATCAAACAGCGGAAGTCATGCATGGGATGAATTTTCTGTGCCCCAATGGATATTCAAGCAACAGTTAATTTAATTTATTCATTAATTTATCTAACATGCAGTCAACCATCCCACACAGCACAATAAACCTGTCCCAACCTTGTTTCAAGTATAAAAGAACAAGCTTACAAGCTTAACTTTAGCTTGGGTAAACAAGCTTTTAAGCTTAAAAATAGCTTGTTTTAAGCTTCGAAGTTACCACTTTCTCAACTTGTTCTAAGTTTGAGGTTACAAGCTTAAAACTAACTTACAATACCAGGCTAATAACAAGCTTGTTTAAGCTAGGCTAAAGTAAGTTTAAAGTAAACTTGCATTATCAAGTTATTAACTGACTTACAATACCAGGCTAAAAACAAGCTTATTACAACTAGTCTAAAGTAAGCTTAAAGTAAACTTACATTCCCAAGTTATTAACAGGCTTTTAGGTAGCTGATTGAACTTTATCAACAAAAATCTGCAAAATAACTATAGTTGAAACACTGCTGTTGAATAACAACAATATTGAAATTGGAGAGCATCATTTAAAAAAACACTATAATTTCCTGGACAAAACTATAGTATTTAAAATTTTTTTAAATAAAGTATATAGGTATTATATGATAAAATTAACAGGTTTGATTACCAAATCACTCATAAAACAATGCATATAGTTTCCATAGTTAGTAGGGGTTGGGGATAAATTATATGTACAAAGAAGGAATCTTCATAAAATAATTTTAATGTATACAACACACACAGCAGTGTTTATTCTGAAGTAGCTGCTTGAGGGTTTTCTTCTACAAAGGCCCTGAAAAAAGAATCACAATTAAAATGACGGAAGTAGGTTGATAGGGCAAATGTCATGAATGCAAACATGTGATGGCATTTAGAGCCATTATATATTTTAATCAACAGTGATCATCCAAATGCTACAGCTTAATTTAAACCAAATTGTCACTTAAATCAGTGATAGGTGGCAATCATAATATGGCTGAAGTAGCTCACTCTAGATGTGTAGCACAAATACAAAAATATGTGCTGGCAGTTTACCCATTTCTCAATATGGTAATAATATTTTTGTCATACTCATACACATTCACCACTTTACCAAGCATTGAATCGAGCCAGTAAACAACTGTTTACATAAAGAACAGCAGATTTTCATTACTGCATCCTTTTTCAGTGTGTTAATGGATATTACCACATTCCAGCTGATTCAGAATTTGGAAAAAACAGCTGATCTCAGATAAATTATAGTATTTTACTACTGTGGTGGATTTTGAGGTTATGTTTAATGATGTTTCTTGTACTTGCTCAAATTTTATAATTTTTATATTTCAGACTAGTATGACAAAAAATATCATTTGTAACTTGTCTGAGAAGATGTTTACCATACTTGTATGAAAATATACTGCACTTGACTTCATCTCATGCATTAACTTATCATACTTGTATGGTAAACTCCATTTCCCACACTTGTAGTGTAATATACTATCTTTTTTTGTCAGCTGATGTCACTTGATGATTATTACCTCACACTGTGTGGTAAACATCATCAAATGATAATTACCTTACACTTAGGGGTGGCTACTTGCTAATAATTCACTGATAAAACATTTGACCAAAAGCTAGATTTGCTAATCTAAGATCATTATTGCCCACTCAATTTCATCTTGTGCATAAACTATCATACTCAAACAGTAAACACCATCTCACCAGCCACGTTATGTAATATACTAAACCTATTAAACTAAAACTAATATACATATGAGCTTACATATAAGCAAGGTGAATTTCTATTCCATTCTTACAAAAAAAAGGAGCTTCATACCCATATAAGCAAGGTGAGTTTCAATTTCTATCTCACAAAAAAAGGAGCTTCATACACATATAAGCAAGGTGAATTTATATTTCTATATAACAAAAAAGGAGCTTTATACACATATAAGCAATGTGAATTTATATTTCTATCTCACAAAAAAGGAGCTTCATACACATATAAGCAAGGTTAATTTCTATTCCATTCTTACAAAAAGAAGGAGCTTCATACACATATAAGCAAAGTGAATTTCTATTTCTATCTAACAAGAAAAGGAGCTTCATACACATATAAGCAAGGTGAATTTCTATTCCATTCTTACGAAAAACGGAGCTTCATACACATATGAGCAAGGTGAATTCATATTTCTATTAAACAAAAAAAGGAGCTTCATACACATATGAGCAAGGTGAATTCATATTTCTATTAAACAAAAAAAGGAGCTTCATACACATATAAGCAAGGTGAATCATATTCCTATCTCACAAAAAGAGGAGCATCATACACATATAAGCTAGGTGAATTTAAATTTCTATCTCACAAAAAAAGGAGCTTCATAGACATATGAACAAGGTGAATATCTATTCCATTCTTACAAAGAAAGTAGCTTCATACACATATAAGCAAGGTGAATTTATATTCCAATCTAACAAAAAAAAGGAGCTTCATACACATATGAGCAAGGTGAATTCACATTTCTATCTCACAAAAAAAGTAGCTTAATACACATATAAGCAAGGTGAATTTATATTTATATCTAACAAAAAAAGGAGCTTCATACACATATAAGCAAGGTGAAATTATATTTCTATCTCCCAAAAAAAGAGGTTCATACACATAAAAGCAAGGTGAATTTATATTCCTATATCACAAAAAAAGGAGCTTCATACACATATGAGCAAGGTGGATTTCAGTTCCTTTCTTACAAAAAAAGGATCTCCATACACATATAAGCAAGGTGAATTTATATCACTATCTAACAAAGAAAGGAGCTTGATACACATATAAGCAAGATGAATTTATATTTCTATCTCACAAAAAAGAGAGCTACATACACATATAAGCAAGGTGGATTTATTATCCATTCTTACATAAAAGGAGCTTCATACACATATAAGCAAAATGATTTCATATTCTATCAAACAAAAAAATGAGCATCATACACATATAAGCAAGGTGAATTTTTATTTCTATCTCACAAAAAAAGAAGCTTCATACACATATAAGCAAGGTGAATTTATATTTCTATCCAACAAAAAAAAGAAGCTTCATACACATATAAGCAAGGTGAATTTCTATTCCATACTAACAAAAAAAAGAGCTTCATACACATATAAGCAAAGTGAATTTATATTTCAATCTAACAAAAAAAGGAGCTTCATACACATATAGGCAAGGTGAATTTATATTTCTATATAACAAAAAAAAGAGCTTCATAGACATATAAGCAAGGTGAATTTCTATTCCATTCTCACAAAGAAAGGAGCTTCATATACATATAAGCAAGATGAATTCATATTCCTATCTAACAAAAAAACGAGCTTCATACACATATAAGCAAGGTGAATTTATATTTCTATATCACAAAAAAGGAGCTTCATAAACTTATAAGCAAGGTGAATTTATATTTCAATCTAACAAAAAAAAGAGGTTCATACACATCTAAGAAAGGTTAATTCATATTTCTATATAACAAAAAAAGGAACTTTATACACATATAGGCAAGGTGAATTAATATTTCTATCTCACAAAAAAGGAGCTTCATACACATACAAGCAAGGTAAATTTCAATACCATTCTCACAAAAAAAGGAGCTCCATACACATTTAACCAAGGTGAATTTATGTCACTATCTAACAGAAAAAGGAGCTCTATACACATATAAGCAAGGTGAATTTAGATTTCTATCTCACAAAAGAGGAGCTTCAAATACATATAAGCAAGATGAATTTTTATTTCTATCTAACAAAAAAAGGAGCTTCATACACATATAAGCAAGGTGAATTTATATTTCTATCTCACAGAAAAAGAAGCTTCATACACATATAAGCAAGTTGAATCTATATTTCAATCTTACAAAAAAAGGAGCTTCATACACATATGAGCAAGGTGAATTTATATTTCTTTTCAACAAAAAAAGCAGCTTCATACACATATAAGAAAGGTGAATTTTCATTCCATACTGACAAAAAAGGAGCTTCATACACATATAAGCAAGGTGAATTTATATTTCTATCTAACAAAAGAGGAGCTTCAAACACATATAAGCAAGATGAATTTTTATTTCTATCTAACAGAAAAAGGAGCTTCATACACATATAAGCAAACAGAATTTCTTTTCTATTCTTACAAAAAAAGAAGCTCCATACACATATAAGAAAGGTGAATTTCTATACCATTCTTACAAAAAAATGATTTTCATACACATAGAAGCAAGGTGAATTTATATTTCCATCTAACATAAAAAGGGCTTCATACACATATAAGCGAGGTGAGTTTATATTTCTATCTCACAAAAAAAGGAGCTTCATACACATATAAGCAAAGTGAATTTCTATTCCATTCTCACAAAAAAAGGAGCTTCATACACATATAAGCAAAATTATTTCATATTTCTAACTTACAGGAAAATGAGCTTCATACAATTAAAGTGAGGTTAATTCCTATCCCATCCTTACAAAAAAAGGAGCTTCATACACATATAAGCTAGGTGAATTTTAATTTCCATATCACAAAAAAAGAAGCTTCATACACATATAAGTAAGGTGTATTTTTATTTTTATCTACCAAAAATAGAAGCTTAATACACATATAAGCAAGGTGAATTTCTATTCCATTCTTACAAAAAAAAAGCTTCATACACATATAAGCAAGGTGAATTAATATCTCTAACAATAAAAGGAGCTCCATACACATATTAGCAAGGTTAATTTATATTTCTATATCACAAAAAAAGAAGCTTCATACACATATAAGCAAGGTGAATTTATATTTCTATCTAACAAAAAAGAAGCTTCAAACACATATAAGCAAGGTGGATTTATTATCCATTCTTACATAAAAGGTGCTTCATACACATATTAGCAAGGTGAATTTATATTTCTATGTAACAAAAAAAAGAAGCTTCATACACATATAAGCAAGATGAATTTATATTCCTATCTCACAGAAAAAGGAGGTACATACACATATAAGCAAGGTGGATTTATATTTTTCTAACTGAAAAAGAAACTTCATACACATATAAGCAAGGTGGATTTATATTTCTATCTCACAAAAAAGAGAGCTTCATACACATATAAGCAAAATGATTTCATATTCTATCAAACAAAAAAATTAGCATCATACACATATAAGCAAGGTGAATTTTTATTTCTATCTCACAAAAAAAGAAGCTTCATACACATATAAGCAAGGTGAATTAATATTTCTATCTAACAAAAAAAGGAGCTTCATACACTTATAAGCAAGGTGAATTTATATTTCTATCTAACAAAAAAAGGAGCTTCATACACATATAAGCAAGGTGAATTTATATTTCTATCTCACAATAAAAGGAGTTTCATACACATATAAGCAAGGTAAGTTTATATTTCTATCAAACAAAAAAAGGAGCTTTATACACATATAAGCAAGGTGAATTTCTATTCCATTCTTACAAAAAAAGGAGCTTTATACACATACAAGCAAGGTGAATTTTTATTTCTATTTCCCAAAAAAAGGAGCTTCATACACATATAAGCAAGGTGGATTCATATTTCTATCTAACAAAAAAAGGAGCTTCATACATATATGAGCAAGGTCAATTTCTATTCCATTCTTACAAAAAAAAGGAGCTCCATACACATATGAGCAAGGTGAATTAATATTTCTATTTAACAAGAAAAGGAGCTTCATACACATATAAGCAAGGTGAATTTCTATTCCATTCTTACAAAAAAAAGGAGCTTCATACACATATAAACAAGGAGAATTCATATTCCTATCAAACAAAATAAGGAGCTTCATACACATATAAGCAAGGTGAATCCATATTCCCATCTCACAAAAAGAGGAGCATCATACACATATAAGCAAATTGATTTCATATTTCTATCTAACAAAAAAATGAGCTTCATACACAAATAAGCAAGGTGAATTTCTATCTCATTCTTACAAAAAAAGGAGCATCATACACATATAAGAAAGGTGAATTTATATTTCTATCTAACAAAAAGAGGAGCTTCATACACATATAAGCAAGGTGAATTCATATTTCTATCTCACAAAAAAAGGTGCTTCATACACATATAAGCAAGGTAAATTCATATATCTATCAAACAAAAAAAGGAGCTTCATACACATATGAGCAAGTTGAATTCATATTCCTATCTCACAAAAAGAGGAGCATAATACACATATAAGCAAAATGATTTCATATTTCTATCTAACAAAAAAATGAGCTTTATACACATATAAGCAAGGTGATTCTCTATTCCATTTTTTCAAAAGAAGGAGCTTTATCCACATATAAGCATGGTGTATTTATATTTCTATCTCACAAAAAAAGGAGCTCCATACACATATAAGCAAGGTGATTTTATATTTCTATCTAACATAAAAAGGAGCTCCATACACATATAAACAAGGTGAATTTATATTTCTATCTCACAAAAAATGGAGATTCATACACATATAAGCAAGGTGATTTTATATTTCCATATAACAAAAAAAGGAGCTTTATTCCTGTATTATCAAGGTGAATTTATATTTCTATCTAAAAAAAAAGGAGCTTCATACACATATAAGCAAGGTGAATTTCTATTCCATACTTACAAGAAAAGGAACTTCATACACATATAAGCGAGGTGAATTTATATTTCTATCTAACGAAGAAAGGAGCTTAATACACATATAAGAAAGGTGAATTTCTTTTCCGTTCTTAAAAAAAAAGGAGCTCCATACACATATAAGCAAGGTGAATTTCTATTCCATTCTCACAAAAAAAGGAGCTTCATACACATATAAGCAAGGTGAATTCATATTCCTATCTAACAAAAAAAGGAGCTCCATACACATATAAGCAAGGTGAATTCATATTCCTATCTAACAAAAAAAGGAGCTCCATACACATATAAGCAAGGTGAATTTATATTTCTATCTAACAAAAAAAGGTGCTTCATACACATATTTATAAGCAAGGTGAATTTCTATTCCATTCTTACAAAAAAAGTAGCTTCATACACATATAAGCAAGGTGAATTTATATTCCTATCTAACAAAAAAAGGAGCTTCATACACATATAAGCAAGGTGAATTTATATTTCTATCTCACAAAAAACGGAGATTCATACACATATACCCAGTCAGCACAACTATGTAAATTATACGTATTATTTATCTTCAGCCAAGGTCCATAGATGGTATATAATACATATTGCATTTGTATAATATACGTAAATAATACATCCAAATGTCCCACTTTTGATTGTATAATATACGTATATCAAGGTCAATCTATACATTCATTTGGGTAAATAATATGCCAACAGTATATGTAAACAATACGTACACCATAGACATATAAGATACATATTAAAAACATCCCTAGTGCAACAAATTTACATATAATTTATGTTAATACATATAATATATGTAAACTTGATGTCAGTATATATCCTTTTCAAAATAAATTTAATGTAAATCATAGAGTTTGTCATACAAATGGATATTAAATGAACAGCCAGCAATATAGATGAAATAGATTGGGTTTTATTAAAAATAAACAATTTTTGTTGGACTTTGGTACAGTACATTAAACATTAGATTTTTTTGTCTTATTCCAAATTCTGGTTCCTGCCTGCCTAAACCATTCCCGCAGGCGATTTTCAAAAATCTTGCTGGTGAATATAGTGCAGTGTGTTGTACTAATAACCCCTGAAACAATAATTTTTTTATATTAATGACAAATATATTAACTTTTCATGTGAAATTTAACGACTTGCAGTCAAATATTTGTTAAGAATAAGTATAACTCACTTAATCTGGCCGAGCGCTTTCGAATCTATGAGATCCATCTTCAGAGGCGTGGGTTCCTAGATCATCATGTCAGTTTTTTGGTTAGAAGTGTTGTGGTTTTTGTAAAATGTGATCAAAAAGTTTGTGAGATTTAAAATTTAGTTGTTCATTGAGAATGTTTTGTTTATTGTGTGTGGTGTGTTTGTATATTTCAAATTGTTCCAAGGTGTTGAGTTCGTGTCCTTTAGATTTTATATGTAGAATTATACTGCAGAGTTATATGTAGGGAGATAAGATATACACTGTCACAATACAATTAGATATGCAACTCAGTAGTCTAAGTAAAGGTAAAAACAGTTTTGGAATTATTAGTTCAAAAATATTTAATAATGTACACAATTTAGTCATTCAAGTTGAGATCCTGAACCCTTTCTATAGCTTGAGTGAATACTTTGCCCTGAAGTCAGTACACTTTTGATGGACACTCAGTACCAAATAGGTAGGCCCACTATCTCTAAGAAACTTTATTTTAACTAGACAACACCTAGACCAAAGCCTAATAAACCTAATACATAAAATGTAGAACTACTTAATGAAACTTTATTTGTAATTGCACAAGAACACCTTATACACCAACACTGCACCCACCCACTTCAAAGTAATAAGTCATAGGTAATAGTCATAGGAACTCTCTGATTTATGTACCCAGTGGCGTACCGATAATGGAGCGAGTGGAGCAGTCGCTCCAGGGCGCAAGGCTGTGAGGGGCGCCCCGTTCTTTAGAGAAAATTGCTTTTTACTTACAAAAAATGTATTAATATAATGAAGGCCAAAAGGGTAAAATGCAACACAATTTAAAAAAAATCGTATGTATACATTGCTGTGCATTACTAAAGGGAACATTCATGTCAAATTTAAAAGAAATCGGTTCACACGTTCAGCCGTAAATGTGTTACAAACAGACAGAAAGCAAAACGGTCGAGTCAAAAGAAGCAAATAGTCGAAAGTACCAAGCACAAACAATTTAAATTGGGTGAAAAATAAAGGTATAACAATTTCAAGTAATTGAATGAAGACTTTGAACTTATTCTGGAAAAATAAATCCACAAGAAGTTAACTGGTTTTTATATTAACAAGAACAGGACTGAAATACACCACTTTTGAATCCTATTTCCAAAATATAAGAACGTTTTTGTAAGAACGACAAAATGATAAAAAAATAACTGCAAATTTATAGAAAAGAGAAAAAATCCAAAACAAGCTGTTTGGAAATTGATAAAAGCAGAATCTGGCCTGGCAAAAAATCATTCATTGGAGATTCGCGTCTCTGACAAATAAGGTGTAGTAAGAGGCGGGAAAAAGCCGCTGATTCATTAAATGACCACTATATTAATATCAGCCCAATCGGGTGGTTGAGTGTAAAGACTGATTTTTTTTTGGGGGGGGGGGGCATCGAAAGACCCTTCCGCTCCAGGGCGCTTGAAACCTCGGTACGCCACTGTACGCCATTGGTTTCTATTACTAAGAAGATGGACATTGAAATTTGCAGGCCTAATACTGGCTAACTTAGTTTGTAATATTTTCATTTGATTATATATTGTAGGATGTCAGCATAACTGTACCCCTTACATCGTTTATATAAGGTACATAATGTTGACATATAACAGTAAATATAGGCTATAAAATGAAATATAACTTATAACTTAGGCTACTTTTACAATGCTCTGTGGAGTAAGGTTTTGGTTACTTATCATAATGTAAAGACATTGAAATTCATCATCAAAACAAATGATTTTACAATATTATACATCATACTCACCTAACCTATCTCCACAGTGCTGTAAAAATAGATAAGTGAAGCCAATTCCATTTTAAATTTAATTTAATGTTCAAACCACCAGAACAAATGATTCAATAGCCAACTTATATTATTAATTTCGATGTAAGCTATTGATATTGGTAAGCTCAATATTTCCAATCAGATAAGTTAAGTGTGGTACAAGTACAATACTCGAACCACAGCAGAGACTGAAAACAGATTTCAGTGGAAACTGTCAGTTGGGATAAGTTACCGGTACCTAGATGTTTATATGTTGTTCAACCAATAGGCCCTAACCCTATTTAGTTTTAGTTTTGATTATCTAACATCAATAAGTTTATTCAACCCTGCAATTGATATGAAGCTTGAACTTAAGTGTTTGGAGTTTTGTATTTGGGGCTAAACAGTAGGCCTAACATACAGAAACCTAACCTAAAAGACGTTTTTATAAGTTTCTTGGATTCTTTCAAAGCCAATAGTGACATAAAATTCAGTTTCTTTTTATATATTATGAATAAATACAAAATAATACGTTTTCCACACTTACCTTGAACGAATAATTAATTGTCCTTAGTTTGAACTCTGAAGAACAGAACAAACTAATTTCTCACCTCACACTGCCAGAACAACAGTTCTTGAAAATTGACCTCAAAAATACACTACTAACGAACTCAAACTATAAATATATTGAAAAGATAATTAATATTATACATATAATGAAATTAATGTACAATAATTAAATGATTTATTACAACTAAAAGCAAGGGCAAGATCGAACAGAGCAGAAGTAGAAGCGTGTCTGTGTCTGTGTGTGTGTACTGTCTGTGTGTCTCAAAGTCGAATGATCCCCAGTAATAGTGGTGGAATAGTGGAATGGTGGTAGCTTGGAAAAACAGACTCTAAATCAAAATGGACGACACCTTTATTCTGAACCAGCCAACTCACTACCTTTGTTCTAGGAAAATATTTCTCTGGGGCTGGGGAAGTTTAAGCTGTCTAAATTGTAAAAACAACTGAGATAAATATTAAGTATTGCCATGTAAATATTTAGTCAATCTCGAATATAAATAATATATATAGTAGTCAATACTTCTATTATAGCTTATCGAACATCCTGTTCATCCTGTGGATATTGGGACATTAATCAATAAATGTGTAGTTTATGCTAATATCCAAGTTCTATGTTAATTTGTAGTTTATGACTATAATTCAGCAGTTGATATTCAATGCTGTTAAAATTTTTAATATGCAGTGTATTACTATTACAGTGCCCCCTTTTCACAATAGGTTTACTAAAGTGCGGGTTGGCCTTTGAAACACTGTTCCTAAGGATATGGCTATCGGTACCTCAACTCTGATATGATATTGCATTATGCACGGATGGTTTTATAATTCATAAACAAATAAAGACAGATTTTGAAAATACATACACTTTTATTTATGTGGTCAACTTGCCACCAAAATGTTATTGTTACAAAAATAGAAGAAATACAAATATTACACCCTAAAATAAGTCACACAAGGGAAGAAGCTATCATATCACAATTACAACTTAATACTATTACTTATCTTGTCTTATGGTGTTCCAATTTCAATTATTCATAAATCTTGGACATGATGCACAAAATAAAAGGTTAATAAAATGAAATATCAAAGTTACATAAGAAATACTAGTTGCTCAATGCACTGCAACTATAAAATCTAATAGTGTTTACAACACAACTGACTTGTCCAAGATTCAGTAAGCAAGTGAGCAGGATCTCGAAAGCTATTCCCATGGTAAACCTATTCCCCCTATATGATTCTGAGAATCAGACAATACCTAGACAAAATCAAGTAATTTCTGGAGACTACATCATGGTGCTGCGTCAGTAAATGTAAAATGAAAATAATTATTTCATCAATAATAAAATCAATTACAAAATTAAATTATAATACATAAATTTGTATTTTATTAAATATCTATTTTAATATCCCAACGTTATAAAGAAATTATATCATAACATGCTATAAGAAAAATAACATAAACTTACAAGACATATTCGATTATTTGTTATCGATTACACTAAGTCGATATATCGATATGGACTACTATAAGTCGATATATCGATATGGACTACTATAAGTTGATATATCGATATGGACTATTGACACAGTATTCAAAGAGGTTAGGTCAACTCATTAACAGTGACTTTTAACGTCATTTTAATTGAAATAAATAATTTATCAAGCATTATTATTGTCATCCTAAAAATGTATCATTACACTATATTCATTGAAATGTATAAGTCTGTATTTTGTAAACTACTCTACTTATCTACCATTAGCATGCGGCTATCCTGAGACTTTGATCCTTTTCTTCAAGGAAACTTTATAGCACTCAAGAAATCCCTTCCACTTGAGTCCTTCAAGTGTATTATATTTTATTCATTCTTCATTTACTCAAATACATTGATCATTGCTTTAGAGCATTTCTAGAAAGCTACTACATTATTTTTATCTATTTTGTTTGAATTGTTATTAATTGCATTTTTTAGATCTTTTAAGGCTGATAATCAGTCTAATGTATTATATGTAGTGAACTCAGTATAAAGCGTGCAAGAAAGAGTTCTTCCCAGTTATTATCTGTAAATTGCAATCAATTCAACTTTCATGTAATTTTAGAGATACGGTATTGTAGCTGATGGTGATCAACAAAAATAATAAGCTGAGATACAATTAGAATAGTCAGCTATGCACTTGGAGTAATTAATTTTTTGTTTTTTTTGAACAGTAGTATCTATGATGTTCTACTTCATAAGGACCTGGAATAATGCCATTTTGTTTTTTCAGACTGATGAAGAATTTAAGAATTATTTGCGTTTGTTACTACCTGCGAATATCACAATTGAATTAATCTGTACTGACAAGCAAATTAATCCACTCTTTTGAAGAATGAACATTTAGCACAAATACTGAGCAAGAAAATCATAAATAAACAATTCAAATATCCAATAATGTCTACAAATCTGCAATGATGTAGGCCTACTATTAATCTCTTTAAGATGAAAATGTTGCCAACTTTTGACAATTTGTCTGCTTTTTCATGCTTTCACATGAATAATTGAGATGATATAACATCATAGATAAAAATGATAATTTGTTATTGCTTCTTCTTACCCTCCAGAAAAGACTAATAAATTACCACTGATACACTAATAGTGATACATACCAGTTAACTACATAGAACCGAACAGAATAATGATTGATTGAAATTATAAAAAAATATATATTTTGAATTATCTATAAATAAATCTATAATTGAATTATAGATAAAAATGATAATTCGTTATTGCTTCTTTTTACCCACAAGAGAAGACTAATAAACTACCACTGATATGTATCAGTTATAACCGCATAGAACTGAACAGAATAAATTATTGATTGAAATGATTACATATCACACCTATTGTGAGATTGTTTAGAAAAAATTATCATAGCTGGAGATTTATAGATACCTTTTATATTTTACAATAGAAGATTGAGTGTTTGTGTAAATTCTCGAGTTTCTAGTTTACTTGGTTGCAATTCATGTACCGTAACATTTTTAATGTGATTGCAAAGCTTGTTCTACATTATTAATGTGCATTTCAATTTTGGGGTGTTTTGATGCAGGATTGAAATTCCCAATATAAATTATAATAATTTTATGGTTGGTTGAGTGTCAACACTCGATTGCTATAATACGAAAAGTAGCGGCCACATAACTGGGCGAATAAAGTTGCTAATTATATATGGTGCATTTTGTTCAATTAGACAATACATTTGCTAAGTGTGTAACCGGACAACTTCTCTACCCTTAAATCTCTAACCATATATATGTAGCCGGAAATCTTCTACCTCTACACACCTGAACACCCTTTATGTAACAATAATGAAGTACCTTCCTTCACCCACACATATGACACCATTTTTGTCCGGAAATTTCATCTCTTTACTAAACTGTATATGCATTCAATAATTCCAAATCTATGATTGGGAGCTTTAGGTTCGTTTACTCAAATGCAAAGATAATTTTATATATTTCTTGTCTTTCACCTGTTTAGCAACTGAACTAACAAGAGAGCAAGGAACGAACTGATTTTTTGGAAATAAAAGAGTTGGTGTATTTTAACCCATATTTATTTTACGATCCTAAAATTATTTTCAACATAAAGAAGTCACACAATTTTCATTTAAACTACTTCATTAATTTTCTACAAGATTTTGCTAACTTATGTCTTTTGCTAACATGTAAATTAATGAATTGAGGGCCTCGGTCAATCAATACGGTCTTAATTTGAGCTTTATACTAAAGATTAGGCACTCACCAGTGTTTTTTATCTGTCCATGATCTACGAATTTTATTTCAAACGCCCGCCATAACATCACGTACAGTACAACAAACTTCCGAATTTCCTTCAAACTGAACCCGCGATTTTGACTTAATATACTTTATCAAAATTTTGACCGAATAAATTCACAACTAAGTTCACCGACTTGATCGCTCGCCCCTCCTAAATGGGCCGCAGCCTCACTTAGAAGGCCCGAGGCTCCTTCACAATTTTTCTGCTCTTCTCGCGGCCACGTCTCGATTCGAACTCTCGCTTTTCCACTCCAATTATGACCCCCTCCAGGCGACAAATTGGCAGAACCACGTGGAGTACTGAACATAATTTTAGTGGAGTCGCCAAAATTTCAAGAGAGGTCATTGCACGTTCCAAGCATTCCAAATAAATTTGTAATTTCATCACAGATGAAAGTTCAGTACCGTGGAAATGCTTGAAACCTGCAATAATTTTAACTACTTCAATGCAAGTTAGCAAAACCTTATATGCAAAAAATAGGTAATTGTGAGACAGCCATTTCTTTAAAAAATTAACTTTCTCACAATTACGACAACATAGCAATCCAAAGTTCACTTGAGTCCATATTTGAAAATTTGTCAGCTTAATTCTAATCAGTTCAATGCACCTGGAAAAAACACTAAATCACTAATAAATTTCAATAATATAACATTCTCAATATTCCCCATATTACAAGTGCATTGCGAGATTGAACCTGGCACAAATCTGCCGCACTCCAAAATTATGTTTGATCAAGTGAATTTGACATTGCTCTTATGAGCTCAGATAGTCATGTTGAGGTCGGAATTCATTTCTTTCATAACTAGAATATGGTTGTAATTTGCCATAAAAGACAGCAGCTCGTTTTCGTAATCTATGAAATAAGATAATTTTTATTTAAATATCAACAAGCAACTTATCTGAAATAGATAAACATAATTCAAGTAACATTAACTTGACCCCGGCTGTATATTCTTGTACTGAAGTAGCTAATATTTTAGTCTTTATAAATTGTCCTGTTAATATACTGCAACACCCCTACATGCATTATTCGATCTTTCATTACAAAATAGAGAGTATCACCTGGCAGAGCAATTTGAGTGATAAGACTATTGATTTCAAAAAAGATTATGAAATTCCAATAGTATTGAAGTTTTTGAAACGAAAAATTGCCCTGAGCTCATCAATGTGACAAGTAATGGATTGTATGTTAATGTGGGCAGCTTCAAATATCTTTTTATAGGGCCGAAGCCTGATAATATGTGGCCGTTATCGCTGTTATTGTGGAATGAGGGTGAGTGAGCTGGGTTGTCAGCCAGAATTGCAGACTAACATCAGAGAAATGCATGGGAATGACATGTAGGCTATAACTAGAATGACAATCTAAATAAAACAGTTTTAAACACATGCATGTTCATAGACCATTAAAGGTTTGGTCTCCATATAAGGGTTTTTTATCAATTGGAGTTCAATTTTACACAAAAGATGCTAGCTCTAGTAGGTAGGCATATATGATGCAGCCGCTTGGTGGTCCATTGTAGACGTGTGTGGTTCCCAGTGGTAAGGAGTCTGCATGTTTTCATGATATTGCTGTAGGGCAGTGCGACTGTAACATGAGAAAAATCGACCAGAAACAATAGCTATAAAAGAGGAGTTGAGGTGCAATGTCCAAGATTCTGGAGAAAAAGATTTTATGATCTATCTTATGACTATGGATGAGATTTCATATAAATCGGGGAAGAGAGGAGATGAAACAAGAGAGATAGAAAAAGAGTGATACTGGGCATGCCTTAGAGAAGAAAACAATATCTCCTTGAGGGAATCAAGTTGCTGTAGTATCCAGCTTCAGAATTTCAGATCATTTACTGACAAGAGTTTTGCAAATTCTTGGGTTGATGATTATATAGTCATCAGGACATTTCAATCCCATCATCTTCCTACACCAATGATCTTGATCATGCATCAGCTGGTGTATTTTGTTGTTGAGCTATGAAGCAGTCTCTCTCATAACTCTGTGACTCTTAAGAGGGACATATTTTTTGAAAAGAAACAGTACATATATGGTTATTTATCAACTCAACATATAATTTCTATCATTATTATCAAAAATAGACTTCAATTCCAGATTGAGTGACTGGGGATGGTACCATATCTTTCTATGGCTCACAATAACAGCCTTCTTATCAGCAAATATCATTAGATCCAACTATATGTCTGAGGTAGAAGGAAGATACATTGCTTGGAGAGGCAGCATAGTCATGCCATTTACATAAAACATAATGGTCAATTAAATTTTGTCATGTGCATCAGGTACAAGCAGGTCGGTATTAAAGTCGCCCATAACAGCAACATGTTTGTAGGGCACCAACCTCTCCGTCATTTTTGTGCAATCGATCATTGAAAATAATGATCATAATTATAATCATCACTTGCAACAAGCCTGCTTGGAATAGTTGGTTTGAGCCAAGTCTCTGATACCAGAATGATATCGAAGTAGCAACAGGCCTATTATTATTGAAAGCACACCATCAGAACTCATCAATATGGCATAGGAGGGATTGTGCATTCACATTGGCAACCTTCAGCCGATCAGGAAAAGACAAGACAGCATGCTCAACCAAATCTCCAGATGCCGCAATATATCTGTGCGCATGGAATCTTGCCGCTACAGTTGGGATAAAAACATCAATTTATTGTAGTAGAGTCGCAAGGGGAGTGAGAGAGATGCTGATGCTGACTGAGTTGGTAGGCGATGTGATTCGAAAAGCAAGCATACTGAACCACCTCCACCCCGCCCGCCTATTTCCTGACTCTTGAGTCCACGCACACAAATAATAATTTACGCCATCTGTACTCAGCATGGCCCGACTTACATCCCTCTGAGAGGACATAAAGTGAAAGGAATCAGCCCAGCAAAGGCAAAAAGCTTCACAAACAAAAAAACATTTTTTTTGTTTTGTTTGTGGATTACGTCTTGGAGACTCCAGTTAACAAGTATAAGACAAGTCAATTCAACAATAATCTATATAATTATATAAAAATGAATGTCTGTCTGTATGTATGTATGTATGTATGTTCCCTATAGACTCCAAAACTACTTGACAGATCGGCATGAAACTTTAGGAAAATGTTGTCTGAATATTGGGGGATGGTTTCTGACCATGAATTTCAATAGGGGGGCTAATAACTATTATTAATTAATCCATTTTACAAATCTAACCTACTGAACTTGCCGGCCAAACAGCTTAAAGGAACAGCTGATAGAAGTCAACAGTGTTTAATCATATGGCAGGTTCCTTAGCGGCGTTATTTACGCTGTCTGGAACATAAAGACTTTGCATGTAGGCTACTGTGCAGTCGGAGCCTTGCAGTATGTAGGAAACATCATATGACTGGGTATGATGAAATGTAATTATGCCGGGTTGATGACAACTGTTAACCAATGCAGCAAGAAATCTGAAATGCATTCTCAGTAAGAGGTGGCGAATCTATATGAATAAAATTAGAGTCTTGTCTGTACATTTATCAGAATTATACATTTTTTGGTTATTTTTACGTTTTATACATTAAATAAGCCGAAAATAGTCTTATCTCAATTTCTGTCTGTCTGTCTGTCACGGCCCCAAAGGCATTTTATGCGGCCTTCTCTTAAAAAATGAGAGCATCGATCTGGATTTTAGTTATTGAACAGTATTGAAAACATTATTGACAATGTCTTCAGCTATAAAAAACTAAATTAACTTTTTTTCAACAGAGTATAATAAACGTTTAAAAACCAAGTATTGTGCAATTTTGGATACATTTTACACAGCCTTCTCCTGAAAAACGAGTGCATTGATCAGGATTAAAGTTATTTATCAGTATAGAAAACCTTTTTGACAATGTCTTTAGCTATAAAAAACTGAATTAACTTTTCTTTTTAACAGAATAATAAACGTTTAAAAACCAAGTATTGTGCGATTTTGGATACATTTCTTCCAAGTTTTATTACCACATAAAAACAAATCACGTGATTTATCATGATTGATGTGTTTGAGGCCACAGAAAACACATACTTGTACTTTTATAATATATGCCTTTATTTAACCATGATGAATACAAAATAGGTTAGTTCATTCCTGAACCAGAGCCGAACAGAACATGATCTCACACATGACATAACCAAACTCAAAGTTATGATGTTGTAGATCCATCTTGTTTCCACTAATATGTAATATAAACTTAAAAAAACACTTTTAAATGGAAATTAACTCATGTTATGGCGTGACGGCCGTTTCGCTCTGTTGTCTAGAGCATCGTCAGACGACCCACAGTACACTGACTTAAGGTATGAGTTTGAGGGTTATGTATGTTGGAATGGTGATGGGGTGGGGGGAATGAGTAGGCGGGAGGTTAGAAATTGGGATTATTTTGTCAAATAGAGTATGTGAGAAGAAGTTAAGTTGATCATTTAAAATGTTGTCAGGTTGCTGCTTTGCATGTTTGTAAATCTCATATTGTTCTAAAACATTGAGTTTCTGGCTTTTGTGAGTGAAGTGTAGTGTGTCTAAATTAGTGTCAATGTCTGTATAACTGTGGCCTGTTGAAATGATGTGTTCAGCAAAAGTGGAATGTGTGTTTGGGTGTGAGATGGCTCTTGTGTGTTCTTTGAATCTAGTGGTGAATGTCCTGCCAGTTTTTCCTATATAGAACTTGTTGCAGTCATCACATTTCAATTTGTAAATTCCAGATCTGTTGTACTTGTTTTGAGATGTTGTCTGAGAATGCAGGTTTTTTTGAGTGAATTAGTTGTTCTGTAAGCTATTTTATATTTGAGTTTCCTGAATGAAGCTGCTATTTTATGAGTTTTGTTGTTGAGGTAGGTAAGTGTGATGAATGTATGGGGGTTGTCATTCTGTTTGTTGCTGGTGTGAGTGATTGGTTTTGTTGATATTCTGTGCAGTAGTTTGTCTATTAGTGTGTGTTTTAAACAGGTCGAAATTGATGATTCTTGTTTACAACAATGGCCGTTGAGAAGACGAGTTCTTCTAGACGTTACCCACAAATACTTGCCAAGGCGCATGTGCAGACTTGGTGCATTGCGGGTAGGTTTCATGGACACTTATCAGATATGTATCAGATATGTCTTGGCATGTATCACTGGATCTGGAGAAAACCGGTTATGATGAGATGTAGCTCGGACCTATCTGAAAACTATCATTTGATACATACATTTTGGATCACATAGTTACATATCTGATAGGTATCTGTGACTTAGTGTGCTGTATGGGAGATGGCCATGGTTGAAACTCAGGTACTACCAGTTGATAGTATTATTTATTATTGTGAAGAAAATCATCCTTTTATATTACAAACTGTAAACTATACCCTGCTTATATGTGTATGAAGCTACTTTATATCTGTGATGTTTTCCATGACAAAATACTTAATGAACAATCTAATATTAAAACTGACACTGTATTTCACTTTTAAATAATATTTTACTCACATATATTGGAGATGCTTAAGAAATGCATTTCACTTCTGAAAAGAAGCTTCATCAGAAGTGAAATGCTTTCCTCAAGCATCTTCAACATATATGAGAAAAACATTATTTAAAAGTGAAATACAGTGTCAGTTTTAATATTAGATTCTACTTTATATGTAAAAACGAATGATATTAACCAAAATCTTGATGTACATGATTATAATACAATAAGTCGAGGAGATTATCACTTGGTGAGTCACAATAGTAGCTTATTCAAACAAAAACCTAGTTATATTGGTAGGAAACTCTACTACAAGCTTCCGCTGTTTTTAAAGAGTGTTGAAAATATAGAAATATTTTAAAAACAAATGAAAAAATATTTAGTTTATAAAGCTTTTTATAGTGTATAAGAGTTCCTTTCACATCAAAATTAAGCCTCACACCAACTAATTGATATTGTAATTATTGTAACTAGTGTATAAGAGTTTAATTGCTGATCTGACTTGTCTTATACTCCTTAACTGGTTTCTCCAAGATGTAATCTACAAAAATCTCAAAATAGAACTGGTGGGTGATGACGTCACTATCTGTTGGTGATATTGGAAAATTTCAAGCAGTAAACAAAGTCCTTCGAACTATTCTCTTTTGTGTTTGTTTCCATTCTAAGTGTCATCATAACTATGAGAAATGAATGTGAATTACAATAAAATATATAAAAATTAAAAAATAGAATATTCATAAAAAAAGAATAAAGGCGAGTAGTACCAATTCAAGCCTTTGCTGAATCCTTGTAATTTGAAAAGTTATGAGTATTTGTTTGTTTTCTCTAACATGTAAATAAAACCTGATTTTAAAGTCATATGATTGACACATCTCCAATATTTAGAATAAACTATGCAATTTAAAGCTTGATCTTTCCAACACCACCAACAGATGGTGGCACCATCACCTGCCAGTGCTATTTGCATTTACTTTATTTTCTTTGTATTGTATAATACTTTTCCCTACAACTGCTTGTAAAGTAGTTCTTTACGTACCAGTACTGAAAACTAATTGTAAAATACCTCTTTACTGCTCCACAAGCGGTAAAATACCGCTCTACTGCTCCACAAGCTGTAAAGTACTTTACGCTCACCAGCTGTTTTCTTTACGCTTCTGTTTTAATTATGATGCCTTCTCATTGGTGGATCATAGAATCCGTGAAATTCACCTAACCTCAACAATGGCCCATGCTAACCAAATCCGCGCATGGTCTGTGATGTTACAAACTACAAGCTTTCAATGTGTTCGAATCCAGAACTGCAGTTTTAGGGAAAATATTGTATGCAATTTGTGCGTGAAGCTTCTTCATTGCTCTCACAAAATTACTGTGCTCCGCTACGCATCGCGCAGTAAATGTTTTGGCACGAGCAATAAAGTCGCGCTTCACGCTCTTTATGCATGAATAACTATTGTAAACAGTGTAAATATTATGTATGTTTGAATTTTTGAATAAACTTTGAAATTATTTGAACCAATATTCAACTATCTCAATATTATAATATTCTTTAGCATAGGAAGAAACTGTTGCTTCCAAATGGAATATTCTGTTGCTTCTACATGATGGTAAAGAAGTTTAAATCAGGAAAGAAATTGAACTGTTGTTAATTTAAAGTAAATAATAAAATAATCAATTAAATGTTGGCAAAAGCATGAAATTGAGAAGCAATAAACGTCAAATTGAAAAGTGATAATGCAATTTTGAATATTGAAAACTATTCTTAGAACAATAAGTCATAAGGATTATGGATAATTAGCTTGAGATGTAGAATTGTAGAATAATAAGTCATAACATAATGTATAATAAATTTGAAATGATAAAAATAGTTGGTGATAAAATAATCATTGAAATTAGTAAATTGATTAAAAGAGGAATAATAAATTGAATAAAATATGTGCTTCGTACTCATCAATTGAATTATTTTGGAAACCCACCAGAAAACAAAGGAGCTATATATTTTATGTGCTTTGTACTCAATCAATTGAATTATTTTGGAAACTCACCAGAAAACAAAGGAGCTCACTGTAGTATTCATATAACTTGGCAGCATGTAGCAGATGGGACATGCTACATCTGAAATCAATATGCTGCTGCCAAGTTATATGAAAACTACAGTACAACAAAACAGACAATAATTGACCGAACGGTAGTGAGGTCTACCCTTTAATACGATCGGCATTTCCTCTGTCTCACTGTCTCTCTGTCTCACGATTACAGACGAACGCCTTGACCAATTGCTATGATTTTTGATATGGATGTTCCTTATTCCTAGGCCCAGCAATGTATATACATATTTTTTTCAAATTCAATATTTTAAACAAAAAATTCCAAAAATAATAATAAATTATTATTTACAACCTGATTATTAATAATAATTATTACGTAATAATTATTACGTACAACCTGAATGTTGTACGTGACCATATTTTGTGCAAAGTGTTGTTTATTGTTTGATCGCTGGTTTTCATAGCAACGGAAATATACGTTGTGATAAAAATTATGATACATGTTGATTTAAAGGCGATATGATGTATCATAGATATTTATACAAAACCTAGCAGTTAACAGTTAAAACCTATGTTATGTTAATAGTTCACACATACTACTTACTACTTCTAATTTACTACTTATAAAATCATTGAAAACTACATAGAACCATTGAACCAAGAAAAAACATCAAAAGTACAAAAACCAAAAAAAAAAAAAAAATAGGGGTATAATAGAGGATTTCTCCCCGAGAGACATTTAAGTTCCGGTATCCCTGGAAACAGTGAATAGAGAAATAAATTAAGAAATTACTTTTCACTGTAGAGTAAATTACTTTACAAGCACCCTTATTCTTGGACATGAGGTCCACTCTGTTCACAAGTTAATAAGTTGCTGAATTATCCCCTTTTGTTCTTTATATTCTCCATATTATTATTTTGTACTATTACTGTATGTACGGTACCAAATTATACATCATATGCCCCACAATATACTGTCTGATTTAGAAAAAAGCTATTGCTGATACTCTCTAATGTGAAAAAATTGTTTGCCATTCATAAATAGTAATTCATATTATTTAGAGAAATTTATGAGAAATTAACAAATTTAATATTTAATATTATTTAACTGTCAACTTACTAAATTAAACTTGTTAAAGATTTCTCTAGTATAGGTGGGTCGCCATAAGAATGGCGTTGACCCCCATAAGAATACGTGTTAGCTGATGCCATTCTCGTGGCGATCAACCTATAAAAGGCGTTTGCATTCATCGATGTAAATGTTGTATTTGTTTTTTTTATTGCTGATGATTCCCACATGAGTCTGAGACTTGTGCATGGGTAATGAGGTGAATGATTACACATTGATGACAGATGGTGGAGTTGGATTCGAACCCACGACCGCTTAAACGACAGCAAGCAGAAGTTGTGATGCCCCAACCAACTGCGCTAAGCGGCCCACCAAAATGGTGGTTTTATTGATTTGAACTCCTCTTGTTTCCAACAATTTTTTTTTTTTTAATAATGTAATAATGTAACTAGTGGCTTGTAGGGGCGAAGGCCCCTAAAGAAAAAACACTAGTATACATAAAACAAACCATCATAATATGATAAACCCATGCTCAGGCTTTGCTTTTGTGGGTATCAATTTCCTTTATTATAATATGTGTCATTTTAATGTTATCAGGCCACCTCGACTACTCCTTGAGTTGTGCCTGATTGATTCCATATACATATTTTGATTCTCCTGAAAAATTCCAAGAAACAAGCCTTCCCCCAATCGAATGTTTTTATAATGATTTGACCGAAACTGCATTAGATGAGAAGGAGTATGTACATGCCCAAAATGTTTGGAGTGCGTGTAACATTCAAACTTTGGGAGAATTTCATAATTTATATTTACTTTGTGACACCCTGCTCCTTTGCGACGTTTTTGAAGAATTTAGAGCATCATTATTTGATAAATATGGGTTAGATGTAACCCACTTTCTCTCACTTGCTCACTTTTCGTGGAATTGCATGCTGTATCATACAAAGGTGGAACTAGGATTAATTAGTGATATAGACATGCATTTAATGCTAGAACAAAATATTAGAGGAGGTTTATCAGTCATCCCACATAGGTATGCTGAAGCAAATAATCCCTATATGGCCTCAATGTATGACCCCAGTAAACCCACAAGCTACCTTCTTTATTTGGACGCTTGTAATTTGTACGGCTGGGCTATGGGACAATCGCTGCCGTCAGGCAATTTTAAATTCCTATCACAGGAGGAAATTGACCAAGTTGACTTTTTAAACACAGCTGATGATTCCGAATATGGGTACATTCTTGAGTGTGATCTTGAATATCCCAAATCTCTTCACGATTTTCACAACCATTTCCCATTAGCACCCACCAAACAAGAAGCTCCATTACACCTACTGTCTGAATACCAAAAAAGTAAGAGTCATAAATCATCGACAAAACTGTTGGCCACGCTCTATGATAGGGAAAAATATGTTTTGCATTACAGAAATTTAAAATTATATGTCCAATTAGGAATGAAGTTAAAATGCATTCATAGAGTCATTAGATTTACTCAGTCTCGTTGGCTAAAACCCTATATTGATTTTAACACAGAGTGTAGGAGAAATGCAAAAAACAAATTTGAAATACAGAATTTTAAGGCCCTATCGAATATAATTTATGGAAAAACTTTACAAAATAACAGGAATCATTATCAAGTAAAGCTTGTTACTGACGAGAGTAAATTAGATAAATTAATTTCAAAACCCCTATGCAAACGGTGGCATATCTACAATGAAAATGTCATGGCAGTATTTCTAAAAAAGTCAGAAGTCTGCTTGAAACATCCCATCTTTGCAGGATTCACAATTTTAGATTTAAGCAAACACCTCATGTTTGACTTTCACTATAATAAAATTTTAAAAATGTACCCTGCCCATTGTGTGAATCTTTTGATGCATGATACGGATTCTGTGATGTATGAAATAAAATGCCCTGATGTTTATTCAGACATTAGGAATAACATTGAGTGGTTTGATACCTCTGACTATCCCCCCTCCCATAAATGCTATTCCACACAAAACAAGAAAAGGGTTGGAAAATTCAAAGATGAAGCCAATTCAAGAATAATTACGCATTTTGCCGGCCTTAGACCAAAATTGTACTCGTTCAAGTATTTGGATGATGGGGGTGACATGATTACGAAAAATACTGCAAAAGGAGTGAAGAGAAATGTAAAAGATAGGTGTCTAACATTTGATTTATACAAAAAATGTCTGTTTGAAAGAGTTGTGCATTATGAATGTTTTAACATGATTAGAAGTTATTCACATAAAGTTTACCAGCTGCGTTGTGCGAAAACGGCGCTATCTTGTCGCGACGACAAGAGATTTATTTTTAGCAGTCGGTGTGCGGAGACGCTAGCTTGGGGACATTACAGAATTGGCGAAAATAGTGTAGAGAATGATGTGGTGGTGGTGGAGGATGAGGAGGAGGAGGAGGAGGTGAATGTACCCTCATGCTCAAGATTACTGCCTCTCGCTGAAGCGCCTAATACCAACTGAAAAGGGGTGACGATTTAAAATTAGATAGTAGACTCACAGCGCGTGCTAGCAAACAGGAGTGTGAGATGGTAGAGTCACAGCACGCGCGCATGCTAACTTAGTTGAGAAACAATATTAGAATGAGAAAGAGCGAGATGAAGAGAGAGGAGAAGGATTCATTAGCAGATGAGTTGAATGGAAGACTCACAGCGGGCGGTGCTAGCACAGTGTTGAGAAAGAAGAACGGAATGAGAAAGAGCGAGGAGATGGTGAGAAAGAAGAAGAAGTCGTCGGATTTGCGCGCTCGATTAGCAGAAGAGCTACATTCTGTGCCCAGAGTC
The DNA here is from genome assembly GCA_948455865.1 of Conomelus anceps. Taxonomy (NCBI): domain Eukaryota; kingdom Metazoa; phylum Arthropoda; class Insecta; order Hemiptera; family Delphacidae; genus Conomelus; species Conomelus anceps. Next base: position 8,778,865 of record OX418220.1, read on the forward strand.
AATTTTAATAGAAGGAAATATGAGTTAAAAAGTGAACAAGATCTTATTCAGGCAGATTTGATTGACATGTCATCATTAGCAAAACATAATTCAAATTTTAAATTTATTTTAGCTGCAATTAACTGTTTTTCAAAATTTGCATATTGTACACCAATACATACAAAAACTGCGACCTCTGTGTATGCTGCACTTGAGCCTATTATTCAACAAAATAAAAATGTTAAACTTTTTCAGACAGACCAAGGTACCGAATTTTTTAACACAAAAGTAAAAGCATTATTAGACAGGTATAATATTAAACATTACCATGTTTTTACTGAAAAGAAGGCTGCAATAGTCGAACGTTTTATTAGAACAATCAAATCAAAAATATATAAATATTTAACGCAGCATGGAACAAAACGATGGGTAGGAGCATTACCAACAATGGTTAAAGAGTATAATAATGCTTTCCACAGAACAATTCAAATGCGGCCATCTGATGTGCGCAAAAAGCATAGGAAACAAATAATAGGTGCACTTAATAAAGCTGCAAACCAACGTTTCAAATCGAAACGAATAAAGCCGAAATTTAAATTAAATGATGTTGTGAGAATTAGTAAGTACAAACAGGTATTTGACAAATCTTTTAATTTTAATTGGAGTGCCGAACTTTTTGTAGTTCACTCAATTTTCCCAACCAAACCCGTAACGTACATTTTGCGCGATTTGAATGGAGAAATAATTTCAGGTCGATTTTACGAGCAAGAGATGAAAAGGACGAAACTTGATGCGTCTGAACAAAGTGTTTATTTGGTGGAGAAAATTTTGAGAAGAACTAAATCTAGATTTCTTGTTAAATGGGTAGGATTCTCTGAACCGAGCTGGGTTGATAGAAAGGATTTGCTCGGTTGAATAATGTAAATATTTTACTTTAAACAATGCGAAATAGGTTGAACAAATTATGTACATACTGTAATTATTATTAGAATACTGTATAATTGTAAATATTGTGGAATAGTGCGCACAAATCGCATGCGCAAATCAATTACTGGAATAAAAATAGGAGTCAGTGTTGAACCGTATTTTCATTTTAGTTTCCCATTAGCTAGCATAGTGACACAATATGGGTGAGGAGGAGGAGAAGGGGGGTAAAACCTCGATACCTATCATCAATTTTGATGAGATTATTACAGGTAAACCGCACACCGAGAGTAAAAATGGTAGTTTATTACCGCATAATGCACGCATTATCCTGATTGGAAGATCCAACAGTGGTAAGACAAATACGTTATTGAATTTGATTTTCAATAAAAACGGATTGAAATTTAAACATTTATATGTTTACAGTAAGTCATTATATCAAGATAAATATGAATTTTTGAAAAAGGTGTTTTCAAAGATAAAATGTGTTACTTTTCATTTATCAGACAATACTGATATGATAAAGCATCCCAACAAAGTTGAGAGAAACTCTCTTGTCATTTTTGATGATTTACAATTAAGCAATGTACCTCAAATTCGTAATTACTTTACAATGGCGAGACATCGCGATGTGGACAGTGCTTATCTGATTCAAAGTTACGGATCTATTAAAAAACATCACATCCGAGATAATTGTAACGTATTGATTATTTTCAAAATAGATCTGTTGAATTTGAAATTAATTTATAGAGACTTTGTGGGGGAAGATATGAGTTTCAGTGAGTTTAGAAAACTATGTTGGGAGGTGTGGTCAAAAGGTGCTCACAAATTTGTTTCTATTTTTACTGAGTGCAAACCAGAGAAGGGTAAGTATCGAGAACAGTTGGATAAATTCTTAAAACCACCCACACACTGAGGTGGGTACAGTGTTTGCACGTTTTTTGTTCATTCAACGTTTGATCATACTTGGGATATTACACAAAGAGTAAGCTAATGAAGAAAATTAATATGCGTAAGAAACGCGGTCGTGCTGCTCCTACCGCTGCATCATCTGTTGGGGAGAGAAGCAGTTTAATAGATAGAATAAAAAAATTGAGAAAAACTATTATTGAAAAACACAGAAATTTATTAGGTTTTCAATCTCAGACTGAAGAATTTAATCGTAAAAGATTGGAGCCAGTTATTCGCCCCCTATTGGAACTGAACAGAAGCACCATCTCTGCAGGAGATAAATTAGACGGTTTGAAACGAGAAAAAAAGTTTGAACAGAAAGCGAAAAAGGAAGAGATGACGACAGATGAGGAAGATGTGGAGGAAGAGGAAGAGTTGGAGGAGGAGGAGGAGGAGGAGGAGGAGGAGGAGGAGGAGGAGGAGGATGGCAGCAATAAGTTGCTCGATTCGAGCAACACATTGCCGGATTTGAATTCAACTTTGAATAGGAGTAGCAGAACCGCTCGTCTCACACGAATAGAACAATTAATCGATAATTATTTAAATGTGTTTCATACTGTGAAATTGAACAATGATATTCCTTATGGTATTCGATACAATAACGAAAATGATGTTTATTATATGGGTGATAAAAAAGTCAGTTTTGACAGCACATTTGTGAATGTTGGAGTGGGGGTGGGAGGGGAAGAACGGTTTAGAATAACTCATGGGTTATTGGAATTATTGTTCACACCCCGCCCGAACATAAATCTTTACAATGAAAGGGATTTAGCGAAATATAAGAAAATATTACAACTGACTGGTTCACATTTGAACAAACAGGGTTATGTTAAACGCAATTCTGGTGCTAAATCACAAATTATTCAAAAGTTATTTCCACCAAACAAACGTTCAAAGTATGGGAAAGGATTATTGAATTTTGTTAGAAATAAATCACGTGATAGAAACTACATATTCTGGGATGATGTTAACGAACTAGTCGAACGGTTATTTATTTTAATGGGTTCAAAAAATGCAGGAAATTCAGCTCACGATATTGAAATCGATTCGATATTACAAGAACTGCGAGAAGGTAACTTTATACAGTAAGAAATGCGAGGACAGCCGGCGTTGCCAGGAAGCTGTTCAGTAGAGCGAAAGAGGAGAGAAAGAAATATGAGAGAGAGATGTGGCTGGGTGAAACCGGCTGTTGCGAAAGAGTATGTTAGAAGAAATGCGGAGTGGGCGCCCCCTCACCCCTCTGCGAAACATCGTGTAAAGTGAGAATAGCCGACTAAAGACATGAGCTGGGGTGGTGACGTCAGTGCTGCCAGCGCGAGTCATCTTGACAAGCAACACAAATCGGAGCCTCTCCGCTGGAGCGGGTGTACCGAGGTGTTGATAATTAATTTCGACATTCGAACAATGAACACCGATCGATTCGGTAGGCTGCATACAGTGCATGCGAAGCAATTAGAGGAGTTAAAAAAATTAGTATCAAATTTTGACAAGTTGAAATTTGAATTGAGTGAGTTGAAGAAAGCTGTTTTAACTAGAACAGAATTTAACAATGAAAGAAGCCAACTTGTCTCGTTTGAAAATCTCAATAGTGGATTAAGTATAATTAATAATGTGTTGGAAAAACGCATGCATGATTTAGAACAGGTTGTTTTAACTAGGAGAGAATTTGAGCAGGAGAAGGCTAGTGTGCTGGTGAGTAGACATACCCTCAATAATGAGATGAAAATTATTAGCAAAGAGGCAAAGGCAGAAAGAGATAAACTACTCACTCGAGATGAATTCAATAGGGAAAATTTACTCACTAAAAAAGAGTTTATAATTGAAAAAGCAGGATTCATCTCATATGAACAACTTAACACAGCTGTAAAAATATCACAGGACCTATTAATGGATTATGTGCATAATAATCGAGATTTCAAGAGGCATTTAAATGATCTGATGTATAGATATGCCTATTATTTGATAGAAAAATGTGTAATGGCTGCCAGAACGTTTGATTATAAAGAGTTGGAGGGACGAGGACTATTGCCAGAACATACTGTCAGCGAATTTCTTCGGCTTATTGGGATGGATGAGCCAACGATAAAATATGATAGTAGTTTGTTTTTACCTCCGCAACAAGAACGTCTATTACAACGGTATCAATCTAGGAATCGGGGAGTGTAGAAATATTCTATTTCTGTGTACAGCCCCCCACCTGCTAGGCACGCGTTGCGACCGTTAAATTCTAAGGTTAATGACCTGAGAGAGAAAGTGGGGGTCGGATTATTTGAGCAAACAGCAAACTATATTAACACTGCACGTGCGAAAGAGAGAGAGGGCTTTGAGAATCACGGAAGGAGGTAAAGCGTGAGTAGGGGGGCGGGGGGTTACGGGAGCCAATAACTTGGGCAATCGCCAAATTAGGGGGATTATTCTGTAAATAACTTGGACTTGGAGAGTGAGGGTAAAGCAAGAGTAGGGAACCTTCTGTGAGAGGTGGGGTCAGGGGGGAAAGGTCCTCTCTCATTGGTGCTTGCGGGGGGTCCCCCCTTAATCTATTGGGAATAAAGTGGGGGCACATAGGGAAGGGGGGTAGGGGGACCTTAAAAACAAAATGGCTGACTGCAACAGGGGGAAGGGGTGGGCGTTTACAAAATGTCTGAACAGGGGGAGGGGGGAAGGGGGGTGGCCACGCCCCCCTGTCTTCTGATTGGTCCTGCCTGAACGAACAATAGTAACTACTTTTGCAGTCTCACACACTCAAGGAATGTCTGGGAAGGATTAAAAAAGCATGATAGTCTATTTTATGTTATAATTGTTTCTCAATTTCACAAAATGCAAATCAATTTGTAAAATCAATAGATTCGTCAGGGGTTTCTCTCATGAACAGGGTATCCTCTTTATTTTATTGGGGAAAATATTTTATTATTAAGAAAATGTATGTACATTGTCTCTTATATTTGAATATTGCCTGTCAGTATGCTCTTATCAAGAATTTAAATCTTACATTTGTGAGCTCAACATGCATTTGCACACCTTTTTTTCAATTTAAAAATAGGCTATAGCGCACCAGCACATATTCAATTGACTGAAGAAGAACAATAGCCTACAAATAAAGCAGTTATGGAATGAATTAATTGCAACATAGATCATAAATTTATTATGTGTTATTGACTAACAATATTTGTATACTGGATTGATTATCTACTAGAAACTTATTAAAGTTTACATTTGGAGAAATTTATCGCCAAGTGAGTTCAAGCAGAAATAATTGTTGCTACACAATAAAATGTTTTATTACATCAGATTTTGGAGGCCATTACTGTTCTCCTATATTGTTTGACGAACTGATTTAACGCTTTGAGTTTTATTCCTGTGTAATGTCCTTGACGACCTGAGTATATATTCCTTTGTGAAATAAGTTATTTCTGAGATGTGAAAAGTGATTACTTACAACAGTAGTGTCAATATTAGTTGTTCAGTGCAAGCATTTCATCTGCTACATTATTCCTTACATCCATACAGAGGTACCACATTTGTGCAATTTACTCAACTGTTTATCATTATTTGAATCTCTATGGTGAATTTATAAATATCGCTTATCATTTTAGTAACCTTTTCAAGATATCAAATTCAAATAAAGTAGCAATTCAACTACCAAGCTGATTTTTTCAAGTTTTCCTTGAAAATTCAATTGGACTTTGACCACTTTTCATCTTAATACCTCTACTCAATTACTGATTCAGATCTTGCAGCAATTCAACTTCTCTGTTAAATTATCAGTTATCAAAATTTGTCTGTACTAGAAACCAAATCTATATTGTAGTTATAAAACTTCTTTAGAAATGATTGGAACCCATTACAAAATAGAATCTGTATGGTAGACTTTTTCAATATCGTATTTGGCATCTCATCAATGTGTGAATATAGATAACTCACTTTCTGTTTCATGAACTCATTTAAGAGTCGTCAAATGGAGACACTTGTTGCTAGATTAGAGATAGACTGTCTAGATATGTTAGAGCGGTTTGTCACAAGTGCCGGTTTTGATGGGCCTCAATGTTGTTTTTCATTGGTAGAAATTTAAAGAGAAGATTGGGAATTCTTCATAGGAAGGAGGACAAATTATAATCTTTGTATCTGTTTTCCAATTTTTTTATTATTTCATTAGGTACCATACCTACTTTATTTGAGTACTGGTACCTATAATAATCAACATAATTGATACCTAATTTTAACAATCATACCAATAATTATTGTACTCAACTTATAATCTATCACCTGCTCCTGCTTTAACATCTTAAAAAGGTCTTGCATGTTATATTTCTATTGTACAATTAACTTAAATGAAATTTTCGATGGTAATTATTCAACAAAACCAATAGCAGTAGATTTTATTATATAGAATGGCACTCAAGTTGAACAAATGTGAAAACTTTTCCAAAAATAATAAAAGACAGTTTTTATATTTGAAAACGACATTCGACTTGGGCCTATTCCATTTTAGTCTTGTTTTAAAATCAGGTATATGGCTACTATAATCCATATTTGTCAACTTTTCGACAGACTTTATAATGATATTGAAGAAATAACCCTAATGAGGATGCTTGCACAGTAAATCACCCAATCAATACTTGAGGATAATCACCATTACAAAACACAATAGATTGGATTAGGTCAATCAACACTGGGCCATATCGCTCAGAATTACATATGCTCAGGTGAATACCATATTCCAGAGAATGTGCTTTGGTAGATTTTGCAATGGTGGTTATCATCAAGTACCTATTGCATGCTCCACTGTGCAAAAACACAACATCTTCTGTCCTTGCGCAAATAGAAGCACTGGGTGTTTTTTCCATTAAATGAAAAACTACATTAGACCTCATCTCAGCCTCTGTTTTAATATGTGCAATTTCTGTGGTTCTTTGATTCTTTGACACTCATCTCTATTTGCATCTGGGTCAAGAATGGTGATGCAGAAAAGGCTGAAATTCATTACATTTTTCTACAAAAACAAGTTACTATCCATCTTGCTGACCTTGATTCTTGCGACTTTGTCGGCTGCCTCTGGAATGTGAATTGCAAACAGCTGTTTGTAGCAACATGGTGCTCCATTAATCTCTTGCCAACTCTTAGCCGTGTTAAAGCCACTGCACATTCACATATAATTTACGTATATTATACAAAAGTCTTATGTGAATGAATCATAAATTTCACATACATGAAGCATAAATTTTACATACATTTTACATACAAATGTCACCTCTTTTTATGTAAATGATACATAAAATTTAGGTCTATACATATGTATGATTTATGTAGTATATACATAAAATTTGATCTCAAATTTCTGATTAATGTACGTAATTTCTTTATAAATGATACGTAAATTTGAGGTCCATACATATGTATGATTTATGTAGTATATACATAAAATTTTATCTCAAATTTCTGATAAATATACGTAATTTCTTTATAAATTATACATAAATTTGAGGTCTATACAACACATAATTTACATAATATTTATATAGAATTTAATCTAAATTATCAGATAAATATACATTCATTTTCTGAAAAGGCTTTTATAAAAGCTATCACAAAATGCTTTTCAGAAAATTAATGTATAGTCGGTACTAGTAAACACATACAAATAGGCAACATTAGACATCAGAAAAATAGACACATTATACTAAAAAACATAAATTCTATAGAATGAAATGTTCAAAACATCCAACAGAATTCAAGTTGTACCTTATATTTATTATTTAAGTTCAACCAGCAATTAGGTGGTTCGGAACCCACCTGAAACTGTAGGTCCAACTCATAAATCACCATCATCTAACTCATTACCCACGCACAGGTCTCAGACCTATGTGGGCTTCATCCTCAAAAAAAAATCATGCATGAATGGATATATAGGCCTACATACTGAAAATGCATATATATTTACTGTATATGTATGTGAATTTGAAAAATTCAAAGTCATTTTCAGATAAATACAGTATTGTTTTATATATGAAATGTTACACCATTAAATACTTCCCATTTCCTCTTGAATACCAGCTAACAGAGCTTTTCATTTTTTCTTATATTTCAACAAAATATGATTATTATCCAACTGTACTCACTACTTTAATGATAGCATTTGTTTTTTTTTCTTTTTTGACACACTAGTTCTGAGACTTGAAAAATTAGTGGGGAGTTTATCCAGAAAAAAGACTGTTTTATGATAATACATATTTATTTTTCTAGTTACCTAACAGGGTAGCTATTTATACAATCATTACACATATTTTTCAAGTAGTAGCCGTTTTTTTTTAGAATATCTTGTTGAAGATTGTCAGAACCACTCCTCAACTTTAGTCTCAAACTTCTTCATGGTGAATGACCCTTGATAGACACTAATCATCATTCCTGTGGAAAAACAAAAATAGATATTGACTGGAGTCAGTTTAGTTAACATGCACAAAACCTATCCATAAATTGAATGTAACAAAGTGCTAGCAACCTATCTCTATGGATTGATATGATTTAGACAAATGCCTGCATAAAATGTGTGTCTGTAGCCAATTAGCTAGCATAACAGACTTTGGGACCAAGCTATGGAGAGGGTTTGAAATGAAGCATTAAACTCATTAATTCACACCAGTAGGCCTACTATACTATTTGCTTGTACTGAATCTCCCTTATTCTGTTCAATAAGTTTGTCATAGTTAGTAAAAAAAGAATCTTCTAATCCTAAAAAATGTCAACTAGGGATATGGGGATGGTTTATGTATGCATCATGATTATATTTTAGTTGGTTGTTCAAGGTTATAGAGAAAAAGGAATTAATTCTGCCTGTCATTGAATTTTTAATTTGTTAGCTCATATGCAGGTTGTGCAATACTCTGCCAATTCAGAGCATGCACTTCCCTCAATGTTAACATAACAAGGTTATCATGGACCAGAGAATATGAGCAGTTCTTCAGAATTTACAGGAACAACAGATAGCATTTTAGTAGTTTAAAAATACTTTGTAAATCAAGAGTTTCCATTAGTATTTATTTCTTGCTTCTTCATAGATTAGATGCAGGGGCGTTGTCTCAAAACATACCTTAGGCTAGCTCTCCTCGCAATTAAACCCCCCTCCCTTCCAAAAATTACCCTTCAATTAAAAAAAATAAATTATGTTGCGTTTAAAGCCCAGAACAACACAGATTCAATTAAATTAACCATATACACTTAACAAATCAACCATATAACAAACGGATAAAAATTAAAGAACTTAAAAAAATATAAACAAAGTTATAAAAACAACGAACTGCTGACAGATTGACCGAATCGAAACATATAACTTCAAACAATAACATGAACGCTGACTTGACCCATCAACTCGCTTCGGCTACAGCCGGCCATGTTCGCCACTGTTCGGGCGAGGGCTTGCTCTCTCATAGCGATAGCTCTGAGTCCAGTTCACTGCAATGAAAAACGAACCCATCCCCACCCCACCTCACTCTTCGAGAATAACATTGCCGATATGGGCCGCTGGGCTAGTGCTGTGAACGAGCTAGCTTTGCGTATTTGGCCTCGTCGCGCCGCATCATGCACGCTTAATTTGATGTTAAACTTAACGCCACTACTGTTTTTCAACACTTTATACCTTCTTAAATATATATCTGAAAAAATATTTATTTCTTAAAACTTAGGCTTCGCAGCTAGCCTAGCTAGCCTTGAGAATACGCCACTGATTAGATGCATATGAGCCACTTTCAAGTTGTACAGGCATACAGGTCAAAACCCCTTTTCCATGACACCATAATAACAAGAAAGTTTGAAGTTACTGAACAAACTGACGAATTTACTTAAAACAGAATTTATTGATTTCGAATTCCTTTAGGTGCTATTAGTTTATACTGAAGACTTCCGCAAAGTTTTGTAGTTGTACAAAAATATCAGTCACCACCGGGAATCGAACCACGGACCTCCCAATTGCCGGTCGGGCGCCTTAACCACTAGACCATGGATACCTTTTTGCACAGCAGCATTCATTTTTACTTGGCCATATCGGCTCTAAAGTCTACTTTGCGGAAGTCTTCAGTATAAACTAATAGCACCTAAAGGAATTTGAAATTAATAAATTCTGTTTAAGTAAATTTGTCAGTTTGTTCAATTGTCAGTAACTTCGAACTTTCTTGTGAGATACGAGCCGATATGGCCAAGTAAAAATGAATGCTGCTGTGCAGGAAGGTCTCCATGGTCTAGTGGTTAAGGCGCCCGACCGGCAATTGGGAGGTCCGTGGTTCGATTCCCGGTGGTGACTGATATTTTTGTACAGTAGCATTCATCGATTTCCATCAGCTACTGAATTCTGTTGTCAATATCCGCCATTGCGGAAGTCTTCAGTATAAACTAATAGCACCTAAAGGAATTCAAAATTAATAAATTCTGTTTACCATAATAACATTAACTCATAATAAAAGTGGTATTTTTCTGACAACAGCTTTAAAAAATATTTATTCAAGAAGCAAATCCTTAAAGCTTAAATCAAGTCCACTTACTTTTCATCACATCTACAACTGCCATGTTGCAGTTTCTTCTTCCCTCTTCTGCCTTCCCAGCTGAATTGGATGGCAACGTTGTGTCACCATCCTCTGGAGAATCCTCCTTATGTGATCTTCGAGGTTAACATCTCTTTAAAGAAAGCAGCCTGTAAACAACATTCAAAATTAGGTATTAGAAGGAAGTAATATTACAAGCAATATGGCAGGAAACAATTGAATGTTAAGCCTACCAATTAAACAATACAGGATATGTCTACTGGAAAGCAATCTAACTTGGTGATTTTTGGTGACCTATTCATGAAAAAAATAATTTTCTGACTAGAAAATGACCATCATGGCCTATTGAAGGCAAACCATGTTGGATACATCATCACAATAATATGCTGTCTTAACTAACCAAACATGAAGATACTAATCTATACATTGTAATTCTATCAATAAGGCATCCGGAAACAATACTGATTAGAAATTATTGCATTCAAGTAGAATCGTCTACATTTTCCATAACTGTTTCAAATCAAGTGGTTTTTATTTCTAACCTTTGTTAGAATTAAAATATAATTATTCTGCTTTTATAAAAGCTTTTTTTATATAGCTTTATATATAAAGTCACTCAGCCGTTTTTGGGAGAAATCAATAATAGTTGGAAATTAATTCTGGTTGTTATTCATTTATTGAGCAGATAACCCATTATTAAAGGTCTTGAACTGTTTTCTGATGCTTTATTGTGGCATTACAGCATGTAAATTGGTACCTTCATGTAGTTTTTGAACATTTGTCTGTAATGCTTGGAAAGAGTTTTACAGTTGAAATTGTCCTTTTGCACCTTAATTTTAACTGAAGTTTCATTTAAAATAGTTTTAGCCAATAGCATTTCAATTAGCTGTGAAAAAAGTGTGCCCAAACTCAGAATAAAATGACAAATTATATGAAACCAGAAATTTGAAAAATATTTTCAAGTTCAGCTGTAATTTAAGCCGAGCTGGTGATAACAAAAAATGAAAGATGTTTACATGGATTCTTACAGAATCATTACTTTCAAATCACTAATTACTTCTTACCTGAGTAAGCCTAAATAAATTGAATTTAGAAAGAAATCTACTTATTCTTTTTTGGATTTATGTTCCAATGACTGTTCTATTTCTAGAAAGTCCTCCAATTCTTAGCAAGGAAGTTTGCTTTGAAATTCACTCATTTCTATGGTTTGATCATCAATAATATTGCACTTTCTTTTGTGTTCCCTTTAACCAAATCCAGATGAACTAGGCCTAGTAATTTTTTGGTCCAACACATTCTAGCTTCATGGGGAAAATGTCTTGCTATCTATTACACACATAAATTGGGTTAAAGCATTATAAGAAGAACTTGTAAGAACTTACCAAAAGGATTTATTCAAATTTCTTAAAGATAAACTTTCTAACCTATAAAACTGCCCAAGAAAGATAAAGTGGGTAACCTGAACACTCAATAAATTAAATTCAAAGTTGTACTAACCTGTTTTTGTAATCCTTGGAATTGTTTCCAAATTGTGTTTTATTTGTATCAAAACGATATAATTTCAAGGATATAAATTTTCACTAGACAAAGAGAACAACAAACAACCACCAAAAACTTCACGTGCCTAACAGAGTCAGAGAGAACAACAAACAACCGCCAAAAAGTTTGATACATATCGATGTACGAAACAATCGATAATTTTTTAATCGATGTTCATGAGCCTTGATTAGTAGAGCATCGATTATTATATATCACATTTAGTGAAATTCTGATTATTTACTTTTATTGGAAAATATCAAGTCTAACCTTGAATCATAGAAGAATGAATAGTTATGAAATAAATTAAAAGAGTTTACCAATACATATAATATTACTCATCACGTTTTCGCAACAATATTGGCGTATCGATAAATTACTTGGTGAAAATGGTCGATATTTTGTAGCTCGATACACATCCTCAAACTTCAGAAAGGGACTTCCAAAAAAATTCATAGGATCATTTTTGTAGAGACTTTTGTCAGCTTCAACAGAAGAAAAAAATTCTTTGAGTTATTGATACTGAATTATAATAAAAAACTGAAAAATTGTACCTTTCCACCCCCCTCCAACAATGAGTTCAACCCCACCATTGGGTACTTTTGGTTATTACCCAAGGTTAGAGAAAATTATTGGTGAAAAAATAATTTTTCCATCAATAATTATTGTTCCTCTTGACAACCATATTTTTGTCTAATTTGACTGGGCTAGGGTACCGGTATATAAAATGAAGTTTGAGTTTGTATCAACAAATAGAGGATTCAGATTCAGATTCAGATGACTTTATTTGTGCAAATTTACAATGTATATGAATGATAAAAGTATTATTAATATTAGCAACTCTCAGATCCCCTAGTTGAAGTGAAGTACAGTTGTTATTAAAAAGTAAACATAATGGTTGAATAGTTTTAGTAGAAAGGATTAAAAATACAACAAGTATATATTTTAAGGTATAATACAACAGAAATTATGGATGTAATTGTTTGAAAAAAAAACATAATAAAGATAGAGCTTGGATCTGAGAGATGAATTACACAAAGAGGCGAAGTCTTGGCCATTGAGGCCATTCTTACACTTAACCTTTTACCTGAACATGTCATACTAGTTTACATTGATGTGAATCAAATTGTCTAAAATGAATTATCTAAGTTTGTATAATCAATTCAAATGAGATGAATTAAAATTTAAAAATTTAACATGTATACATCAAAACAAAAAATAAAAGCATATTAAAAATAATTTGTGGATTCAAAAAAGAAGTACCTAAAGATGAATGGATAAATAATTTAGATAATAGATAATAACCTAACCTAACTTAAAGGATTATAGTATCATTGATCATGCAGTTGCCTCAAGGCCGGACAGACGCTGCCATTTTCTCCAATCGATGTCTCCTCAGAGACAGGGAGAAGCCCGCTCGGCTCTCATGATTCCTAATTGAAAGTTGGAGTAGATTCCAAGCACGACAAGCGCTGACAACGAAAGACTTAGTATAAAGTGTCGTCCGGTGATTTGGTATCCTAAGAGTTCTGTCACCATTTCTGGTGTGGGAAACGCTGTTTCTCCTACCTTCAGACACAAACTTGAAATCATTTTTAAAATATTTAGGAGTCCCACTGTTGAGAATGCTCTTTAGAAGTTTAAGTATTCTGATAAGCCTCTGATCAGGTAATTTTAAGGTGTTACTATGAATGTAGGATTGGGTTATATGCTCATGACGTTGTAAGGAGTAAACAAAACGCATGCAGTAGTTCTGACTACGCTGCAACCTTTCATTAAGTGTAACTGTCTCATCGTTAATAACTGAATTGCAGTATATAAAGTATGGGAAAATGAGAGTTTTGACAAGTAGTAGTTGTATATGCCTGGGAAGGATGTCTTGCATTTTCTTCAAAGAGTGCATGGCAGAGAAAACTCTTTTGCAGGTGCCTACAACATGTTCAGTCCAGTCAAGAGTAGTATTCATTATGATTCCTAAGTTTTTTACTGATTTGCAATATGAAATACTAGTCCCATCAACAGTGATTTTTGGAATTGATTGGAAGTCTATGCCATTGATTGAACGTGAGCAGCCAATTATTATAGGTTGAGTTTTAAGTGGATTGAGTTTGAGGCCATTCATTTTAGTCCATTCAGTGATTCTCACTATTTCTTCATTCATATAATGGATGGTTTGTTGAAGATCTCCAACAGAGCAACTAGAATAAATTTGAAGATCATCAGCATAGGTGTGAAATTTGGAAAACCTGATTATGGAAGAAAGATCATTTGCATACAGTGTGAATAGAAGGGGGCCAAGAATTGAACCTTGGGGGACACCATGAATTACATTTTTCCACTCTGATTGCAATGCACCATCAGTAACACACTGCTTTCTGCCTGCAAGATAAGAATGAAACCATTTTACAGCTTTATGACTGAAACCAAGGAGGAGTAATTTGTTGAGAAGGATCCGGTGGTCAACAGTGTCAAAAGCCTTGGAGAAATCGAACAGACACAGTATGGTACACTTTCTGTGATCCATAGACAACCTGATATCTTCAGTAACACGCAGTAGAGCTGTTTCAGTGGAATGGAATTTTCTAAAACCAGACTGGAAGTTATGAAGTTTGTTGTTTTTTTCAAGGAATTCCACTATTTGTGAATGAACGAGTCTTTCAAGTGCTTTGGAAATTGCTGGCAAAATACTTATAGGCCTGAAGTCTTCAACTTTAGTAGGACTTGAAACTTTGTTAAGTGGGCGAACATGAGCATATTTCCAATTTTTAGGAAAGAGACCACTTTGAAGGGAAGCGTTAAAGATGTGAGTTATTACAGGAAGGATTGCAAAGAGAATTCTCTTGATAAATTTAATAGGAATTTTATCTGCTCCCATCGCATTGCTGTGGATATGCTGGATAGCTTGAAGAGCCTCAAGCTCAGTAATTGGACGAAATTGAAACTGGGAGGCCATTGGAATAGGAGAGTTGGAAACTTGATCAATTAGGCTTTCTAGATGATTTTCAATGACTGTCTCATCACGTTGAGAAGATTGGGATACAAAATGTTCATTAATATCATCAAGTGAAAGGTCGATTTGGGTATGTGATTTTTGTTTTCCAATTCCAAACTGTTTTATACCACGCCATAACGATGATGAATTAAGTCGGTTTTCAGTTATAAAAGAGTTCATGTACTTAATCTTAGAGTTGCGACGTTCTTGTTTTACTTTGTTACGTAAGTGTCTGTAAGTGGTCCAGTTTTCAATGTCACCTGTTCTTTTAGCTTTCCTATGAGCTGAGTCCCTTTGTGCCATGAGCTGCAATATTTCATCAGTTATCCATTTAACAGGTCGTTTACTATTAATTCGTTTAGTCACAGTTGGTGCGTGCTTATCATATAGATTCAAGATCTTGTTTTCTAGAGTAGTTGCCATTTCATCAACTGACAACAGAGTTAATATTTCGTTCCATGGTGTTTGAGCTACATCAGTCATAAATGCTTCTTCGTCCATATGTTTGAAATCTCTGAAAGTTATAAATTTTGGTACAGGCTTAGGAGCTTTATAGGAGAGTACACAGTAAATCAGATCGTGACCAGAAATAGCTGGAACTGAGATTTGGCTCTTGTGAATCACCTCATCAGGGTCGCTAACAATTAATAAGTCAATAAAAGTGTCAGATACGTTAGTATGGTGAGTGGGATTTAGTGGCAGTATGGTCAGATTGAGACATTCAAAAATAGTTGTGAGTTGGGTGTAGTCAAATTTATGATGGGCCATGTTGAGGTCCGTATTCATATCTCCCATTAGTAGGATACGACTGTAATTAGGCATGAAAGACAGCAGAGCATTTTCAAAGTCAGTAAAGTAACCAATCTTTGGAGGCCGATAACAGACACCAAGTAACAATTTATCAGACCTAGACCTAGAGGAGGGATATTTGTGAATAATCTGTACAATTTACGTATAATTTATGTGAATTTTGCAAACACTTTCTACATAAAATATACGTAGTATGTACATTAGCATATCTCTGTTTTTAAAATTCGAATTGATCAATTATAGAAATGGGCTTTCAATAAATATATCTACTGTTAATTCGATTTTGCATTCCAGATTGTTTAACAACAAATTTATAAATTATTACTAATGTGAATATTGTATGTAAATTTTACATAAATTTTATATTAGATATTTATCATTTACATATGGACCTAGAATTTACGTAAAAAATACGTTAAGTGCTGACTGGGACTGGTGTCTTAGACATCATGTAAGAAATCATGTAATCAATAAAGAAATAATGAAATGAAATGAAAAGACATCTGTCATGTCTGAGGCATTTTTATCGAAAACCAACCCATTTTATTAAGAGGCGGCCAGAGTCAATTCTGCCAGCCGATCGCCGAGTGCTAAATTTAGCATGGGGAAAAAACTTCTCAAACGATTGCAGGCTTCATAAGAGGAATTTTGAAATTTGGTTTGTATAGAAACACACAGTTTTTCACAAGCTTTCATTTGATGTAAAAAACAACTTAATACAATCACCGGTTTTTTTTTCAATTTTGTTAGAACAATCGTTGAATTCCCATAAGAAAATCGCGAAATTTGCAAAAATGACCGTTTTGATTACAAGGTTGTATTTTAATGGATAATAAGATAAAAAACGGTATCTGGAAGTTAAACATTTTCTAAATGTTTTGTATAAACGAGTTTTTCAAATTTATTCTTCAAAGTTATTGAAAAAGCTACTTTTACATAAGCTTACAAAATAGTTGGTTGACTTCGACTGTATGACTGGTTGAAGTAGTTCATTCATTTGCTGAGGGTCCGCGCTAACATAGTAATGTGATTTGAAGAGGGAATTTTGAATCTTGGATGTATTCAAAATCTTTTGTTATTGGTCTTGCATTGAGTGTGGTGTTCATGCGATCATGATGCTCAGTCACAACCGCTCTAGACTGCGTTAGGATGGGTGGCCGTGCTTCTATGACTTGATGTTACAAGTATTATTATTTCTCACCTGGTGGTTCGGAATCCACCTGAAATAGTAGGTCCAATATGTTCATAACATTGCTCAAACGGCGAGTTAGAACTACTTGTAAGGGCCACCCCTCCAATAAATGTCATATGCTCATTATTTATTTATCAACAAAAATCATTGGCAGGCAGTCAATACGTAACACAATCGTAGTATTAATGTATTATTAGCATATTGGCAGTGTAAGGTAGGTGGATAGATGTATTGCAAATTTGGATCACTGACTTCAAATATTTTTAAATATTTATCAATATTCTAGTATGTTATACTGTCAATATGGATCACGAGATTGAATTGTGATCCAGATTGACAGTATTGAAGTACTTAGGCAGATGCTATTAATAATATGGATCACAGCTCAATATTTTGTGTTTGTCCGACTCGGGCAGTGAACCAGGACCTATGCGGAAAAATGTTGAAGGTGGTTCAGGACTAACTTGATATTGAAAAATTACCGCGTACACGTCCATACCGTTTTGTCTCACACCCTGCCCACCATCCAGGCATATCTCGATGGCAAGCTGAGATGGTCATTGTTTACAACTTCGACCGCCACATGCAAGGCCGACCAGACAACCCCGGTTTGTCAGTGGATCAGATAGTGGAGGCCATCCATGAGACCTACCCGGAACTGATACAGTCATGGAAAAAAAGGGGTGACCTCAACCCCAGTACAACTGGAACCTCCATCACCGCTGAGCCCGATTCTCCGGTGAGGATCCCCATTCCACACCCCTTGCTCTCACCCATCCTGATGGATGAAGAGGATGCCTTCCTGGAAGGAGGGGGTGGTGATTTTTCTCTCTCACTGTCATATGCAATGGAGGAAGACACTCCAGACCCGCCCAAGCGACCAGATTGGGTCAATATGGCCGAGTGATGGGAGGAGATGTCGCTCAACGAAAGGACTAGGGCCCTCCACCCGGCACCCGAGCCGGAGGAGAGGATGACCCCAACGATGCTACCAGCAACTGAGCCGGAGGAAGAGGAGGCCTCAACTCCAAAGAACCCTCTCGAGCCAAGGCAAGTTGGCCTAGTACAGGTGATGGAGGTGGAGGATGGTCTACCAGGACCAACAGGCGAGTTCCAAAGATTTTGAATCGTTTACAAGTCCTACAACCGCCCGGGGAAACGGAAAAGGGCGGGACGACCACGAGTGAAGGTTGTGGGGCCTAAGGGAAAATTCATCTGGCGAAAGTACTAAGCCTCCCGGATGAACCCCCTTCCCTCCTTCCCCCCCCCCCCCCCTTGGTAGGAGTGGGGTGTCACAAAGTGATTGTGACGAGGGGAGAAAAGGGGGAAATTACGCTCGCCCTCCAACATACCCAAGCGATCACAGAGATTACAAAGTACTGACCGCGCATCTGACTTGCGCCAACCCCGCTTGGGGCACCTCTTCGCCACTCCCCCCCCCCCTTTCATCAACCCGCAGAGGGAAGTTATTTAAGCGGCGGAGTGGCAACTATTAAACACTTCTTCCCGGGACCTCTTCCAAAAGTGAACAGTGAGTTCACTATTGAGTTGAGCTCCCGGTAGGGTCACCCTGGGGAACCTCCCTTCCTCGACCTTGGCTAGCCGTTTCAGACAGCCAGCTGACAACCGCAGTTGCAGACTGCGTACCCAACCCTAATGGCAAGCCATTGCAGACGGCTTGTTTCCTCCTCGCCGTTCCAGACAGTGAGTCATAACCTACCCTGCCACCCTGTACACTTGGGCTAGCCGTTTCAGACAGCCAGCCGTCAATCACAGTTACAGACTGCGTACCCACCCTCCACAGGGGAACTGTTTCCAAGGGAGGAATCGCCCTACCCTTGGGACGATTTTGGACCGACCTTCTCTGCCCCAACCTACACTGACTGAGTTCAGTCCCTCAGGAGCAACACCTGAGAAGTCGTCACCCTTGAGGAGACTTTGAGAGAGTTTGTGACAATATTGAATCCGACTTTTTGCTAACTAAACTATTACATGACTCTATCAATGCAATACAGTGTTGTCAGACTGACATATGTGTGAGAGAAAGGGTATGAGTGAGAGAGAGATGGAGTATGAGTGACTGATAACAAGACCGGTTCTGCTAACTAACCGGCAACAAAGCAGACATGCTTGCATATGGGCGCTCGTTGTTGTTTGAGATGTATGCTTGTGTGAGTATTTGCAGGCTGTGCTAGCAGGTAGCAAACCCGTCCAAATGAAACAGTAAACAGTTTGTTGTCAGCAGCATTAGGAAAATCTATAGAGCCATGTGGACTATTCATTGATGAAGAGCATTGTTTTCTAGGAGCCAGTCCCGATGGTCTCATAGAAGGGGATGGTATTGTCGAGATCAAATGTCCAGCCTCAGCAAAAGAGATGACACCAGACAAAGCGATTCTGAAAAGAAAAGTCACTTTCTGGAAGAAGAGTAAATGTGGTGAAAACGGCTCCATTAATGATAATCACAATTACTTTTTCCAAATTCAGGGCCAATTGCATTTTGCAAAAAAGAAGTATTGCTACTTTGTTCTCTGGACTCCAAAAGTGTTAAAAATAGAGCGCATCTTGTGAGATGACGGTTCTCGGGAGAACAGGATGAGAGAGAAGCTGGAGAGATTCTACATGGATTGCCTACTACCAGAGCTAGTCAATCAATGTCACAAGCGTTCCATGCCTATAAGGGATCGAAGATTTCATCAATGAATAGTCCATATGTCTCTATAGATTTCTCAAATAGGAAAAATTTGTTTGTATCAATGTTATTGATAAACTTGCTACTAGTAATTGTTATAGTTTACAAATAGATTAAATTATAGATAGATGATTATAGATTGATAGATGGATGCAATTATTAATTATTAGCGAATTATTTTAGCTAATTCCTTGTTATAATATTCTCTTGTATTATTATATATTTCCATCAGTGAATTCAAAATTTACTACAAAATTTGACTTGATTTGGTTTAAATCGAGAAAAAAATATTTTTTTCATATTTTTGAGTGCGTAAACTTTGAAAATATCTCCCACACAGACAGTTCTACTAATATTGTTTATAGGGAGGCGAAATGCTGAAATATTGGAGTTTTTTGAGCTAATTGAAGACTAGGGCAGTCATGGCCTATTGATTGTTCATTCAGATCTAGAGATATGAAAGTTGTGATGGAGACATGGGCAGGGCTAAATGGTATTATTTTCAAATGTAAAATTATCAATACTGTTGAAACTATTTGCTCCGAAACAGTGAAAGACAACAAAATGATCATCAATACTGACAATACAGAAGCAGTCAGCAGTACCATAGAGAAAGCATATGCTAAGCTAGGTGTATGCTTTCTCTATGGTGGTACTATGTAATTGTATATCTATATAAATAAAATTAGAGTTTTGTCAGTACATTTATCAGAATTATATATTTTTGGGTTATTTTTATGTTTTATACAGTAAAGAAGCCGAAACAAGACTTATCTCAATTTCTGTCTGTCTGTCTGTCACAGCCCTGAAGGCATTTTACGCAGCCTTCTCCTGAAAAACGAGAGCATCAATCGGGATTAAAGTTATTTATCAGTATTGAAAATCTTTTTGACAATGTCTTCAGCTATAAAAACTACACTAACTTTTTTTTAACAGAATAATAAACGTTAAAAATAGTATTTTATGCAACGATTTTTTTTGACCCTTATTAAAGCACAAGTTAGATGTAAGTTATAACACGAGTGAATGCGAGTGTTATTAATATCTCACGAGTGCTTCAATGGCCAAATAAAATCATTGCCTACACTATTTTATCTATGACCACTAGTATACATTTAATCAAAACAATTTCATTTTACCTGTGACTGTCAGAGATACCTAACCTCTCATCTTAAATACAAGAAGTTATAGTAGATTGTTAGGTTAGCAGCTTAGTTAGCAGCAGTTTGATCAAATCAGCTGATATTTTCACAATATTGAATTATGATATTGATTTCATCAAAAATGCTGCTGATTGGTCCAGAACCCATGTTATAATGTAGAACCTGTACTATAAAGAGCTCTTTATACAATGGGTTTCAAAAAGCATTTCGAAAAGACAGCTGTTTTGGCATCAATTGTGAAACTGTAATGTATACATTATGACATGGTCATAGATAAACGTTTATTGTGCGATTTTGGATACATTTCTTGTAAGTTTTATTACCACACTAGCTGGCTTGACGCACATTGCTGCGTTCTCATAAAAATTCTCCTTGATTTTATTATTCGCCACCTCCCACTGAGGTTACATTTCAAATTAGGAAAGAAGTTAGTCCTAGGGCTCTTCCAGCTGATCATAGAGGCTTCGTTGTTTTCTTAATCACCACCTCTGAATGAAGAAACATTTCAAATTTAAACCTCCTATGACTATAAGGGTAGAAGCTTGTTTTTTATTTTATTATTCGCCACCTCCCACTGCTGAGGCTGCATTTCAAATTTCTAGTCAGCACTTCATTGGTTAACAGATGTCATCAACCTGGCATAATTACATTTTATCATACCCAGTCATATGTTTCCTACATATTGCAAGGCTCCGACTGCATGGTAGCCTACATGCAAAGTGCAAAGTCTTTTGCTGTTCAAAGACAGCGTAAATAACGCCGCTAAGGGGCCTGCAATATGATTAAAAACTGTTGACTTCTATCAGCTGTTCCTTTAAGGTGTTTGGCCGGCAAGTTCAGTAGGTTAGTTCTATAAAATGGATTAATTAATAGTAATTAATAGCTCTTCTATTAAAATTTATGGTCAGAAAACATCCTTAATATTCACACAACATATTCCCAAAGTTTCATGCTAATCTGTCAAGTGGTTTTGAAGTCTATAGAGAACATACATACATACATACATACATACATACATACATACGCATACATACAGACAGACATTCATTTTTTTATATATATAGATGAGCACAAATCACGTAATTTATCATGTTTTATAATCAATCAGCTGTTCTCAAATATTCTCTCTGATAACTGTCAATGAATTGTTCACATTCGAAGTTGTTTACTAAGCTGCTAACAACTTCATGATCGTTGCTATAATGATAATCTCATGATAGTTATCAGGATAATCTCAAACTCTGATAGACTGGCTCACTGTAAGCCCTTGTTTGTAGAATTGAAAATTCTTATCTTAATCAACCTCTACATTTTCATGGTTCTGCTACATACAAAGAAAAATTTGTCAGAACACCTGCTCAGAAGAGATATACATTCTCACTGTACAAGGGGAAATAGGAATATTGACATTCCCTTTTGCAGATTATATAAATCACAAAATAGCTATGTTGTTGTTGGCATTAATTTATTCAACAGACTACCACAAATATGGACAGAGGCTCCTTATAATTTGTTTAGGCAGAAATTTTATTTTTGGTTATGTTATGTTATGATGGGATGGATTCAAAGATCCTCACACATCAACCAAAGCTTATTGTGTGTCCCTAGTACATTAGTTGGGCAAACCAATACCTGTGCCCTTTACAAGATCCAGGAGTTTTTTCCCTATGCTAAGGTCCCATTCATCACGTGGTTGTTTGCAGCCAAACAGAGCCCTTCTCCTTGCCCCGAGTCTCTCACAATCCAGTATGATATGCTTGACAGTCTCTTCAGACTGACTTCCATTTCTGAGTCCAATTGTGTGGAGATGTTTCCTGAAGTGGCCATGTCCAGTTATCAGAGCAATCAACTGCTTGACCTGACCTCTACCCAGCCTCACTAGCCAGTTGGTGAAGTAGGAGCTTGTGTCTGCTAGCAGCCTTTTGCCAAGTGCTTGACCTGAGTGACCTTGCCATTGCTGGTGGTGTAAGTCCCTGGACCATTTGTTTATTGTGTAAAAGGCAGTTGTTTTGCTTATGCCACAGCTTGGCTCTGGACCAAAGAATTACATACTGGAACCCCGCTTAGCAAGCCCATCTGCACATCATTGCCACCTACGCCTACATGGCCAGGTACCCAACCAAGATGCACAGAGTTGTTTTGTGACACTCCCACACCAATTTTGACTTGATTTCATTAGAGTCAAGAGCCTTGAGGGCTGCCTGACAATCTGACAAGATTACTATATGCTTGTCACAATAGCGTCTGGCAATGCCTATATTGGCACAAGCCATGATGACCCAAATTTCTGCTTGAAAGATAGTACAGTATTGTCCCAGACTTGCACAGATTTCTGTTCTGGGTGATTCACTGTACACCCCATAGCCAGATTTTCCTTCAATGAGAGAGCCATCTGTATACCAGACAAGGCTGCCTCTTCTGATATAGGGCCCTTCCTCAGACCTCCACTCTTCTCTAGAGCAGAGTTTAACAGAAAAAGGTTTAGTGAAAACCATCTCCATACTCATGACATCTGAAGTCATTTCAAGCACAGGGCTGTGAGCAACAGCTTTGGTGATTGTGCAATGGCCTGTTCCAGACAGGCCTTCCCTCCATTGACCTGTGACTTTCAATCAATAGGCTGATTTTTGTGCTTCTGCCTTGATAAAAATACCCAAGGGCAGTAAGCCAAGAGCAACTTCAAGAGTTGCTGATGGGCTGCTCCTGAAAGCTCCAGTGACTAGGAGTGTGCCCATCCTTTGTAAACTTGTGAGTTTGGCTGTGGCTGTAATCTGGTTCACCTTTGTCCACCAGACTGGTGATCCATATGTGACTTGAGGCCTTATTACTGCCTTGTACAGCCACAGCACTATGTGAGGCTTGATCCCCCACATGGAGCCTGCAAATCTCCTGGACGTCATAAGCGCTCATTTTGCTTTGTGCAGTATATTATTCAAATGATTGTTCCAAGTCAGCTTGGAGTCGATAGTCAGCCCTAGGTATTTGACTGTACCTGATACTTTGAGCTGTGTTGGTCCAAGTTTCAACCAGGAGAGAGACTCCAGGTTCTTTTTCCTTGTAAATGGAACAACTACAGTCTTTGAGGGATTTATACTTAGTCCCTCTCCAAGACACCAGTCATTAACAAATTGAAATTTGACGTTCATGACATCATCTACAATATTTGTGAACCTTCCCTGTACCATGAGGACTATGTCGTCTGCATAGCCCTGGACAAAGAAGCCTCTACTAGTGAGTTCACAAAGGAGACCATCCACCACAAGGTTCCACAGAGGAGGAGAAAGCACACCTCCCTGCGGACAACCTTTTGCAGGTGTGATCACCATCGATTTGTCTTCAAGATCAGCCCTGATCCGCCTGGAGTGGAGCATGGCCTCAATCCACCTACATATAGCAGACTCAAGACCACGCCCATGCATTGCCCGAACCATGGCCATGTAAGTAACATTGTTAAAAGTGCCCTCAATGTCCATGAAGGCGCATAGAGCAATCTCCTTGACAGCAAGGCTGTCCTCCACCCTGCTCACAAGTTGATGCAGGGCTGTTTCACAGGACTTACTAGGCTGATAGGCATGCTGATTCCGATGAAGAGGAGTACCTGAAAGCACTCCCTTTCTTAGATGTCTCTCCACCACTCTCTCCAGCGTCTTAAAGAGAAACGATGTGAGATTGATGGGGCGAAATGATTTTGCAGTTGAGTAGTCTGCTCTTCCTCTCTTGGGAATGAAGACCACCCTACTCTCTCCACCACTCTCTCCAGTGTCTTAAAGAGAAACGATGTGAGATTGATGGGGCGAAATGATTTTGCAGTTGAGTAGTCTGCTCTTCCTCTCTTGGGAATGAAGACCACCCTACTGAGGCGCCAGGCTTGAGGGATGTACCCATAAGCCAGACTTGCTCTGAAGAGTTTGCACAGGAGGACCAAGAGAGCTTCTGGTCCTTACTGCAACATAGCCGGTATGATACCGTCTCCCCCAGGAAATTTGAATGGGCCAAACTTGGAGATGGCCCATTTAACTTTGGAAAGTGTGACAATACGTCTGGCTAAAGTCCAGCTTCCACAATCAGCTCTTGGCTGTGAGCCCATTTCGCTGTTGCCGGACATGCCTGAGCAAGCACCCTCAAAAACACAGTCTGGAAAGTAAGTCTCAAGGAGAAGTTTGAGACTTTCACCAGTTCCAGTGGTATATTGTCCTCCTGGTGACCTCATAGTTCTCAGGAGGCCAATTGGGATTGAAGCTAAGACATGCTGCAGTCTTGCTGCCGCCCTAAGACTATTTACCTCCTGTGTAAACAGTCTCCAAGAGTTCTCTTTGGCTTTCTTGATTGCAAGGCTGTATTCTGTGAGTGCCCTGTAGTATGGTTCCCAGATACGGCTCCATTTGCAATGGTTATGAAGCTTACTGACAACCGCCCTTCTGCGGTCAAGGTCAGCAGTCCACCACTTAGTATTAGTACGACTCTTTCCTGGCTGCAATGGACAGTTGTCCTGAAAGCAGCTTATGATTGCATTCTGAAGATCAGAAGCAATCTGATCAATGTCTGCAAAGCAGGCAACCCTCCTGCCTAATGATCCAAGTTGAGACAGGAGGTCAGACTTATAGAGTGACCAATCTGTTCTCCTCGGATCTTGATAGCAGGACGAGCTGCCTTCACTTTGCAGGTTAAAACAGATGTACCTGTGGTCAGACAAAGAGGCCTCATGACTTACGTGCCAATTGTCAATGGGCCTAAGGAGTCCTTCTGAGCAAAGTGTAATGTCAATAACCTCACTTCGATTTCGTGTGACAAACGTCGGACGGTTTCCAACATGGTGGTCAGATTGTTTCTGAAGTAGATTTGGACCAATAGCCTATGTGCCAATAATGTTGGCAGAGTGCCAAATTGACAGTAGCCTATATTATGTGTGTTGCTACAATATTTTGTTGTATAGTAGTCTATTTTTTATGAAAACAAGGATTATAAGTTTATTGTTGTTTTGACTTTTGACTGTTGTTACCTTGCTGTATTATTGTATTGACTTTGCTCATAACAATGTATTTCTTTCATGGCAATAAAATTCTATTTATTTATTTGCTATCAAAAAAGCCGAAACATATTTAGTCTTATTTCTAAACATAATCCACATGAAGGACGGGCACAATAGCTAGTTGTACAATAAAAGCGTAGGACAAAAACATATCATACAGAGCAATGGAGGGGAAGTAAGAAATGAAAGAGGAGAGAAGCTATTAGTCTTCGCCGTAAGTAATAATTTGAAGGTGATGAATATGTATTTTGAAGGAAACCTTCAAAATAAGTGGACATGGAAATAGTGGACCCATTAGTCACCCCTGAAAATCCCCATTTGTAGTAGCAAATTAATAGTATGAATTCATCAAATTATAGTTTCATGTATTTACTGACTACTAGAAGATTACATGAATTACATGATTACTACTCCAGGCTAGAGACTGCTCCTCTCTTCAACACATTCTGTCACTCTGTCACTCTCTCTCTCTCTCTCTCTCTCTCTCTCTCTCTCTCTCTCTCTCTCTCTCTCTCTCTCTCTCTCTCTCTCTCTGTTCCTCTCTCCTCTCTCCTATGCCCTTCACTGATTGAGCTGATTATGTCCTAAACTGTGAAACTACCATGAACAAAAGGGCAAGAGGCAAAAACTTTCACTTTTTCCCCACTTTTGAGGGTGGAATGAGAACTGCGATTACAGCGCAGTGTGGTGAGTTGAAAACGAATGATGACGAATTATATATGATGGATGAATGAAGGAACAATGGCAGCGCTAGTGTGGTAAAAGTTGAAATTAGAAGGCGATTTCCAACCTGACTCCGGCTGCCTCTTAAATGGGGGACTTACACACTGCTTGAGACATCAGTGTGAAACAACATCCCTGCTAAGACATGTGTCACATGAGACTGGTTGGTCAGTGTTTGGTAAGTCATAACTTACAACAACCGCCCTGGCACATGCGCACTAGCGCGCATTGCCTGAGCAATGAGGCTGTGAGCCATCAACAACTGAGCGCAACAATTAGCCATCTGCAATGCACATTAAACATAAGACATGCAAAAAACATCCATGTCTTATTCAATTCCGTATGACACGACAGATGTCTTAACACATGTCTTAAGACACCAGTGTGTGACCCGGCTTACACACTGGTGTCTTAAGACATCTGTCGTGCGGAATTGTATAAGACATGGATGTTTTTTGCATGTCTTTATGTCTTACATGTGTTGCAGATGGCTAATTGTTGAACTCAGTTGTTGACGGCTCACTGCCTCATTGCTTGGGCGACACACGCTAGTGCGCATGTGCCAGGGCAGTTGTCGTGAGTCATGACTTACCAAACACCAACCAACTGGTATCATGTGACACATATCTAAAGCAGGGATGTCGCATCGCACTGATGTCTCAAGCAGTGTGTAAGTCCTCAATTTAATAACATGGGTTGAATTTCGATAAAAATGCCTCAGACATGACAGATGTCTTAGACATGATGTCTAAGACACCAGTGGGTAGAGGCCCTTATACCCTCACCATGATCTTTCATTCATAAAATATTGAAGTTTCCAATTGATGTATTTTTCATGAGTCCTATTTTATTTTATGGAAATTGGTAAAACTCATACCATCATTGCTTTTTAAAAAGTTCTGAAATACTGTACTGAAAAGTGGCTCAAAAGTAAGACAACTTAGTGTCCACCAGTCTGTGACAAACTAAACAATAAGCACTGTACAACTTATATTTATATAATACTAGCGGTTGACCTGCGCATTGCAACGGTATTTTAGTTATAACTAGCTATTGTACCCATCCTTCATAAATGGATTATATGTTTTGAAATAAGACTAAATGTGTTTCAGCTTTTTTGATTGCAATGATCATGAAGTTGTTAGCAGCTTAGTAAACAACTTAGAACATAAACAATTCAGTGACAGTTATCAGAGAGAATATTTGAGAACAGCTGATTGATATATCATGATAAATTACGTGATTTGTTCTTATGTGGTTGTTTGGATATTGGTATCTAGGTTAATTAGTGGAGGACCAGGAAGTCAAAAAGGCTATTCGACTTACCAAAATTTGGTACTGAGCAATTCGCGTACATCGACGGAGTTAACGGTCAGTCATAGGCGACTTCTCGATCGTAACTAAAAGGTGTTGGAGAGATGGTGGAGGAAGAAAAATTGGAGTGGGAGAGTCTGTCTCACTTACAATGGTACTAGTAATTAACCGCTAGATTGCACTACAATGAACAAAACTATCACTCAAACACGGCTAAACGATGACTGGTCTGTACATACCGCCCACCTAAAACTTACTAAAGTTTTACAAATAAAATACAAAGGTTATGGTCTTTAAATGTCTAATACAAAAAAAAACAATGGTTAAAAAATGGAAAAATACAAAATAATTTACATGAATGGATGGAGTAGCATGAAGCATTATGCTACTGGCAGTACTACTAGTTTGTTAACTGGACGTACATAGGACCCAGTGGATGTCTTGATTGTGACAACCCTGGTAACATCATCACTTCCAGGATGGAGTTCAATTACTCGACCTATTGGCCAGGTCATGGGTTTGGTATTGATACCAGACATCAGAACTAATTGGTCTAGTTCGATTGGTTTGGATGGCTTATTCCATCGATGTCGTTGTGACAAGGTATGGAGATAATCTTTGGACCATCTTTTCCAAAATGATTGTGTGAGTTGTCTGATTCGGTCCCATTTTAGACGAGGTGTTTCAAGCTCATTATATTGAATTTCAATAGGTTGAAATATAGAGCGTCCTGTCAATAAATGACCAGGTGTGAGTGGTTGTAGCTCTTCATTAGGGTCTGGTGTGAAGTCTACAATGGGCCTACTGTTCAGAATAGCTTCGATACGTGTGAACAAAGTGGAGAACTCTTCAAATGTGAGTGGAGAGTCACCGGTTACTTTCTGCATTAACTGTTTGGCACTCTTCACAGCTGCTTCCCATATTCCTCCGAAGTTTGGGGCAATGGGTGGATTAAAATGCCAGGTGATTCTTCTTTCAGAGAAGTGATTGTGGATCTCATCTTGGGATGACTTCATTAAGGCATAAACTTCTTTCAAATGTTTATAAGCACCAACAAAGTTGAGTCCATTGTCGGAGTATACATGAGTGGGCATCCCACGGCGTGAGGTGAAACGATCAAAGGCTGCTAGAAAGTCGTGAGTTGATAATCCAGATACATATTCTAAATGAATAGCTTTTACAGATAGACAAATGAAAACGGCGAGATAACCTTTATATGTTTTACAATTTCTGAGAGTACTGGCTTTGGTGATAAATGGACCGGCAAAGTCAATACCGACATGAGAAAACACTGGAACGGGATTTACACGCGAGCTAGGTAAATCAGACATTAGAGGTTGTACTGGCTTAGAGTTAAAACGAGTACAGTTGACACATTGACGTATCCTTTGTCGTAGTAGGTTACGAATTGAAATAATCCAGTATTGTTGTAGAATAATGGATTGTACAGTGCGTGGGCCAGCGTGCATATTTTCAGTATGAGTTTCATCACAAATTAGTGAGCTCATATGGCACTTCTTTGGCAACAACATAGGGTGTTTTGCATCATACTCAATGGAAGCATGTCGGATCCGTCCGCCCACCCTGATGACTCCCAGGGAGTCAAGAAACGGCGATAGTGGCAACAAGTTGGTAGCTGGTGATTTTTTATGACGTAATTCTTTCACTGTGTCAGGAAAATAGTGTGATTGAGTGAGCTTGACAAGTAGTATAGTTGACTCTCTCAACTCATTGGCATTCAGCAGGTGAGAAGTTGAATTAGACGGTTTCTTACAGCAATGATTCACAAAACGGAGTAGATAAGCAAAAATACGAATTGCTTTGTTCAACTTTGAGAAGTTTTCAAAACGTGAGAGTAGGTATGGTTTCTCTTCTACAGTTGTAGAAAGAACGACAGTGCGAGTTTTCAACTCTGGTACCTCAGACAATAATTCACATGAACGTTGAGGCCAATTACATGGTGGTACATGAAAAATTGGGGGTCCTTCCCACCAAAGATCATGGTTCAACAGGTTTGTGGGCGAGGTCCCACGAGAGGCCACATCAGCAGGATTCTGATGGGTGGAGATATGAAACCACATTTCAGGTTTGGACACATCTAAAATATGTGTAACTCTATTTGCTACATAAGTTTTCAACAAATGAGTTTCAGTGTTGATCCATGTCAAAACAATTTGAGCATCAGTATGGAGACGAACAGAAGATATGATTACAGATGAGAAAGCAGGAAGAACGTATTTATACAGTCTTGACAGAAGATAGGAAGCAGACAATTCCAGTCTTGGAATTGTTACATGTTTCATTGGTGAAACTCTGGTTTTGGCAGCAATCAGTTTCATGGAAGTGAAGCTCTGCGAAGTGGAGACGTGAAGATAAATACAAGCTGCATAGCCTTTCTCTGATGCGTCAGAGAATCCAAGGAGATGAAGATGGACTTCAGTTGAAATGAAGTGGCGGGGTATATGCAGATTAGATATGTCTTGGATGGAGTCAATCAGCAGCTTCCACTGTTCAAGCAGTTGAGGTGAAAGAGGAGAATCCCAATCTAATTTGGCAATCCATAATACTTTCAAAAAATATTTGAAGGAGAATATCAGAGGAGCAAGGAGTCCAAGAGGATCAAAGAATTGAGCTGTGTAGGATAGGATAGTTCTCTTTGAAGGAGTTTCATTGAAGGAATGAACAACATAGGAAAATGAGTCAGAGGTAGGGTTCCATTGGAAACCGAGAACTTTTATATGCTGGTTGGAATCCTCAAAGGCAAGTGGGTTTTCTAGATGCTCTTCTGGAAATTGAGAGATGGCTTCTCTGCAATTGGATGACCATTTTCGTAGTTTAAAACCTCCTTTGGACATCAACAAGGTTAGCTCTGCAGCAAGATTTTGCGCTTCTTGAATGGAAGAGGCTCCAGTGACAATGTCATCTACATAGGTGTTGTTTATGATGGCATTAGCTGCATTGGGGAACTCAGCTCCATGATCATCAGCTAGTTGTAGCAGTGTCCGCTGGGCTAGGTATGCTGATGGTGCCATTCCATATGTGACTGTACACAATTTATATTCAGAAACAGGCTCAGAGGGAAAAGAGCGATAAAAAATATGTTGGAAGTCTTGATCATTTTCTCTGATATTAACCATGCGATACATCATTTTAATGTCTGTGCACAAAACTATTTCATGAAGTCGAAATGCAATTAGTATGTGAGCTAATTCATTTTGAAGTTTTGGACCAGGTAGTAGTGTTTCATTCAATGAATTACCGGTACTGGATGTGGCAGATGCGTTGAATACTACATGCAACTTTGTAGTACTGCTAGACTCTTTGATTACATAAGTGTGCGGTATGACATACTGCGAGGGGTTCACTGCAATTGTCATATGCCCTAAATCAATATATTCTTTCATGAATTGGTGATATCTTGCACAGGTTTCTTCATTTTTGGATAGACGGCGTTCTAGTGATAAAAACTTATTCATAGATGAATTTCTGTTTTCACCTAGGGGAGGTGAAGGATTTTTGAAAGGCAGGGCGACGGTATAGCGACCGTCCGGAGAGCGTGTGGTAGTTTCAATGAATAATTTTTCACACACAATATCATTAGGATCTTTGGGTGAAGTGTTCACACTAACTTCTTCAGTTTCCCAAAAACGTTGTACAAGTTCTGAGATCGGTTGTACAGAGGTTAACAGAGAGGTAGATGCATGTAAATCATCTTCATTACATGTTTTTCCCATGATTACCCAGCCGAAGCATGTAGCTAAGGCACCTGGATTGCCTTTTATGACAGTAGGGCGTTGATTGGTAAGACAATCAAGGAAGAGATCTGAACCTATTAACAGTGCAACAGGTTTAGAAACATTAAATTGAGGATCGGCAAGTTTCAAATGAGAAAATTGATTGAACTTGCTCAAGTCAATCGTTCTTGAAGGTTGGTTACTGGTTATCTCTGGTAAGATAATAGCATTGGTATGCAGACGTAGCTGTGGCTGGAGGTGCGATGATAATGTAATGTTAACATCACCCTTGGTAGGGGTAGAGCGGCTACCGATACCTACTAATTTGCGTGAGGAAGGTAATAAATTCAGATGTAGTTTCTTTGCCAAATCGGAAGTTATAACGCTGACTTGTGAAGCACTATCTACTATAGCTCTCACGGAATGAGTTTTTCCATAATTGTCGAAAATTATGACATTGGCAGTTCCTAACAAACAGTTTTGTTTGTTATTGGAGACTGTGTTGCAGGTTGCAATAGGATTTGGAGCGGTAACACTCAGAGATTGTTCTTTCTCTTTGTGTAAAAGAGTATTGTGGTCGTGTGAAGCACAAACTCTACAAGTTTTCGTGGAGGTACACTTATTTTTCAAGTGTGGACCAAAGCAAGAGAAGCATATTGACCGTTGCTGAATCTCTTTGTATCTCAATTCAACTGGAAGGTCAAGGAACTTTTTACATGCATAAATGGAGTGAGTACTCTCTTTACAGAATAAACAAGCAAACTTCCTGTTTGAATTGTTTTCATTGTTGGAAGTGGAAGTGGAAACGGCCGTTCTATGACTAAGTCCGTTTGACAATGCATAGTTGGAAGCAACAGGTTTGCTTGACAATGGTTTGGAAACTGTATTTGTGCTGATAACAAATGACTTGTTCATTTTGGTTTGATTTTTATGAGAATCAAAGATATTTTGGCTGGTGGATGGTTTATTTACCAATTCCATGGTTCTTAACTTGTCTGTGACAAATTCGAGTAGGCACTTGTAAGAAGGTATTCTATCATGAGCAATAGAATTCTCAAAATCGGTTCTAGTCTTATAATCTAGATTATTCAAACTTACAGATAACAGAATAAAATCAGAAAGATTTTCCATTTTCAAATTATTTAAGGCTTCAATACAATTATTATGAGTATCAATGAAACTTCTCAGTGAACAGTAATCAGACTTCGAAAGAGGTTTGAAATCAAATAATTGATTGATATAATGAGAGGCTAGTATTCTAGGGCTAGCGAAACGGTCTTGCAATATTTTGTAGGCTGTTAAATAATTCTCATTTGTTAAACTTAGGTTAGAAATTAAACTTAGAGCACTGTCACGGAGGTGGCTGCGTAAATATTGCAATTTCTCAATATTGGATAGACTAACATTATTATGGATCAAAGATTCAAAAAGTGCATGGAAATCAGGCCACTTAGAAATTTCTCCATGGAATGGAGGAATGGAAATTTTTGGTAATTGTACATTGTTTGATGTTTTATTTATATGTTCATGTGGCTGATTTACTGTTAGCTGTTCAGTTTTGATTTTACTGACGAAAAAAGAATAAAGCTCTTGGAAATGTTGATTGATTTTTTCAAAATCAGAATCAATTAAAAAATCATATTTCAAGGTGTATTCATCTATTTGACATTGAATTGAGTCGAATTGATCACAACAACTTTTGAAAGTCTGTACAACAAAGTCTGTACTGTAAACATTCTCAGCGGTTTGGTTACATAAAAACGTAATCTTATCTATAATGCGTGAACGTTTTTTCAGAGCAATATTGAATTGAAGTGTCATGTTTTCTTGGTAGTTAGCTTCAATGAGTGAATTATCAATGCTAGTTGCCATTGTAAATTCGTATTCAGTACAATAATAAAGAATAGTTATTTATAAATGGTGATGAGACAGACGAGGAGAGGAGAGGAGTGATAGGTTATGTTGAAACGGTACTCATCTCTGCGACTGATGACTCTTGCAGGCGAAAACCGAAGGCGGCGGTGGCAAATTCTGGTGAAGATTGCTGCTACGAGAACGAGAGAGAGCGCTCTGTCCTTGATTGTTTCTGTTCAGCGACTTCTGCGCAGAATTACAGGAACGGACGCGCGCGCGGCTGTTGTTAATTACGAGCGACACAGCACAACTTGAGAAGGGATAGGGATTGATAATCAATATGGCGGTCAAACGAATCGACCAAGAATGATTTCGTAACGAAGAATAGCACGACGGTGCAAAAGGATTCGGAATTTCGAAGCACGAAATTAACACTTTGATAGCAGAATGCTTGACTTTAGCATTAACAGATTGGCATGTAACACGAATTGACACAATAAACACTGTTTTCAAACTGGTTAGACTGTAGAACAAGGCGTGGCTCACATCATTGGAAAAACTTATTCGCGACTTGAATAACTTTTATCCGTAGCCCGGCTATAGGACCATATGTTTGGATATTGGTATCTAGGTTAATTAGTGGAGGACCAGGAAGTCAAAAAGGCTATTCGACTTACCAAAATTTGGTACTGAGCAATTCGCGTACATCGACGGAGTTAACGGTCAGTCATAGGCGACTTCTCGATCGTAACTAAAAGGTGTTGGAGAGATGGTGGAGGAAGAAAAATTGGAGTGGGAGAGTCTGTCTCACTTACAATGGTACTAGTAATTAACCGCTAGATTGCACTACAATGAACAAAACTATCACTCAAACACGGCTAAACGATGACTGGTCTGTACAGTGGTTATTATACTTAGAAGAAATGTATCCAAAATCGCACAATACTTGGTTTTTGAACGTTTATTATTCTGTTAAAAAAAAGTTAATTCAGTTTTTTATAGCTAAATACATTGTTAAAAAGGTTTTCTACACTGTTAAATAACTTTAATCCCGATCGATGCTCTCGTTTTTCAGGAGAAGGCCACGTAAAATGTATCCAAAATTTCACAATACTTGGTTTTTGAATGTTTATTATTCTGTTAAAAAAAAGTTAATTTATAGTTAATTAAAAAGTTTTTTATAGCTAAAGACATTGTCAAAAAGGTCTTCAATACTAATAAATTACTTTATTCCCAATCGATGCTCTCGTTTTTCAGGAGAAGGCTGTGTAAAATTCCTTTGGGGCTGTGACAGACAGAAAATGAGATAAGACTTGTTTCGGCTTCTTTAATGTATTAAACATAAAAATAACCAAATAATATATAATTCTGATAAATAATATACAGACAAAACTCCAATTTCATTTATATAGATAGTGCTACCTGGCGAATTCCCAAGAGCCTAGCACAAACCGCACCTTTTGTTTGGATAAATTGAAATTAGAATTTTTTTTCACCAAAGAAATAATGGATGAAACATAAGCTGAGCTTTGATTCACCAGTCATATGTTTCCTACATGACTGCAATGCTCCAACTACACAAGTCTGCAGACAGCATAAATAACGCCGCTATAAGGCCGGGGCTCCACTGGCCGTAGTTTATCGCGCTGCAATTTGCAGGCGCTGCACGTGACAGTTGGATGGCTTCACAGGCAACAGAAAACGAACTGCAAACTGCAGTGTCGTCTTGCTTGTTGTGGCTTCACTAGCAGTTCATTGTAGCGGTAGACGTGACCCGGGACCGATCATGCCGCAAGTTGATATTCGTAGTGTTGTATTCAGTGTACTTTTAGTTAATAGACGACGCCGGTTACACAAGAAAAAATGGTGGATTCACCCAATAATAAGCAGCAGGAAGTCTGAAGGCTTGTTCCATATGTTGCATCGCAAATTAAGAAAGTATTCAGACAAGTTTTTTCAATTTCATTGCATGTCTCAAAACTCCTTTGATTACTTGTTACAAATCTAGCATTTCTGTTTTTATAATTCTCATCATTTTTAATGTACATTTTTCTCTATTTCTCATATAATAAACTCGCAATCAAGTTCAAACTCCATTGTTCTCAATAAAATTCACTTTACTTGAAACAATTAATAATACAACTTTAAACAGAATAGCATCAATGCACCTTGGATGCTGGTCAGCTGCAGACTGCCGCGTTACTACAGTCTACAGCTAGTAGAGCCATCTTATGGTGGCAAAGTGTAGCGTGAATGGGACCGGTTCCATTTCCGCGCGACGCTTTCATTCTGCAGCGCGATGTAAAATGTTGCACGTTGCAGACAGTCGCTAGTGGAGCCATCTCCGTTTGTTCGCTGCCTTCTCATTTATCTGACTAATCAACCACAATTTGCAGCACGATAAATAACGGCAAGTGAAGCTCCAGCCTTAAGGGCCCACCATATGATTGAAAACTGTTGATTTCTATGAGCTTTTCCTTTAAGGATAGATTTCTCCTTATTGTGTCCTTCAGCAAGGACTTTTGAACTCCCAACCTTCACAGGAACCATCTCGGGACTATTGTACATTATAACTGAAAATTTTATAAAAATTGGTTCAGCAGTTTTGGAATTTACTGGGAACATACATACATCCTTATGTGGTAATAAAACTTGGAAGAAATGTATCGAAAATCACACAATACATGGCTCTTAAACGTTTATTATTCTGTTAAGAAAAAGTTAATTTAGTTTTTTATAGCTGAAGACATTGTCAAAAATGTTTTCAATACTGAATTACTTAAATCCCGAAGCTCTCGTTTTTCAGGAGAAGGCCGCGTAAAATGCCTTTGGGGCCATGACAGACAGACAGAAATTATTGAGATAAGACTTGTTTTGGCTTCTTTAATGAATAAAACGTAAAAATAACCAAGTGATATATAATTCTGATAAATGTACAGACAAATCTCTAATTTTATTTATATAGATCATGTCAGGGGCGCACCCAGACTTTTGGTTTGGGGGGGGGGCTTACCCGTCCACCAGGGAAAATTTTGGTGTGGGGAGGGGGGCGTAAATTGGGATTTTTCAGACGACGTTTTGCAAGATTGTTGCCCGATAGAGATTATTGAGGGGGCGGGGATTCATTACTTGACTTTTTAAAGAGTACTAGCTGACCCAATGCACGTTGCTGCTGTTATGACCTGACAATAACAGGCAGCCCGCGACTCTAGTCTATGGCCTATGCCTACATGATACCATAACAGCTGCATTCTCATAAAAATTCTCCTTGATTTTATTATTCGCCACCTCCCGCTGAGGTTACATTTCAAATTAGGAAAGAAGTTAGTCCTAGAGGGCTCTCCCAGCTGATCATAGAGGCTTCGTTGTTTTCTTAATCACCACCTCTGAATGAAGAAACATTTCAAATTTAAACCTCCTATGACTATAAGGGTAGAAGCTAGGTTTTTCATTTTATTATTCGCCACCTCCCGCTGAGGCTGCATTTCAATTTTCTAGCTGCATTGGTTAACAGATGTCATCAACCTGGCATAATTTACATTTCATCATACCCAGTCCTATGTTTCCTACTGCAAGGCTCCAACTGCACGGTAGCCTACATGCAAAGTGCAAAGTCTTTTGCTGTTCAAAGACAGCGTAAATAACGCCACTAAGGGGCCTGCCATATGATTAAAAACTGTTGACTTATATCAGCTGTTCCTTCAAGCTGTTTGGCTGGCAAGTTCAGTAGGTTAGGTCTATAAAATGGTTTAATAATTGTTAGCTCCCCTATTGAAATTTATGGTCAGAAACCATCCCCAATATTCACACAACATATTCCCAAAGTTTCATGCCGATATGTCAAGTAGTTTTGGAGTCTATAGGGCCCTTACGTTCTAAAATAGTCATAAACAATGTGATTATGGAGCAGGTGAATAATTTCAAATATCTTGGCTGCGATATATCCTTTGATAGAGAACTTGACATACCTCAGAAAATAGCCAAGTTCAAAATGATCTGTGGAACTATCCATCGCGATGTCCGCGGACTTTGAGGGGTAAGGCCAGAAAAAACACAGAAATAAAATTTTATAAGACGATGGCTATACCTTTGATGACGTATGGAAGTGAGGTATGGACAAAGACCAAGAAAGATGATTCAAGGATTCAAGCTTCTGAAATGAGTTTTCTGCGCAGCGTCCAAGGATATTCTAAGCGTGATCACATATGAAATGAAATAATATGAAGAGAGTGCAATGTACAACCACTTGCAGATGTGATCAAGCAGTACAGAATAAAATGGACAAATCACCTACTCCGAATGTCATCAAGCCGTCTCCCACTTCAGGCATGGAAATTGAAGCAGGATGGAAGGCGAGATGTTGGAAGGCCAAGAAAACGCTGGACACCGGAACAGGCTGCAGATGCCTAGTCCATGATAGATGATGATGATGATGATGATGATGATGACAGGGAACACACATACATACATACATACATACAGACAGACATTCATTTTTATATATAAAGATTAGTATTAGAGTAGCTATGGGGAAACAAAACACATGGGGCTACATTGGGGTAGCAATGGGGTACAGTGTTTCAGGAGTTCAAAATGTTTCTGCCAGACTGCTTAAGCAACTTCTCATGAGGGTAAAAAATTAGAATCAATGTAGGTACGGAACGCTTTGTTACAGAAATAAAGAGGGCGAAAGATTACAGCTATTCCAGCATCCATTCAGAAATGATTAAGGTCTTCATATAGATGGTGTGAATTAAATTGAATCAATGTAAAATTATCTGAAACGTGCTAAATCTACTATTATAAATTTTTATGTCTTCACCATTCTGAGACTTTTTTTGCGTTGGTAATAAAAAGAACGAAAACTTTCAGTCCTAAAGCGAATCGAGATGACGAAATCTCTAAATTGTTAGGATATTTTACAAAAACTCACAAAATGATCATAAAAACACGTTATTTTACGTCGTCCTAATGGTTAACCAATTCAATTCCCAACGAACCAAAGATTTTGTTTAATTTTTCCTTCAAAACTTGCCAAATCATTTTTTGAAATGAAATATGAATGTACTCAATAGACAAGAACGGTCCCAAAGTTTATAGAGTTTCATTGAATTAAAGCATACTGATTTTGCACATATGCTTTTCACTTGCTATTCTTCTGTCTTTTTATCAAATTTAAATTATGGTTTTGTGAGTTCTGAGTGCTTTATTCACAATAATTGTGAATAAAGCACCCAGAACTTGGGTATGAGCTTGGCTATTAATTATTAATAACCAAGCTCATACATTTCAATATTAAAAATGCCTTCTTTTGGCCTTTTTTGTGTATTTCATAGGATTACTCAATAATCACGGTAGTTAATGTTTCATTTGGGTTTTCAGTTCATTTCTCATCACATGTATTCAATTTACCACCTAGATGAGCACTCTATAGAAGCCTAGAGTTTTCGGAATGAGTACTAATTTATTGATCTCTTATTGAGAAAGATAGCTTCACTCTTCTGCTATATTTATTTCTGTATTGAAGCGTTTTTGAAGGAATAAAGAATAAGAATAAGGAATATGCTATCTTATTGAATTTTTTTCGCAAAAACCTGTAAACCTTTTTTAGGAAATTGTTAGCCGCAAGCCGTAACAGGTACCGTACCTGTTCAGTCACATAAGGCAAGCTGCAAATTCCTAAGGTAAGGGTGACCGAATGGATCAGCCACCAAAAAAAGGGTTCTTAGCTATAAAATCACTTGCCGATGGTTCGGAACTCACCAAAAACTGTGGGCCCACGCACAGGTCTCAGAATTATCTCGGCTCCACCTTTCGAAAGGAATTACATTAATACCGTTAAATGTATTACAGGTTTAGGAGGTTCTAGAGGCTAGAGGTCCTGTACTTATTGGTTAAATGAATGCCATATTGATATTAGTGAAACGAATTATTTTTATTATCTTTACCCAGCAACCTAGTCAAATTTAATTCTGCAAGACTACAAACTCTATTTCCACCTATGGTAGTCACTCATAGTATTCCTGTTAATAGTATAACGATATTGTTAATTATCATCCGATTTAAACAAGTTTTAAATGTACAGCCTAGAGTCCACATTACACAGTCAATTCGCTTGAAAATTATCAACATTTTGATAAAGATTTCGGGACCTGAGGGCAAGGATTGAGCCCCAAAACCCCCCATGTCAAGCCACTTATTATGAACATTATTCTACTTAAAAAGTGTGAATAAATGACATGTACCAACACTAATCAGCCTGCAGCACATACTCTCTGTAGTAAATTTTCTTGAAAATTATTAACAATTTTTTAAGAAGCTCAGGTTCTTGGGGGGGCTTAAGCCCCCTAAGCCCCCCCTGGGTGCGCCACTGGATCATGTTAAAATTTTTTAATGTTCTTGTAAGTATGCTCTAGCTACTAAAAAGTGTTCTCTTCTATAACTTCTGATAGTGTGACTGAATGAAATTAATAACCATTGCCAGGAAATCTGTCCTTTCAAGTTTGAGATCAATGTTAGGCTATAGCCTACACTCAACATCTTTGCAAAATGTTTGCATCAAAATTTGTTGAAAACCATTCATTCCTGATGCAACTTTGCCTGCGAAAGTCTTTGTGAGCATGCGCAGTGACAGCACAATGGTGAAACATTCTAGATAAGCCACAGTGGACTGGGGAGTTGATTTTATCTACAGCACAGCTCTCTTATCTCAATGAGCTTTCTTTATCCAGTACAAAAACATTATGTTTAAGATATTTTAATTTTTTAAATCTTATTATGTCCTACTAGTTTTAATGCTTTCATACCAGCTCAATTTTTCTTGTACCATGAAGCGTAGGGTTTCTATGAACAATTTTAATTTTAAAGCTGTAAGTTTGTAAGCTGTAATAAATTGATGAAGTTGCATTGGAAATGTTGCAGAGTAAGTTGTGAAAAAGTGTTTTTTCAGGCAGCTTGTTTACAACTCAGTTGAAACAATGTTGCAAACTTGAGTTGGAATGAGGCTTAAGTTCAATGTATAAATTTCCTACTATAAGCTTGAATACATCTTCAACTTGTCGTTTTTCTTTACTTATTATTAATGAAGTGATTCACACTCATGGTGACTTATTTCAAGTGTAGGCCTACCTGATAACAAACAACTCATATATTCCTGGATTTCTTGTTCCATGACGAACTGCGTTGTTAATATCAACTTTTCAAGTGAATTCAACGAATTTGACTGTGAGCTGTTTGAATTTGACTGCAAGTCGTTGAATTTACTTGAAAAGTTAATAACTCATATATATTGCATACCGCAGTTCTCAGTTTGAGTTTCTACTGAATAAAAATAAGTACCGTAGTGATTAAAAAATCCTGTGTTGCATCATAAATCGTACAGTAATTGTTTGAAAGAAAAGTCATCAACAATCAGAAGCCTACGTTTATTTGTGAAATATTGCACATTGAAATCATAATTGGTTGAAAATGAAGGTTGGAGCTACAGCAATATCCTCAAATTTATTTGCATTTATGAAGGGGGCTGTTGAAGTCCATATTAAGGAAGTTTCCAATTTTGGAATGCAGTGGGTGCTATTTCAACAGCTGTGAAATCTTTCTCAATTGTGAATCTCAAATCAAGTTCATCAAACTATTCTTATGCATAAAGAATTGATTTATTATTTGTTAATTTTTTATTGAATAGTGCCGTAGGTGGGAGGAATGGGGGAATACTTCTATTTTTCACTGTTGTTAAGACTCCTATATGGGTGCTTGCAAAGTGGAGCATCCAAGACCTGCGGATAATAATCATAATCACCAAATTGAACATGTGCTACTAAATTGTTGTATTCACATTACTCCAATCTATTATACACCATTCCATAGCATGTGTGGTGATTATCAGCAAGTACGGTACAGTACCTAGTTATATTGGTAGGAAACTCTTCAAGCTACCGCAATTTTTAAAGAGT
This sequence comes from Conomelus anceps, assembly GCA_948455865.1. NCBI lineage: Eukaryota > Metazoa > Arthropoda > Insecta > Hemiptera > Delphacidae > Conomelus > Conomelus anceps. Next base: position 8,820,238 of record OX418220.1, read on the forward strand.
CTTGAAAATATAGAAATATTTTAAAAACAATTTAAAAAATATTTAGTTGATGAAGCTCTTTATAGTGTACAAGAGTTCTTTTCTTATCAAAATTAAGCATCACCTCAACTAATTGATATGGTAATTAATTATGGTAACTAGGGTATACGATTGTATAATAATTGTTGATGTGACTTGTCATATACTCCTTATGGTGTCTCCAAGACGTAATCTACAAAAAAAAAAAACTATTGGATACTCCATTGTGCAAGCAAGATGTGTCATTTCTATATTTTTAAAACTGAAATAAGTTTTTAAAGATAAAACATTTTGTTAGCTGCTGCCCTCACAGTAGAAGTACTTGAAATCATCTTGTATCTTCCATTTAAAGAGATGATTTTTGGTAAATTAACTAATTTTCGTTTGTATTGTGTGAATAATTAACTTATTAGCTGATAATATTTTGGTGTGAATTACATTACACAATACTGTAATCTATTTATTTTTCAGTTTTCAAGGTGTCTGACTTCAAAATGAAACTTTTATTGTTGATCGCTGTTCTTGCTGCTTTAACTATGGCAGCACCAATTGACAATGAAGAAGATGAATATGATTGGGAAAAATTCAAGGTTGGTTAAAATGAAATTCTAGGCACAAAATATTATCAATGCTCTATTCCTCAGATTCACAGTTTTCCAAAATGATTTGCTATTATAAGGCAGTCTGAAAAGATAACCAGAGTTTTTTTCAGAATTTGCTTCAAGATACAAATTTCTTTCATAAGCTATTTATTACACGTTATAGTTTGAAGTGACTGATAATAATTAAGGAAAACTGTCAAATATGCAGAAACAGAATTTATCAATCTCGGATTCCTTTAAGTACCATTAAGTTAGTTTATACTGAAGACTTCCACAATGGCAGATATTGACAATAGTACTGTTGTCAATATCCATCATTGCAGAAGTCTACAGTATAAATTAATAATGCTTGAAGGAACTCTAGATTAATAAATACACCTATTTATTGCTTGTTTCAAAAATTTTGTTCTATTTAATAATAAGTGTATGGATTTTATTGGTGGTGGGAACCAAACAGCTAGTTCCACCTCATCGTGTAAGCCACAGTTATGGAGAACACAGTGGACCTAGGCTGGTTCTAGACCTAGACAAATGTAGGTTAGTTCCACACAGCCGGGTAAGTGATAATTATGGTCTTGAAATTTGATACCCATGACGAACTACTTATACCACTAATAATTTATAAGTAATTGCAGTCAAATATGCAGTTAAATATGCAACTATGCAGTCAAATATTTGAGAAGGAAATTGAAATATTTTACTCACTGAGCAGATGGTCATTTCGGACCACGTGGGTACATCATTGGTGTTCAATATTTAATTTGCTACTCAAGTAGGCTACTTGACTGCATAGACATGCAATTACTTGTATATTATTAGTGATAATTCGGCTCTGAAAAATTGCGATGTTGCCAAATATGTTAGCATGCCAGCATCTGATAGTGGACAATCATTAAGTTCACAACAAAACTCATATCATGTTGCCTAGTCTAAAAGTCTGTCTACCAGTCATATGGTTCGTCACCGAAGTCAATTGTTTCCTTTGTTATTCAATTGTTTCAATTGTCTCCTATGCTGCAATTTCTTGAAGCTGCCTACTTTCATGGCATTAAGTAGAGTCTATTTTTAGAAGTTTGACCTTCATCTACACAGAACAACAAATTAACATCAATAAGAAAAGTAAAGCAAAATACTAGTAGCATTTGTTTCAACACAAATTGAAAGTTTGTTCTGTGATACATTCAGATACAAATCTGGTTGTGGCAGGTTTAACTACAATACAATTATGGTGAAACGCTACTTCAAACTTACATTTGAAAAATGAAATTCCGCTGGTACTTCAAGATGCTGATTCTATTGAACAACAATTTCTACTAAAATGATTAAATACATACAACAAAACTGTCTCAAAACTATTGCTATGAATAAGCAAGTATTATTCAAATGGAATTGCCAATTGAAAACAATTTTTTCCTTTCCTCAGATAAAATTCAATAGAAACTACACTGCTGAAGAAGATGTTTGGAGGAAGGCTATATTTGACGCTAATGTTGCTATGATCAAAGAGCATAATAAAAAATTCGCCAAACATGAAACAAGCTATGGAATGGCAGTGAATCAATTTTCAGACATGGTAAAGTATTTAAATCCAAATTATGACTAGTATAATATCAGCATTTTCTACACTCTATAGTAGACAATACTTCTATTATAGCTTATCGAACAGAATCAATAAACTGTTCATCCTGTGGAGATTGGTACGTTAATCAATAAATGTGTAGTTTATGCTAATATCTAAGTTCTATGTTAATTTGTAGTTTATGACTATAATTCAGTGGTTGATATTCAATGCTGCTAAAAGTTTAAATATGCAGTGTATTACTATATTCATTGAAATATATAAGTCTGTATTTTGAAAACTACTCTACTTATCTACCATAAGCATGCGGCTATCCTGAGACTTTGATCCTTATCTTCAAGGAAACTTTATAGCACTCAAGGAATCCCTTTCGGCGAAATTATGATGTTGAAGATCCATCTTGTTTCCACTTATTTGTATTAAATATTAAAAAAACACTTTTAAATGGAAATTGACTCACGTTATGGCGTGACGGCCGTTTCGCTGTGTTGTCTAGAGCATCATCAGACGACCCACAGTACACTCAACACAGTACACTGTGTACTGTGGGTCGTCTGATGATGCTCTAGACAACACAGCGAAACGGCCGTCACGCCATAACGTCAGTCAATTTCCATTTAAAAGTGTTTTTAAAGTTTAGAATCCCTTTCACTTGAGTCCTTCAAGTCTATTATATTTGATTCATTCTTCATTTACTCAATTGCTTTAGAGCATTTCTAGAAAGCTACTACATTATTTTTATCTATTTTGTTTGAATTGTTATTAATTGCATTTTTTTAGATATTTCAAGGCTGATAATCAGTCTAATGTATTATAATATGTAGTGAACTCAGTATAAAGCGTGCAAGAAAGAGTTCTTTCCAATTATTATCTGTAAATTTCAATCAATTCAACTTTCCTGTAATTTTAGAGATACGGTATTGTAGCTGATGGTGATCAACAAAAATAATAAGCTGAGATTCATTTAGAATAGTCAGCTATGCACTTGAGGTAATTAATTTTTTGTTTTTTTGAACAGTAGTATCTATAATGTTCTACTTCATAAGGACCTGGAATAATGCCATTTTTTTTTTCAGACTGATGAAGAATTTAAGAATTATTTCGGTTTTATTTATAAACCTGTGAATATCACAATTAATGGGAGCAGACATGCAATCTAATCCATTATTTTGAAGAATGAAATTTTAGCACAAATACTGAGCAAGAAAATCATAAATAAATAATTCAAATATCCAATGTCTACAAATCTGCAATGACGTAGGCCTACTATTAATCTCTTTAAGATGGAAATGTTGCCAACTTTTGACAATTTGTCTGCTTTTTCATGCTTTCACATGAATAATTGAGATTATATAACATCATAGATAAAAATGATAGTTTGTTATTGCTTCTTCTTACCCTCCAGAAAAGACTAATAAATTACCACTGATACACTAATAGTGATACATACCAGTTAACTACATAGAACCGAACAGAATAATGATTGATTGAAATTATAAAAAAATATATATTTTGAATTATCTATAAATAAATCTATAATTGAATTTTAAATAAAAATGATAATTCGTTATTGATTCTTTTTACCCACAAGAGAAGGCTAATAAACTACCACTGATATGTATCAGTTATAACTGCATAGAACCGAACAGAATAAATTATTGAATGAAATGATTACATATCACACCTATTGTGAGATTGTTTAGAAAAAATTATCATAGCTGGAGATTTATGGATACCTTTTATATTTTACAATAGAAGATTGAGTGTTTGTATAAATTCTCGAGTTTCTAGTTTACTTGGTTGCAATTCATGTACCGTAACATTTTTAATGTGATTGCAAAGCTTGTTCTACATTATTAATGTGCATTTCAATTTGGGGGTGTTTTGATGCAGGATGGAAACTCCCAATATAAATTATAATAATTTTATGGTTGGTTGAGTGTCAACACTCGATTGCTATAATACGAAATGTAGCGGCCACATAACTGGGCGAATAAAGTTGCTAATTATATATGGTGCATTTTGTTCAATTAGACAATACATTTGCTAAGTGCATTGCGAGATTGAACCTGGCACAAATCTGCCATACTTCAAAATTATGTTTGATCAAGTGAATTTGACATTGCTCTTATGAGCTCAGATAGTCATGTTGAGGTCGGAATTCATTTCTCCCATAACTGGAATATGGTTGTAATTTGCCATAAAAGACAGCAGACCGTTTTCGTAATCTGTGAAATAAGATAATTTTTATTTAAATATCAACAAGCAACTTATCTGAACTAGATAGACATAATTCAAGTAACATTAACTTGGGCCCGGCTGTATATTCTTGTACTGAAGTAGCTAATATTTTAGTCTTTATAAATTGTCGTGTACATATACTGCAACACCCCTACATGCATTATTCGATCTTTCATTACGAAATAGAGTGTATCACCTGGCAGAGCAATTTGAGTGATAAGACTATTGATTTCAAAAAAGATTATGAAATTCCAATAGTATTGAAGTTTTTGAAACGCAAAATTGCCCTTAGCTCATCAATGTGACAAGTAAGGGATCGTATGTTGATGTGGGCAGCTTCAAATATCTTTTTATAGGGCCAAAGCCTGATAATATGTGGCCGTTATCGCTGTTATTGTGGAATGAGGGTGAGTGAGCTGGGTTGTCAGCCGGAATTGCAGACTAACATCAGAGAAATGCATGGGAATGACATGTAGGCTATAACTAGAATGACAATCTAAATAAAACAGTTTTAAACGCATGCATGTTCATAGACCATTAAAGGTTTGGTCTCCATATAAGGGTTTTTTATCAATTGAAGTTCAATTTTACACAAAAGATGCTAGCTCTAGTAGGTAGGCATATATGATGCAGCCGCTTGGTGGTCCATTGTAGACGTGTGTGGTTCCCAGTGGTAAGGAGTCTGCATGTTTTCATGATATTGCTGTAGGCCAGTGCGACTGTAACATGAGAAAAATCTACCAGAAACAATAGCTATAAAAGAGGAGTTTAGGTGCAATGTCCAAGATTCTGGAGAAAAAGATTTTATGATCTATCTTATGACTATGGATGAGATTTCATATAAATCGGGGAAGAGAGGAGATGGAACAAGAGACATAGAAAAAGAGTGATACTGGGCATGCCTTAGAGAAGAAGACAATATCTCTTTGAGGAAATCAAGTTGCTGTAGAATCCAGCTTCAGCATTTCAGATCATTTACTGACAAGAGTTTTGCAAATTCTTGGATTGATGATTATATAGTCATCAGGACATTTCAATCCCATCTTCCTACACCAATGATCTTGATCATGCATCAGCTGGTGTATTTTGTTGTTGAGACATGAAGCAGTCTCTCTCATAACTCTGTGACTCTTAAGAGGGACATATTTTTTTGAAAAGAAACAGTACATATATGGTTATTTATCAACTCAACATATAATTTCTATCATTATTATCAAAAATAGACTTCAATTCCAGATTGAGTGACTGGGGAAGGTACCGTATCTTTCTATGGCTCACAATAGCCTTTTTATCAGCAAATATCATTAGATCCAACTATATGTCTGAGGCAGAAGGAAGATAAATTGCTTGGAGAGGCAGCATAGTCATGCCATTTACATAAAACATAATGGTCAATTAAATTTTGTCATGTGCATCAGGTACAAGCAGGTCGGTATTAAAGTCGCCCATAATAACAGCCACATGTTTGTAGGGCACCAACCTCTCCGTCATTCTTGTGCAATCGATCATTGAAAATAATGATCATAATTATAATCATCACTTGCAACAAGCCTGCTTGGAATAGTTGGTTTGAGCCAAGTCTCTGATACCAGAATGATATAGAAGTTGCAATAGGCCTATTATTATTGAAAGCACACCATCAGAACCATCACCATCAATATGGCATAGGAGGGATTGTGCATTCATATTGGCAACCTTCAGCCGATCAGGAAAAGACAAGACAGCATGCTCAACCAAATCACCAGATGACGCAAAATATCTTTGTGCGTGGAATCTTGCCGCTACTGTTGGGATAAAAACATCAATTTATTATAGTAGAGTCGCAAGGGGAGTGAGAGAGATGCTGACGCTGACTGAGTCGGTAGGCGATGTGATTTGAAAAGCAAGCATACTGAACCACCTCCACCCCGCCCGCCTATTTCCCGACTCTTGAGTCCATGTGCACAAATATTGATTTACGCCATCTGTACTCAGCATGGCCCGACTTACATCGCTCTGAGAGGACATAAAGTGAAAGGAATCAGCCCAGCAAAGGCAAAAAGCTTCACAATCAAAAAAACATTTTTTTGTTTTGTTTGTAGATTACGTCTTGGAGACTTCAGTTAACAAGTAAAAGACAAGTCAATTCAACAATAATCTATATATATATAAATGAATGTCTGTCTGTATGTATGCATGTATGTTCCCTATAGACTCCAAAACTACTTGACAGCCCAGTCAGCACTTAACGTATCTTTTACGTAAATTCTAGGTCCATATGTGAATGATAAATATCTAATGTAAAATTTATGTAATATTTACGTACAATATTCACGTAAGTAATAATTTATAAATTTGTTGTTAAACAATCTGGAATGCAAAATCGAATTAACAGTAGATTTTTTTATTGAAAGCCCATTTCTATAATTGATCAATTCGAATTTCAAAAACAGAGATATGCTAATGAACATACTACATATATTTTATGTAAAAATTGTTTGCAAAATTCACATAAATTATACGTAAATTGTACAGATTATTTGCAAATATCCCTCCTCTATTCGTCGATACAAACTCCAACTTCATTTTATATACCGGTACCCTAGCCCAGTCAAATTAGACAACAATATGGTCGTCAAGAGGAACAATAATTATTGATGGAAAAATTAATTTTTCACCAATAATTTTCTCTAACCTTGGGTAATAACCAAAAGTACTCATTTTGGGTTGAACTCATTTTTGGTGGAAAGGTATAATTTTTCAGTTTTTTATTATAATTCAGTATCGATAACTCAAAGAATTTTTTTCTTCTGTTGAAGCTGACAAAAGTAGGCTATCTACAAAAATGATCCTATGCATTTTTTTGGAAAAAGTCCCTTTCTGAAGTTTGAGGATGTGTATCGAGCTACAAAATATCGATGATTTTCACCAAGTAATTTATCGATACGCCAATATTGTTGCGAAAACGTGATGAGTAAAATTATGAGTAAAGATATGTAGCCTATTGGTAAACTCTTTTAATTTATTTCATAACTATTCATTCTCCTATGATTCAAGGTTAGACTTGATATTTTCCAATAAAAGTAAATAATCAGAATTCCACTAAATGTGATGTATAATAATCGATGCTCTATTAATCAAGGCTCATGAACATCGATTAAAAAATTATCGATTGTTTCGTACATCGATACGTATCAAACTTTTTGGCGGTTGTTCGTTGTTCTCTCTGACTCTGTTAGGCACGCCGCACGTGAAGTTTTTGGTTGTTGTTTGTTGTTCTCTTTGTCTAGTGAAAATTTATACCCTTGAAATTATATCGTTTTGATACAAATAAAACACAATTTGGAAACAGTTCCAAGGATTACAAAAACAGGTTAGTACAACTTTGAATTTAATTTATTGAGTGTTCAGGTTACCCACTTTATCTTTCTTGGGCAGTTTTATAGGTTAGAAAGTTTTCACTTTAAGAAATTTGAATAAATCCTTTTGGTAAGTTCTTACAAGTTCTTCTTATAATGCTTTAACCCAATTTATGTGTGTAATAGATAGCAAGACATTTTCCCCATGAAGCTAAAATGTGTTGGACCAAAAAATTACTAGTTCATCTGGATTTGGTTAAAGAGACCACGAAAGAAATTGCAATATTATTGATGATCAAACCATAGAAATGAGTGAATTTCAAAGCAAACCTCCTTGCTAAGAATTGGAGGACTTTCTAGAAATCGAACAGTCATTGGAACATAAATCCAAAAAAAGAATAGGCCTAAGTAGATTTCTTTCTAAATTCAATTTATTTAGGCTTACTCAGGTAAGAAGTAATTAGTGATTTGAAAGTAATGATTCTGTAAGAATTCATGTAAACATCTTTCATTTTTTGTTATCACCAGCTCGGCTTAAATTGCAGCTGATGGGGGGGGGGCTTAAATTGAAAATATTTCACAAGTTAGTTTGAAGTGACTGACAATTGAATAAACTGACAAATATACATAAACAGAATTTATTAATTTCGAATTCCTTTAATTGCTATTACTTTATACTGAAGACTTCCAATTAAAGGAATTCGAAATTAATAAATTCTGTTTATGTATATTTGTCAGTCACTTCAAACTAACTTGTGAGATACGAGCCGATATGGCCAAGTTGAAAATGAATGCTCCTGTGCAGAAAGGTCTCCATGGCCTAGTGGTTAAGGCGCTCAACCGGCAATTGAGAGGTCCGTGGTTCGATTCCCGGTGGTGACTGATATTTTTGTACAGTAGCATTCATCGATTCCCATCAGCTTTTCAATGCTGTTGTCAATATCCGCCATTGCGGAAGTCTTCAGTATAAAGTAATAGCAATTAAAGGAATTCGAAATTAATAAATTCTGTGAAAATATTTTTAAAATTTCTGGTTTCATATAATTTGTCATTTTATTCTGAGTATGGGCACACTTTTTTCACAGCCAATTGAAATGCTATTGGCTAAAACTATTTTTAAATTAAACTTCAGTTAAAATTAAGGTGCAATAGGACAATTTCAACTGTAAAACTCTTTCCAAGTATTACAGACAAATGTTCAAAAACTACATGAAGGTACCAATTTACATGCTGTAATGCCACAATAAAGCATCAGAAAACAGTTCAAGACCTTTAATAATGGGTTATCTGCTCAATAAATGAATAACAACCAGAATTAATTTCCAACTATTATTGATTTCTCCCAAAAACGGCTAAGTGACTTTATATATTTAAAGCTATATAAAAAAAGCTTTTATAAAAGCAGAATAATTATATTTTAATTCTAACAAAGGTTAGAAATAAAAACCACTTGATTTGAAACAGTTAGAATCACCAAGTTAGATTGCTTTCCAGTAGACATATCCTGTATTGTTTAATTGGTAGGCTTAACATTCAATTGTTTCCTGCCATATTGCTTGTAATATTACTTCCTTCTAATACCTAATTTTGAATGTTGTTTACAGGCTGCTTTCTTTGAAGAGATGTTAACCTCGAAGACCACATAAGAAGGATTCTCCAGAGGATGGTGACACAACTTTGCCATCCAATTCAGCTGGGAAGGCAGAAGAGGGAAGAAGAAACTGCAACATGGCAGTTGTAGATGTGATGAAAAGTAAGTGGACTTGATTTAAGCTTTAAGAATTTGTTTCTTGAATAAATATTCTTTAAAGCTGTTGTCAGAAAAATACCACTTTTATTATGAGTTAATGTTATTATGGTAAACAGAATTTATTAATTTCGAATTCCTTTAGGTGCTATTAGTTTATACTGAAGACTTGACTGAAGACTATTGACAACAGTATTCAGTAGCTGATGGAAATCGATGAATGCTACTGTACAAAAATATCAGTCACCACCGGGAATCGAACCACGGACCTCCCAATTGCCGGTCGGGCGCCTTAACCACTAGACCATGGAGACCTTTCTGCACAGCAGCATTCATTTTTACTTGGCCATATCGGCTCGTATCTCACAAGAAAGTTCGAAGTTACTGACAATTGAACAAACTGACGAATTTACTTGAACAACGAAATTAATAAATTCTGTTTAAGTAAATTCGTCAGTTTGTTCAATTGTCAGTAACTTTGAACTTTCTTGTTATTATGGTGTCATGGAAAAGGGGGTTTGACCTGTATGCCTGTACAACTTGAAAGTGGCTCATATGCATCTAATCTATGAAGAAGCAAGATATAAATACTAATGGAAACTCTTGATTTACAAAGTATTTTTAAACTACTAAAACGCTATCTGTTGTTCCTGTAAATTCTGAAGAACTGCTCATATTCTCTGGTCCTTGATAACCTTGTTATGTTAACATTGAGGGAAGTGCATGCTCTGAATTGGCAGAGTATTGCACAACCTGCATATGAGCTAAATTAAAAATTCAATGACAGGCAGAATTAATTCCTTTTTCTCTATAACCTTGAACAACCAACTAAAATATAACCATGATGCATACATAAACCATCCCCATACCCCTAGTTGACATTTTTTTAGGATTAGAAGATTCTTTTTGTACAGCATCTATGACGAACTTTTTGAACAGAATAAGGGAGATTCAGTACAAGCAAATAGTATAGTAGGCCTACTGGTGTGAATTAATGAGTTTAATGCTTCATTTCAAACCCTCTCCATACCTTGGTCCCAAAGTCTGTTATGCTAGCTAATTGGCTACAGACACACATTTTATGAAGGCATTTGTCAAAATCATATCAATCCATAGAGATAGGTTGCTAGCACTTTGTAACATTTAATTTATGGATAGGTTTTGTGCATGTCAACTAAACTGACTCCAGTCAATATCTATTTTTGTTTTTCCACAGGAATGATGATTAATGTCCATCAAGGGTCATTCCCCATGAAGAAGTTTGAGACTAAAGTTCAGGAGTGGTTCTGACAATCTTCAACAAGATATTCTTAAAAAAAAAAACGGCTACTACTTGAAAAATATGTGTAATGATTGTATAAATAGCTACCCTGTTAGGTAACTAGAAAAATAAATATGTATTATCATAAAACAGTTTTTTTTTCTGGATAAACTCCCCACTAATTTTTCAAGTCTCAGAACTAGTGTGTCAAGAAAGAAAAAAAAATAAATGCTATCATTAAAGTAGTGAGTACAGTTGGATCATAATCATGTTTTGTTGAAATATAAGAAAAAATTCAAAGCTCTGTTAGCTGGTATTCAAGAGGAAATGGGAAGTATTTGATGGTGTTGAATTGAATTGAATTGAAAAAATCTTTATTCATTACAACATGTACAGGTACGTTATGAATAGTGTCAATAATTTAAATGATTATACTAAGCTAGGCTAGCCTATATTATCAAAAGACTATAAAAAAAGAAAGAGATTGTTTATTCAATTAGAAATTACGTCAAATTCTTGTAAAGAGTACAGCGATAGGTTCACCAGATATTCCTTCAAATTCTTTCTAAATATATGAGGATCTGCTAATTCTTGTAAACTGGTTGGTAGCTTCACAAGATATTTCTTTCCTCTGTATACGGTTTTTTTCTCAAATAGATCCAATCTGTGTCTTTCTGCAATACGACCGTATCGTGTATTATAATTGTGGGTGTTATTTCTTAAATTTGAACCATCATATTTTTTGAAAAAGACAATAACATCAAATATGTATTGTCCATATATTGTTAAGATTCCTAGGTTGGAGAAAGCTATTTTTACAGAGTCAGTTCTATTAAGGTTTAGCATAATTCTTATTGCTCGTTTTTGCTGCTTGAGTATTTTATCGAGATTATTCTTACTTGAACTACCATATATACAAAGACCGTATGCTAGATGCGCATGTATTACTGCATGGTATATTGATTTCAATGTTTTAGTACTACATAAATTGGACATCCGGCGCAAGGCATATAGACCTGGGGATATTTTTTTTATAACGTGGGAAACATGACTATCCCATGAAAGACTGCTATCTATTAACAGACCTAGAAATTTAGTTTTATCTTCTGATTCTAAAAGGGTGTTATTTATCGCTACACTTGGGCATAATTCATTCCTACTCTGCCTTGTCTTGAATGGGACTACTATAGACTTACTTGAATTTAACAAAAGATTTCGGCTATTTAGATATTCACTAATAGCGGACAGGCCTATGGCAGATGAGAGTTCCACTGCTTCAATTGATTTTCCTGAGAATATTATATTAGCATCATCCGCATACAGACATACAGATGCGTGCGCACGGACCATATCAGGCAGACCCCTGATGTAGCATAGGAATAATAAGGGACCCAAAATGGAACCTTGAGGAACTCCATACTTTAATATTCTCAGGTCAGAGCGATAATTGTATTTATATATATAATTATTTTTCTCTTCCGTATGCACTATCTCAACAAATTGCCGTCTGCCAATCAAATAAGATGAAAACCACGTCTGCTCCTTACCACATATTCCTAAAGCCTTTAACGAGTGTAACAGAACATTGTGAAGTACACTATCGAATGCACGAGACATGTCTAAAAATGTGCCAACAACTTTCTCTCCTTTGTCTATAGTATTGATTATAGTATTTATGAAATCAACTCCTGCAGTAATTGTTGACTTTTTTGAGCAAAAACCATGCTGTTCTTTATCCAATAAATTGTTTGCTTCTAGATATTCCATTAATTGAATATATACCACACGTTCAATGATTTTCGAGAATACTGATAACAACGCTATTGGCCTGTAACAACCAGGATCTTTGATATTACCCTTTTTAAATGTTGGAAAGACTCTAGCTATCTTCAGTTTGTTAGGGAAATGCCCTGATATTAGGGAGGAATTTATAATATGAGTTAATGGTTTGATAATTGCTGGTAAAACTTTTTTAATCACTGTCATTGGAATATCATCCGGGCCAGAAGAGTGTTTGTTTTCAAATGACATCACTATTTTATTTAATTGACACTCAGTAATCGATTTGAAACTAAATCTCAGTGAAGGTTGAAAACTTCGTGAATTTGGTACATTTACAGGTCTAGAATTATTAGGAATATCCGGTATAACAAAATTATCAATTGCCGTAACAAAAAAATCATTAAATATATTGCACACACTGTGAGGATCAGTTGAGTGTGTGCCATTTATCATTACACTTATATTTGAATTATTCTTTTTATTCTTACCCACCTCAGCATTAATAATTTTCCATGTTACTTTATTCTTATTTTTGGAATCCAAGATTTTTTTATCAAAGTATTTTTGTTTATTTTTTTCGATCATGAGTTTGAGAGCTTTTCTATTATTTTTTATTTGAATCTTTAAATCTTCTCTCTTAGTTTGTCTATGTAAATTCTCTAACTCTAATAATTCTCTTTTTTTATCAATTACCTCAGGACTTGTCCCGTTCGTATTGTTGGTTTCCTTCACATTTCTCAGGATCTTTGGAAAAGTAATATTAAAATAATGTGAAAAAGCTGAAATAAAGACATCGTATATACTACATAAATCATACATATGTATAGACCTAAATTTTACGTATCATTTACATAAAAAGAGGTGACATTTGTATGTAAAATGTACGTAAAATTTATGCTTCATGTATGTGAAATTTATGATTTATTCACATAAGACTTTTGTATAATATACGTAAATTATACGTGAATGTGCTGGCTGGGAGATCGGCATGAAACTTTGGGAAAATGTTGTCTGAATATTGGGGGATGGTTTCTGACCATAAATTTCAATAGGGGGGCTAATAACTATTATTAATTAATCCATTTTACAAGTCTAACCTACCTTACTGAACTTGCCGGCCAAACAGCTTAAAGGAACAGCTGATAGAAGTCAACAGTTTTTAATCATATGGCAGGTTCCTTAGCGGCGTTATTTACGCTGTCTGGAACATTAAGACTTCGCATGTAGGCTACCGAGCAGTCGGAGCCTTGCAGTATGTAGGAAACATCATATGACTGGGTATGATGACGAAATGTAATTATGCCAGGTTGATGACAACTGTTAACCAATGCAGCAAGAAATCTGAAATGTATTCTCAGAGGTGGCGAATCTATATGAATAAAATTAGAGTTTTGTCTGTACATTTATCAGAATTATATATTTTTTGGTTATTTTTACGTTTTATACATTAAAGAAGCCGAAAATAGTCTTATCTCAATTTCTGTCTGTCACGGCCCCAAAGGCATTTTATGCGGCCTTCTCCTCAAAAATGAGAGCATTGATCTGGATTTTAGTTATTGAACAGTATTGAAAACATTATTGACAATGTCTTTAGCTATAAAAAACTAAATTAACTTTTTTTTAACAGAGTAATAAACGTTTAAAAACCCAAGTATTGTGCGATTTTGGATACATTTTACGCGGCCTTCTCCTGAAAACGAGAGCATCGATCGGGATTAAAGTTATTATTTATCAGTATAGAAAACCTTTTTGACAATGTCTTTAGCTATAAAAAACTAAATTAACTTTTCTTTTTAACAGAATAATAAACGTTTAAAACCCAAGTATTGTGCAATTTTGGATACATTTCTTCCAAGTTTTATTACCACATAAGAACAAATCACGTAATTTATGATGATATATCAATCAGCTGTTCTCAAATATTCTCTCTGATAACTGTCACTGAATTGTTTACGTTCTAAGTTGTTTACTAAGCTGCTAACAACTTCATGATCGTTGCTATCAAAAAATCCGAAACATATTTAGTCGTATTTCTAAACATAATCCATATGAAGGACGGGTAGCTGCTAGTAATAGAATAAAAAACCTAGCTTCTACCCTGATAGTTGTGGGAGGTTTAAATTTGAAATGTTCATTGAGAGGTGGTAAGGTCTTACTGTGTAATAAGAAAACAACAAAGGGGGCCTCTCTGATCAGCTGGAAGAGCCCTAGGACTAACTTCTTCCTTAATAGTCCTAGAAGGTTGAAATTTGAAATGTAACCTCAGTGGGAGGTGGCAAATTTTAAAATCAAGAATTTTTTATGAGAACGCAGCAACGCGCGTTGAGCCAGCTAGTTATTACCTATTATACAATCATATACACTAAATAGTTACCATAGTTACTATATCAATAGTTGAGATGAGGCTTAATTTTGATGTGAAAGGAACTCTTGTGCACTATAAAAAGCTTTATCAACTAAACATTTTTTCAATTGTTTTTTAAATATTTCTATATTTTGAAGACTCTTTAAAAACTGCAGTAGCTTGTTGTAGAGTTTCCTATCAATATAACTAGGTTTTTGTTTGAATACACTACTATTTTTTCTCACCAAGTGGTAAAATCTCCTCAGTTTCTTGTATTATAATCGTGTATGTCAAGATTTTGGTTAATATCACTCTTTTTCACATATAAAGTAGCTTTATTAACATATAAAGCTGTTAGGAGACCAAGTATTTTGAACAACGGCCTACATGAATCTAATCTATTTACTCTTTCCATACACCTAACAGCTTTCTTTTGGATCTTAAACACCCTATGAATGTTTTGTTTTGAAGAATTGCCCCATACTAAGTTAGCATACCTAATAATGTAACAGTAAGAGCCCATAGTAAGCTGCAAAAAGTAACCTCTATTGTCATTTAATCTAGCAGTGGTACTGTGCATATGTTGTCTGAACAGGCTCTGCGAATTTTGAAGCATAGAATTTTAATTCGAACGGATAAGTAGTATTTTCGTTTATTATTATTAGTATTTATAATATCTTGATAATTTACATCATTAACTTGTAATAAATTAAGTAATATTTCATTAAACATTTAACTAAAATCAATTGAAAACAATTTTTAGCTAGGAAAATGAGTCCAAACAAGGCATCTAAATCTAATTGTTCAACTAAAACTCAAGTAGCTACGCGATCTCAGCAATTATTAACGAAAAAATCTCCAACAGCTCTTAAAGCTACTGTAGATGTAGAAGAAAAGGTTGCTAAACTATTGAGTGATCACACCAAATTGAAAACAAAATTAGAAACATCACTAAAAAATTCTGAGGAAGAACGAATAGGGTTAGTGGATCACATAAAATCTCTGGAAGTTATTGTAAAATTGCAGCAGGAAGACCATAAAACTGAAATACTAAATCTCACGAGTCAATGTAGGTCTATGTCAGAGGAAATCGAAATATTAAAATCAAAAATAAACTTGGCTAATGTAAGATCTGAACCTCTGATCAATACAAAAAAAGTAGAACCTAAATCAAATGGGGAAAAAATAAATAGAAATGGTCAAACAAAAACGTATAGTCAGGTTTTGCAAACAGCAACCAAAACTAAAGTAAGGGCAAATAACGATAGGAAAGGTAGAGTACTGCTCTTGACATCCAGTCATGGACGAGACTGTAGTGACCTACTAAATAAAAGATTAAAAAATAAGTATGAAGTTCAGAGCTTTTTCAAACCAAGTGCCCCTATAAACGCTATCGTAGAGTCAGCACAGGAACAAACTAAAGATTTTGGTAAAAACGATTTTCTAATAGTACTGGGTGGCTCAAACAATATAAATGAACCTAATCTAAAACATCTTCCTGAAATAAATGAAAAAATTAAAGAGATTGTGCCACTCAGCCAAAAAACTAATGTAATAATAAGTACAATTCCGTATAGGTTTGATAGGCCAGAGCTAAATGAAGCCATTAAGTCAACAAATAAATCAATTCATAATACAATCAACAGCCTAAAAAATAAGAATTCTAAGCAGTTGGGGATTTGTTTTCTAAATGAAAGGCTGAAAAAACAAAACTTCACTAATCATGGTCTACATCTAAATCAATCTGGCAAAGTAATATTTTGTAATAGGCTGGCAGAGCTGATTGAAAGTCGTTTGCAATCTACTGTCAATAATTCTCCTAAACAATCATCTAACGAACCTTTTTTAGTAAAGTGGCTCAAAACCGGGAAGGGAAACTAGTTTCAGATGATAAATTCATATCTTCAATTGTATTAAAAGACGTTAATCGATCAAAAAATCAGGATAGCATTAGTGGAAGGAACTCTTGTAGCAATCTGATAGGCTCTCAAGATTCTAAGAGATTAAGTAAATCTACTTCAATATGCAAAAGCAACGATAAAGTAATAAGGGATGATAGGGAAGTACCGGTACTCACTGTGTTCCATCAGAATATTCAATACATTCGTAACAAAATAGATAGAATCGAAGTATTTTTTAAAGAAGAGGCTCCTGATATAGCTATTTTCACAGAGCATGGTTTAAAAGAAGATGAATTGTCACAACTTAATATTCCAAACTATTCATTGAAAACGTCGTATTGCAGGACATCTCATCGAAGTGGGGGAGTAGCTATCTTCACTAAAAATGCTAAGAATATGCAAACATTTAATCTAGAATATGTAGAGAAATTTGCTGTGGAAATGGATTTAGAAGTTACTGGTTTGAGAGTAAAAATCGACAATAATTTCGAAGTAGCTGTGTTAGGTATTTACAGGTCACCAAATGGGGAATGGAACAATTTTTGTGAACTATTCAATAGGCTTTTAGAGATTACTACTACTCGTTTTACAAACGTTATTGTAGCGGGAGATTTCAATACAGACTTTGCAACACAGAATAAAATGACAGAAGATTTAAAGGATATTATATGCATGAATAACTTGGAAATAAAAGTTCATGAATATACCAGAGTCACAAGAACATCACAAACAATAATTGATAACATCCTTACTAATATAGATTACTCTAAAACAAGATTAGGCGGCTCAGAACTATCTGATCATGACTATCAAATCTTAGAGGTGGGGTTGCAAGGTCATAAATCAATTAAAAAGATTAGAGTAATGAAAGAAATTCAACAATGTGAACAGGGGAATATCGATTGTTTGAAGCAGAATCTGCTACAAGAAAACTGGAGTAGGGTTTACAATAGCAATAGTTTAAATGACAAATATGATAGTTTCATTAATATTTTAAGGTTTCATATTACTATGAGTTGTCCAGTTAAAAAAGTCCCTGTAAAGAACAAATTAGACAAGATTGAAGAGTGGATAACTGATGATATCCTTGCAGAAAGAAATAGGGTTAAAGATGCATATGATGAATTCAAACTATCTAGAAATATGTTAAGTGAAGATAATTACAAAGCTCTAAAGAAAAATTATACAAGAGAAGTGAAAAGAGCGAAATGTAAGAAAACAGCTGAAATTTTGAATAATAGTGTGTACTTTAACACAGCAGTGTGGGATGTAATAAACAAAAATAGGCAAGTAGCTCATGTAGATGCTTATACTAGTGTCCCCAGAATAATTAACGAAAATAACAAATATATTGATGATAGTGTAGACATTTGTAATTTCTTTAACAGATATTATCAACTGGTTGCTAAGGATCTTCAAAAATTTCTCAATACAGGTATTAGTGATGCAAACATGAGGAATACTGAGGGGATTCAGAACGAATTAAAATTCCACCCAGTATGCCAAGACGAGTTGTCAAATATCATTGATAGTTTAAATAATAAAAAAACTGTAGGAATGGATGGGGTATCCAGTAAAATTCTGAAAGAATGTAAAGATCAATTGTTAGACCCTTTGATTCATCTGATCAATCATTCATTAGAACAAGGTGTTTTTCCAGATAACTTAAAAGAGGGGAAGATCTTGCCAATCTTCAAAAGTGGTGATAGAGAAAAGGTAGAAAACTATAGGCCCATTAGTATTTTAAATGTAATAAGTAAAATTTTTGAAAGAGTAGTTCTAAATAGGTTACTTCTGCACCTTCAAAAAGCTAACTTTATCTGTGATGAACAACATGGCTTCCAGAAAGGGAGATCAACAAAAACAGCCATAGTTTCTCTAGTTGAAAAACTAATAGATATAATAGATTCAGGTGATAAAGCTACTGCAATCTTCTTAGATCTGTCAAAGGCATTTGACTGTGTTAATCATAGAACTTTATTGGAAATACTGCAAAATTTAGGTGTAAATAGGGTTGAACTGAAATGGTTTGAATCATATCTTATTGGGAGAAAACAATGTGTAGAACTAACTACAGTAGTTGGTAATAGTATAGTAAAGAATAAATCTAATAAATTAGAGGTGCAAGCTGGAGTGCCTCAGGGGTCAATACTAGGTCCATTGCTTTTTTTGTTATATGTCAACCGTTTACCTAAAGAATTAATTAGTGGTAGAGCCCTCTTATTTGCTGATGATACATCACTCATTTTCAGCAATTCCATTCTAGATAATTTAGAAATAAGTGCCCATATAGGTGTGCAGTCCATTGTCCAATTTTTGAACCAGTTGAAATTAACTATAAATAGTAAAAAATGCCAATACCTTCAATTCAAAAACAAACATAATTTAAATGAAGATAGGGCTATAAACGTGTTTGTAAACGATAATCAATTAGACCAGGAAGAAAAAATTGCATTTCTAGGAGTTACGTTGGATAGACGATTGACCTGGACTCCATACATTGAGAAAATATGTAGTAAAATTTCATCTGGGGTATTTGTCCTGCGACAGCTCGCTAGATTGAATGACAAAAAGTTACTTTTTACAGCTTACCATGGGCTCTTACTGTCACATATTAGGTATGCTATCTTAGTATGGGGTAATTCATCAAAACAAAATCTTGATAGGGTGTTTAAGATCCAAAAGAAAGCGGTTAGGTGTATAGAAAGAGTAAATAGATTAGATTCATGTAGGCCGTTGTTCAAGAGACTTGGTCTCCTAACTGTACCCTGCTTATATGTGTATGAAGCTACTTTATATGTAAAAACGAATGATATTAACCAAAATCTTGATGTACATGATTATAATACAAGAAGCCGAGGAGATTATCACTTGGTGAGTCACAATAGTAGCCTATTCAAACAAAAACCTAGTTATATTGGTAGGAAATTCTACAACAAGCTACCGCAGTTTTTGAAGAGTCTTGAAAATATAGAAATATTTAAAAATCAATTGAAGAAATATTTAGTTGACAAAGCTTTTTATAGTGTACAAGAGTTCCTTTCACATTAAAATTAAGCCTCACCTCAACTAATTGAAGTAATTATGGTATCTAGTGTATAATATTGTTGATCTGACTTGTCTTATACTCCTTAACTGGAGTCTCCAAGACGTAATCTACAAAAAAAAAAAAAAAAAAAAAAAAAAAAAAAAAAAAAAAGCAAGCTGTTGCAGGACAAAATATTCATCAGGACATAAAATTTATACCAGAAAGCACACATACAACAAACACACAGAAACACAATAAAAAAAAGAGAAAAGAAAAAGGGAAAAACACAAAAAGGAATGTACCAATAACACTGCGCAAAGAGATAAGTTATTCCACAGCAGAGCTGAATTTTATAAAAGTAAAGATCTATGAGAAAATTACTATAGATAGCACAAGAGTAGTGAGGATAGTGAAGTTCAACAGATGATAAGAATAATGAGGAAAGAAAAAGTGGTCAAGAAAGTTTGATAATATAATTATTTAGTTTTATATAATTTTCCATTACTGTGCATTATATGTGAATGGCCACAAAATGTTTGTTTTTAACAGATTGATTTCTGCACATTTCATATTTGATATCTAGAGAGTTCAGACACTGCTTACTGTTTGTATTTATAAATATAATCGATAAATTATTTAAGTCAGACTTATGTTGAATTTCCATCAGCAACAAACCGCCAAAGATACAGTTGCGAATAGTGAGTATCGACCTGTATCTGTTGCAAGCCATATTTGCTGATTGTTCGCGCAGTCTAACATACACTCAAAAAATGTATGGAAGAAAGGTTAAAAAAAACATTATTTATGTTACAATATTGGTTAAATTGGTTCTTAATTTCACAAAATACAATATCATTTATGAAATCAATATATTCTTCAGGGGTTTCACTCAAGAGTAGGGAATCCTCTTTATTTGACCAAGAAAAGTTATGTTATTAAGAAAATAAATCTTCTCTTTTATTTAGATATTGATAAGATAAGATATATTTACATCCTAAAAACATTCGGTATAAACCAAACGGAGGATGAGTCAACACATTAAAAAAAAACACAGATATATTATAGTAATAATTTGTAAAATTATTCTTCAAGAAACTCTAAAATTGAGTAATATGCCCTATCCATCAGCAGATTCCTCAATAATCCTCTGAAATGCTTAATGTTATCTGAATCTTTAATATTTTGTGGGAGCAAGTTATAAATTTTTGGCCCAATGTACTGAGGGGATTTTTTAAACAAGCTAGTCCTGTGAACCGCCATCGATAGTAACGCTGAGTGTCGAGTGTTATAATATTGGAACTCATTATAACGCTTAAATTTACCTACGTTTTTGTGGATGTGGGTACAGAGTTCTATAAAGTACAGTGATGGCTGTGTGAGTATTTGACCTCTGCGTAAGAGTACATGACAAAGAAATCTTGGTGGTTTCCCAAAAATTATTCTCATCACTTTCTTCTGCACTTTAAAACCCTTCTCTGCACATCTGGATCCTTCCCAGACCATGATACCATATTTGAGGCATGGGAAGAGATAGCCATAATAAACTGGCAGGAGTGAATTGAAACTCAAGTTGCTCTTAAGCACTCGCAAAGAAAAAGAACTGGAGCTGATCCTGGAGCATAGTCTTTCCGCATGTGCTGACCACTCCAGCCATCCATCAAATAGCATACCCAAGAACTCAACAGTATGGCACCACTGCATTACCTACCAGTATGCTCTTATCAAGAGTTTGAACTTTCAATTTATGAGTTCAACATACATTTTTTCACAGGTGTTTGCAATCTCAAAATATAGGCTACAGATTACATTATTTAATCAACTGAAGGAGAACAATTGATGTGAAGCAGCTATGTGTTATGGAATTAATTATTATTTAAAGCGCAGTATAGATCTCATGAGTTATCTGTTCCTGGATTTCTTGTTCCATGACGAACAGCGTTAATATTAACTTTTTAAGTGAATTCAACAACTTGCAGTCAAATTTTATTAAGAATAAGTAGAATTTACTTACTCTGTAGGCCGAACGTTTTCGAATCTTGGAGATCCATTTTCCGAGGCTCTAATAAATTATGATAAATACTTAATAAAAATTTGACTGCAAGTCATTGAATTCACTTAAAAAGTTGAAAATTATCTGTTATATTGCCCAACAATATTATTCATATAATGGATTGATTGAACGGCTTTCTATGCTCAACTTGTTTACATTATAGACGCTCTGCAATCCTAAAGCTGAATAATTCAATAGCAGATGATGTGTTATTCATACTTTCAAAATAAGGCATCTCCTTTATCGGCTATTCATTAGAGACAGATTAGATAATTTATTAGAAACTCATTAAAGCTCGCTCGTTTGGTAAAATTTATTGTCAAGTGAGTTTAAACGAATTTTAACTATTTTGCTACACGATAAACTGTTTTATTACAACAGATTTTGAAGGCCATTGCTATTTCCCTGTATTGCTTGAGAAACTGATTTCCACGTTTTAAATCTTCGAGTATAATAATAATAATTGGTTAATGGCCTTGACGACATAAGATTATATTCCTTTGTGTACTGAACAGTTTCTGAGATGTGAGAAGTGATTATTTCTCTACACAGCAGTCTCAATATTGGTTGTTCAGTCAAACATTTCATTACATACGTCCACAAAGAGTTACCGAATGTGTGCAATTTACTCAACTGGTTATCATTGCTTGAATCACTGAGGTGAATTTATCAATACTCTTTATAATTAACAAACTATAGAAACTTTATTATCAAGATAACAAACTTTTACAAATTCAAATCGAGTAGCTCTATTCAACTACTTGTCAATTTTTCAGTTTTCCTTAAATAAAATTTAACTGTACTAAACCATTATTTTTCTCCATTTCTCAATTCAAATCTTTTAACAAATCAACTTCTCTGTTAAATTATCAAGCATGTGCAGTTCATAATTTTTCT
Organism: Conomelus anceps; assembly: GCA_948455865.1. NCBI lineage: Eukaryota > Metazoa > Arthropoda > Insecta > Hemiptera > Delphacidae > Conomelus > Conomelus anceps. Next base: position 8,843,026 of record OX418220.1, read on the forward strand.
TTGGAAAATCCAAATTTATTGTAGTTATAAGTTCATAAAACTCTTTTTCTGAAATTATAGGAACCCTTTACAGATTAATATATTACTGTAATGTCATCTACTAGACTACTCGATCGAGCTGAAGCCTATAGTTGATTGTTACAATTTTTTGGTTCTTGGTTACAATTTGTTTGGCATCTCATCAATCAATATAAATGAAATTAGAGTTTTGTCTGTACATTTATCAGAATTGTATATTTTTTGGTTATTTTTACGTTTTATACATTAAATAAGCCGAAAATAGTCTTATCTCACTTTCTGTCTGTCTGTCTGTCTGTCACGGCCCCAAAGGCAATTTATGCGGCCTTCTCCTCAAAAACGAGAGCATCGATCGGGATTTTAGTTATCGAACAGTATTGAACACTTTATTGACAATGTCTTTAGCTATAAAAAACTAAATTAACTTTTTTTTAACAGAATAATAAACGTTTAAAAACCAAGTATTGTGCTATTTCGGATACATTTCTCTAAGTTTTATTACCACATAAGAACAAATCACGTAATTTATCATGACTAGCAGCTACCTGTCCTTCGTACAGATTATGTTTAGAAATATGACTGAATATGTTGCGGCTTTTCTTATAGCAAAGATCATGAAGTTGTTAGCAGCTTAGTAAACAACTTTGAACATAAACAATTCAGTGACAGTTATCAGAGAGAATATTTGAGAACACAGCTGATTGATATATCATGATAAATTACGTGATTTCTTCTTATGTGGTAATAATAGTGCTACCAGACGAATTCTCAAGAGCCTAGCACAAACCGCACCTTCCTAAAATGTTAATTTTTGTTTTGATAAATTGAAATTAGAAAATTTTTTTTTTCTTCAACAAAGAAATAATTGATGAAACATATTAGATGAGCTTTGATTCACCAGTCATATGTTCCCTAAAAGACTGCAATACTCAGACTACACAATACACTTATAATTCTCACGTTTAAGAAAAATTAAAAGATCTAAACTCAGTATTAAATCCAGAAACTAACTCTGATTCTCTTTGATGTTTAATAAATCTGTAAATGCAGTAAAAGAGCTCTGTCAGCTGGAATATACACTATAATAATGAAGGAGTTACAGGAGAAGGAGTTTCTTCTCCGCTGAAACGGGGCAAATAATTTTATATAAAACAGAACTTAACCTTGATTCCAAGGCACCAAGTCTGCAGACAGCGTAAATGCCGCGAAGGGCCCACCATTTATATTTGAGAACAGCTGATTGATAAATTATGTGATTTTTTTCTTATGTGGTAATAAAACTCAGAAGAAATGTATCCAAAATCGCAGAATACTTGGTTTTTAAACGTTTATAATTCTGTTAAAAAAAGTCAATTTAGTTTTTTATAGCTAAAGACATTGTCAAAAAGGTTTTCAATACTGATAAATAACTTTAATCCCGATTGATGCTCTTGTTTTTCAGGAGAAGGCCATGTAAAATGTATCCGAAATCTCACAACACTTGGTTTTTAAACGTTTATTATTCTGTTAAAAAAAATTAATTTAGTTTTTTATAGCTAAGGACATTGTCAATAATGTTTTCAATACTGTTCAATAACTAAAAACCCGATCGATGCTCTCGTTTTTGAGGAGAAGGCCGCGTAAAATGCCTTTGGGGCCGTGACAGACAGACGGGCAGACAGAAAGTGAGATAAGACTATTTTCGGCTAATTTAATGTATAAAATGTAAAAATAACCAAAAAATATATAATTCTGATAAATGTACAGAAAAAACTCTAATTTTATTTATATAGATATATCAAACAGCTGTTCTCAAATATAATCTGAATGGTGGGCCCTTCATGGCGTTATTTATGCTGTCTGCAGTCTTGTGTAGTCAGAGCATTGCAGTCTTTTAGGAAACATATGACTGGTGAATCAAAGCTCATCCTATGTTTCATCAAACATATGACTGGTGAATCAAAGCTCATCCAATGTTTCATCAACATTTTTTTTGTTGAAAAAAAAACAAAATTTCCTAATTTCAATTTATCAAAACAAAATTTTCTAATTTCAATTTATCAAAACAAAAATTAACATTTTAGGAAGGTGCGATTTGTGCTAGGTTCTTGGGAATTTGCCAGGTAGCACTATTATTACCACATAAGAACAAATCACGTAATTTATCATGATATATCAATCATCTGTTCTCAAATATTCTCTCTGATAACTGTCATTGAATTGTTTACGTTCAAAGTTGTTTACTAAGCTGCTAACAAATTCATGATCGTTGCTATCAAAAAAGCCGAAACATATTAATTTAGTCATATTTCTAAACATAATCCGTATGAAGGACGGGTAGCTGCTGGTGTATGAATACAGATGACTTAGGGGTATTTCTCTCAATAACGAAATTATTTGAGTGTCACATGTTGCAAGACACATATGCTGTTAGATTAGAGATGGACTAGTCTAGACATGCTAAAGCGCTTTATTGGAATACAACTTTTCGTTGGTAAAGAATAAATGATTGGAAAGTCTTCATATGAAGGTCATACTAAATTTGTATTTGCTTTCTAGTTTTTTAAAAATAATTTTATTAGTGAAATATTTTACAAATAGTTTATTAGTTTAAATTATTTTATTATAATAATTTTAATATTTTATAATTTTATTATAATTTTTTATTTTTTTAAATTTTTTTTTATAAGTACTGGTACCTAATAATCAACATAATTAATACTTCATAATTATTAACAATCATACTATAATAATTATTATTTTATTTTACTAGTAGTACTAGTTATAATCTGGTAAGTACTCCTGCTGTAGAATCTTAAAAAGCTCTTGCATATTATTACTATTTTGTGATTAACTTGAATCAAGTTAGAGAGATGAATTGTGAAAAATACTTCAAACATAATAGAAGTCACTTTTTAATTTTTGAAAACGACATTCAACTTGGGCCTATGCCATTTTATTACCATATTGTTTTAAAAGCAGGTCTATGCCTACTATAATGTGTCAACTTTGGTGATTGATACACATAATTATAGTCGTTTTTTGATGACATTTTCCATTTTTCAATAAAAAGGAACTTTTTTGAAGCAAAAAACCCTCGTGTGGGTTTTTCACAGCACCCAGCAATCAATACTCACTAGTATATAATCACCATGGCAAAATCGAACATTATAGATTAAAGCATATGAATATCATAAGTTATCCCACAGAATTTGTTCGAGTAGATTTTGCGCTGGTGATCACACAACGTCCTCTATCCTGGCGCAAATAGAAACGCAGGGTGATTTATAAGAAATGCAAAACTACATTAGTGTCGTATTTAGAGCTCCCGCGGTCCTAGATGGTTGCGACCCCCTACCCCAGCAAGGCACTAAATATCTGTCGAGAGCCAAATCCAAGGTTGGAAAATTTGGTTGAAGAACTGAGCTATTTTTTGTCACTGCCAAAAAATAAAAGGAATATTTGTTTTTATTTTTTTGAGAAGAAAAATTTCAATTTGAGTAGTACAAATCCTGACTTTCTTTGATTTTTGCCAATCGTACTTATCTGTGAGCTGGTTGTCCCATTGGGTACTTGAACCAGTGGCGTAACGTTTTCCAATTGGGCCCCCCCGCAACCGATTTTCCGGGCCCCTCTCCTCAAAATCATATAAATATCCCCCCTCTCCCTTGTCCCCCTCCCATAAAAACTTGAATGATTTTTATTGGGCAGTTATAATTATGTAAGAGCAAAACACCTTTTTATCTAAAAATATTTAAAAATTCAATCATGTTTCAAGGGGGGCTAGGCTAGTCTAATGATTTTGGCTGTAGCCTACGGGCTCCTGAAAGATGAAAATAGTTGAGTGTTGATTATGTTATAAATAATGATCTAATATTAAAACTGACACTGTATTTCACTTTTATATACTGTATTGTTTTACTCACTTATATTGGAGATGCTTGAGGGATGCATTTCACTTCTGAAAAAAAGCTTCGTCAGCTTTGTCACTTTTCAGAAGCGAAATGCATCCCTCAAGCATCTCCAATATAAGTGAGTAAAACAATACAGTATATAAAAGTGAAATACAGTGTCAGTTTTAATATTAGATTGTTCATTAAGTATTTCGTCATGGAAAACATCACAGATAAATAATTAATCTTGAAACCTAGAAACCTTGAAATTGATGTCTTCCATAGGATCCACATTCACATCCTCCTTGTTAGCACCTTCTCTCCTTTTCCCAGAAAATGTGTTCTCTCAGAATTCGCCTCGTTTGCAGACACGGACACAGGTTAAAATTTGAAAAAAGGGCATTTTATCTAAATTACCGCGAAATTACTAAATCAGGAAAAGAGAAAGAAATTAAGAAATTTATTCTTAAGAGGCAGAAGAGAGAAAACGTAAACTACTTAGGCCTATACACATATACAGTACTTGATCCTATATTATAAGAAAAAAATTCAACTGTGTTAGGAAAACTGAAACAATTGGACCAAAACTATTATTTATATACTTATTCTGTACAATAATCACGTAATTTATCCGATATATCAAGGGTATAAATATTCCTTCTGAACATTGTTTAAAAATGTACTAGTCGATAAAAAATAGAAATAACTAAAACATGACTGTACAACATCACAATACCATAAACGCAGCATGTTGAAAAATAGAATAGCAATGAAAAAAAATGGCACTCCAAATAATAAACTCACGATCACGAACTCAATTAATATACATCCGGTTTACTCTAGGCCAATTTACCGGACACGTGTAGGGCTACATGCATCTAACTGGACGATTCAAAAGAGACTGAATTCAAATTCTGTATGAAGAAAAATATTGACTTTATTTCTACACAACCTCCCACTTTCCATTACATCACAATATTATGCTAATATACATTGAGGAATTCTATGGGAAAATAATATTAATTTCCTCTAATATTTGCACTTTGTAGACATGATTTGTGGCAGTCTAGATAAGTTTGTTTGAAGATTGTTTTGTCCTCGGTATGTCTCCATTTCCATTTTCTGAAGTCACAACATCCTGCTTCTGAATTCCTTCACTAAAGCTATTTGCGAATTGATAAAGTAAACAATAAACCTGACAATAATTAGCCAATTCATTCTTCTTCCTTCAGTAATTCTGTTTTATTTCTTTTGAAAAAAAAAAAATATATATATCAGTCTGAGCACGGACCATTTCTTGAAAAAATATATTTTCATTCCGGGCCCCCTTATAGCCCGGGCCCCCCCGCGCCGCGGGGTCTGCGGGGGTGTACGTTACGCCACTGACTTGAACTACTATAATAGCTATTTGTGTAACTATAGTGTGAAGGATCGTTTTTCTGCATCGAAAGAAACAGTTTTTTTCACGAGCTGAAGGCGAGTGAAAAAGGTTTCTTGAGTGCAGAAACAATACTTTGTGCTCAAATTACACATTAAATTTTTCCTACAGTAATGTATAAAGTAATTCAAACAGAACAAAACAGGGCATACATAACCTGAAAATTCCTCACATAACCTATCTTTGAATCAAATTGATTTCATCAACAACAACTACAACAACTATTCACAGCTGAAGCAGAGTAGCCAACCTATTTTTGAATGCAGAATAGGGAACCTGCATATTACATGCTCACTATTTTGTGTTGTTAGGTTGCAAATTTGGAAAAGTACTTTTCTGCACTGTAATTTACTTTCCCGCACTGTTGCAGTAATAGACTATTTTGAGTGCTACAGTTAGTGGAAAAATACACACTTTTTTGGGTCACTGTAGGAAAATAGTTATTTATGTATTAAGAGCGTGAAGTGTGACTTTATTACTCGAGCCAAAACATTCACTGTGTGACACAAATAGTGGAGCACATTAATTTTGTGAGAGCAATAATGAAGCTTCATGTGCGAATTGCATACAATATTTTTCCTACAACTGCAGTTCTGGATTCCAACACAATAAAAGCTTGCAGTTTGTAACATCACAGACCATGTCATGATTTGGTTAGCGTTCGCCATTTTTGAGGTTATGAGAATTCACAGATTCCATGATCCACCAATGAGAAGACATCAAAATCAAAACAGAAGCGTAAAGAAAACAGCTGGCGAGTGTAAAGTACTTTACCGCTTGTGGAGCAGTGAATAGGTATTTTACAATTAGTTTTCACTATGTAAAGAACGACTTTACAAGCAGTTGTAGGAAATAGTATATTTCGCACCTAGGGCCGAAATGTGTGTTTGCCGGCTCGAGATCGCGGTTTTCAAGTTCGAGACGAAGTCGAGAACTTGAAGCGTTTGAGAGCCGGCAAAACATTTTTGCCCGTGTTGCGAACGCTATTTTCGCCACACCACAAAAAAAAACAAAACAACAAGTTGGAAATTTTGAAAGCGAAATTTTAAGGCTATGGTACTTGCAAGAATACAAGGAACGGCTATAACCTCTTTATCAAACCTACAGCGCTCTGGGTGGGCATTTTGTCAACTACTACAACTGTATGCCAAAAGGTTAGTTGGTTAGGTTTTTTGTTGTTATTCCTGTTCCTGATTCAAAACCTGCATAAAAAACCTAACCAACTAACCTTTCTATACCAACAGTAACCTTTACCAACAGTTGCAGTAGTAGAAAAATTCCTAAAAACAAAAAACCTAACCAACCAAGAGAGGTTAGCAACAGTTGTAGTAGTTCACAAAATTCCCACCCAGAGCTCTGTAGGTTGAATAAAAAGGTTTGATATCAAAACTACAAAATATTACATATTAAGTTATAAAAAGTGATCATTTTTGACATTTTAAATACTACGTACATATTAAATTATAAAAAATAAACATTTATTGATGGTTTAAATCTTTTTGTTTTACATAAAAGTTGGAAGGATTCATTTTTACCAAAGACATTGTAATACTATACTAGACCCACTCGTAGTGCTAGTGTAGCACTCCAAATTGAACGGTCTGTAGTCGGCCATATTGGCGTCAACATCGTTTGCTTATGTTTGCGATGAATATTGTATTATTAGTTCAACGACTCATTAAATTTATATAATAAATTCACATTCTTGAAGAGATTTACCTTCGAAACCACATCTTTCAAATTACAAAAGCAGTTGTGGACTTGTACCTGAAAGTTAAACTTAACCACATTTAGCGAAGTCAAAGAATAGTTTTTATTGCATAAGGAATCTATCAGGCAGCATTGCAATAAGACAGTACTGTTCATGAATCAGTAAATTGTATTTAATACCTTTTTAGGATCAATCAAACAGTGGTTTTAGTCTCTTCAAATTCTATACTTAACAATGTTTTTTTCTATTTGATCTAAATCATTAGTTATACAACAAAATATTGAAGCATTCTCAATTAACTGGTCTTGTACAGCCCATTATAGCCTTGTTTAATTTTATAAATTATTTGTGATAAGCGATCATGGCTAAGCCAAGCACTTGAATAGTCTCTCTACTACCTTGGGTTTCATTTATTCCAAAATTATCCAATCTATAAATAATAGAAATCACGCCTAAAATAATATTTTAGATGAAAAAATTAAATTATTGTGCCTTGAGTCAGTCAAACTAGAGTCTTAGAATTGAAAGCTGTGTTCATAAAATATTATGCATAATAATAATATTATTTTGAGCCATGTTCTATTTTTAGTGTGTTGCCTATGGGCCTACACTAAAGTTTTATATGTAGACTCAAATTTTAATTGAATTGTCAAAAGTAGTCACCTCTGGTCCTTTTCAATTGAATTATTATAATTCATTAAAACTTCGCCATTTGTCACAATTTCCAAAAGAGTTAAGTAGATGTATTTAGCCGATACCGCCTACCCAATGGGAGCAGGGGGGCGTGGCCACCCCCCTTCCCCCTCCCCCAGGTCAGACATTTTGTAAACGCCCACCCCTTCCCCCTGTCCCAGTCAGCCATTTTGTTTTTAAGGTCACATACCCCCCTTCCCTATGTGCCCCCACTTTATTCCCAATAGATTAAAGGGGGACCCCCCGCAAGCACCAATGAGAGAGGACCTTTCCCCCCTGACCCCACCTCTCACAGAAGGTTCCCAATAAATATAGAACATACAGCTTTATATCTATATATACATGCTTGCAATTGTATATCTATATATACCTGCTTGCAATTAGTATATCTATATTTGCAATAGCATCAGCCCCCCGCCCCCGCCCCCCCGCCCCCCGCTTTAGGTATTAATTGCAGCTGCACACTTGCTACCTCCTGCTGTGATTCTCAATGCCCTCTCTCTCTCTTTCGCACGTGCAGTGTTAATATACCCCCCTGCCCCCCAGCCCCGGACAGTGCTTCAGATATTAATAACACTTCCGCCCCCTGCTGTGAAAAACTATTTCATAACGTTTAAAAGCAGAGCACGTGCACAGGTTTTATGTAGATTTTTTTTATGTGACTCATTAAGCTGTTTGCTCAAATAATCCAACCCCCACTTTCTCTCTCAGGTCATTAACCTTAGAATTTAACGGTCGCAACGCGTGCCTAGCAGGTGGGGGACTGTACACAGAAATAGAATACTTACACTCCTCGATTCCTAGATTGATAGCGTTGTAATAGACGTTCTTGTTGGGGAGGTAAAAACAAACTACTATCATATTTTATCGTTGGCTCATCCATTCCAATAATCCAAAAAAATTTGCCGACAGTATGTTCTGGCAATAGACCTCGTCCCTCCAACTCTTTATAATCAAACGTTCTGGCAGCCATTACACATTTTTCTATCAAATAATAGGCATATCTATACATCAGATCATTTAAATGTCTCTTGAAATCTCGATTATTATGCACATAATCCATTAATAGGTCCTGTGATATTTTTACAGCTGTGTTAAGTTGTTCATATGAGATGAATCCTGCTTTTTCAATTATAAACTCTTTTTTAGTGAGTAAATTTTCCCTATTGAATTCATCTCGAGTGAGTAGTTTATCTCTTTCTGCCTTTGCCTCTTTGCTAATAATTTTCATCTCATTATTGAGGGTATGTCTACTCACCAGCACACTAGCCTTCTCCTGCTCAAATTCTCTCCTAGTTAAAACAACCTGTTCTAAATCATGCATGCGTTTTTCCAACACATTGTTAATTATACTTAATCCACTATTGAGATTTTCAAATGACACAAGTTGGGTTCTTTCATTGTTAAATTCTGTTCTAGTTAAAACAGCTTTCTTCAACTCACTCAATTCAAATTTCAACTTGTCAAAATTCACTACTAATTTTTTTAACTCCTCTAATTGCTTCGCATGCGGACGATGCATTCGTCCGAATCGATTGGTGTTCATTGTTCGAATGTCGAAATTAATTATCAACACCTCGGTACACCCGCTCCAGCGGACAGGTTCCAACACTCCGATTTGTGCCGCCTTTCTAGAAGGAACAGCATGTAGCGTTATCAGCATAGTTCCCATCTTTAGTCGGCTATTCTCACTTTACACGATGTTTCGCAGAGGGGTGAGGGGGCGCCCTCTCCGCATTTCTTCTAACATACTCTTTCGCAACAGCCGGTTTCACCCAGCCTCATCTCTCTCATATTTCTTTCTCTCCTCTTTCGCTCTACCGAACAGCTTCCTGGCAACACCGGCTGTCCTCGCTTTTTCTACTGTATGAAGTTACCTTCCCGCAGTTCTTGCAATATCGAATCGATTTCAATATCATGAGCAGAATTTCCAACATTCTTAGAACCCATTAAAATAAATAACCGTTCGACTAGTTCGTTAACATCATTCCAGAATATGTAGTTTCTATCACGTGATTTATTTCTAACAAAATTCAATAATCCCTTCCCATACTTTGAACGTTTTTTGGGTGGAAAAAGTTTCTGTATAATTTGAGATTTTTTACCAGAATTGCGAATTACGTAACCCTGGTTATTAATATGTACAGATGTGAGTGATAATATTTTTTTATATTTCACCAAATCTTTGTTATTGTAGAGATTTGAATTTGGCCTACTGTTAAACAATAGCTCCAACAAACCATGAGTCATTCTAAACCTTTGTTCGCCGACAGTTATAAAAACATCATCAAAACTTACGGGCTCATCGCCGATAAAATATAAATTTTGTTTATGATCAAATCGTATACCATAAGGAATAGAATTATCTAATTTCTCGTTATGAAACACACCTAAATAGTTGTCTAAAATTTCTTCTATTCGAGTGCGACGGTTAGTAATATTCAAAGTCGAATCAAAGAAAGCAGATTTATCATTAGCAGAAATATTTACATCTTCCTCCCCATCCTCCTCCTTCTCCTCCACCTCCTCCTCCACCTCCTCCTCCTCCTTCTCCTTCTCCATTACCAACGGTTCAACCTTGTGTTCTTTTTCGCGCTTTACTGTTTCATTGGCAGAGATTGTGCTCTTTTTGAGTTCAATTAATGGAGTAATTATTGGTTCCAACCTTTTACGATTAAATTCTTCACTCTGTGTTTGAAAACCCAATAAATTCCTATGCTTATCCAAAATAGTTTTTCTCAACTTTTTAATTCTATCTGTTAAACTTTCCGCACCATGCGCGACACGCTTCTTAACTTTCTCCATTACTGGCGTGGCGTTGAATGACAAAAAATCGTGTAAACACCGAAGTTACCTCATTGCAAAGGAATCTTTATGAATTTATCCAATTGCTCTCTGTATCTTCCATTTTCAGCCTTACATTCGGTAAAAATTGAGAGAAATTTATGTGGAGCATTTGACCACACTCTGTTACACATTTTTCTGAAATCTGCAAAAGTCATATCTTCCCCTACAAAATCCCTATAAATTAATTTCAAATTTAATTGATCAAGTTTAAAAAGAATTAGCATGTTTGCGTTATCTCTAATATGATGTTTTTTAATAGATCCGTAACTTTGTACCAAGTAGGCTGTGTCAATTTCGCGATGTCTACCCATCGTGAAAAACTCACGAATTTGTGGTACACGACTTAGTTGAAGATCGTCAAAAATAACAAATGAAAACCGATCAACTTTGTTGGGATGAGGTATCGATTCTACATTGTCTGATAAATGAAAAGTAACACATTTTATCTTTGAAAACACCTTTTTCAAAAACTCATATTTATCCTGGTACAGAGACTTGCTAAATAAGTATAAATGTTTAAACTTTAATCCATTTTTATGGAAAATTAAATTCAAAACAGTGTTTGATTTTCCGCTACACGATCTTCCAATTAAAAGAATACGTGCATTATGTGGTAATAAACTGCCGTTTTTACTCTCGGTGTGCGGTTTACCTGTAATAACCTCATCAAAATTGATTATGGGTATGGTCGTATCCTTTACCATTGTATCACTATGATAGCCAATGGATAACTGAATAAAACACATGGTTCAACATATTATATCAATTTATTGATAATATTTTTCAGTTCTTTTCCAATATACAACATTTCGCTTATTTACAATATAATACATATTTACAATATAATACATAGTATTTACAATATAATACATAGTATTTACAATACTGTTCTCAACCTAGTAAATTCTTTCTCTCGATCAATGTAGGTTCGCTGAAACCTAACCATTTAACCAATATTTTATCTTTATTTTTCCTTATAATTTTCTCTACTAAATAAACTTTCTGCTCCTCCTCATCCAGCTTTGTTTTTTTCATTTCTTCTTCGTAGAAACGGCCAGAAATTATTTCCCCTTTCAAATCACGCAAGATGTAAGTAGGAGGCTTAGTCGGATAGACTGAATGAATTATAAATAATTCCCCACTCCAATTAATATTATACGATTTGTCGAAAACCTGTCTGTACTTACTAATGCGTACAACATCGCCCAATTTAAATTTCGGTTTTATTCGTTTAGATTTCAAACGTAAGTTCTCATTGGCCGCCTTATTAAGCGATGCTATTATATGATTTCGATGTTTTTTGCGAACATCAGATGGCCGCATTTGAATTGTTCTGTGGAAAGCATTATTATACTCTTTAACCAATGTTGGTAATGCTCCTACCCATCGTTTTGTTCCATGCTGCGTTAAATATTTATAGATTTTCGATTTAATAGTTCTAATAAAACGTTCGACTATTGCAGCTTTTTTCTCACTAAAAACATGGTAATGTTTAATATTATACCTATCCAATAATGCTTTTACTTTTGTATTAAAAAATTCGTGACCCTGATCTGTTTGAAAAAATTTAACATTCTTATTTTTACGAATAATAGGCTCAAGCGCAGCATACACAGAGCCGGCACTTTTGGATTTTATTGCCGCACAATAAGCATATTTAGAAAAACAGTTAATTACAGCTAAAATAAAAGTAAAATTTGAATTATCTCTCGCCAGCGAGCTCATATCAATTAAATCTGCCTGAAGCAGATCCACCTCACTTTTAATCTCATATTTTCTCCTATTAAAATGGACTCTTGGCACAGAATGCAATTCTTGTGCTAATCTCTGTCTAAGATTATTCATTTTTTTGTTGACATCACACACGCGCGATTGTATCTCAACTGGCTCGGCACGCGTCGCGTAGGTAATCTATTTTTAGCCACCCTCTTTTTGTGAAACAACACGCATCCTTCCTTCTCCACTACTCACTCGCTGCTGCGCACTCGGAGAGGAAGGTTCTACTCACTTCTTCACCCCTCTCACCACCTCCTTCTCCTCCTCCTTCTCCTCCTCCTCCTCCTCCCCCTCCTCACCTATTCTGTAATGACCCCATGCCAAGGTGTCAACCGAATTGCGCATGATGTATCTTTTATCATCATAGCATGAGAGAGCCGTTTTTGCACATTCTATTTGATAAATCTTGTGCGAATAACTTCTTATCATGTTGAACCTCTCGTAATGTGTGCTTCTTTCAAATAAACACTTCTTGTATAAATCAAATGATAAGCACCTATCCTTAACATTCCTTTTCACTCCTTTCGCTGTGTTCTTTGTAATAACAGCTGCATCGTGCATATATTTGAAGGAATACAGCTTGGGACGCAAACCAGCAAAATGTGTTATGATCTTTGAATTTGCTTCGTCCTTAAATTTCCCAACAACCTTCTTATTTTTTAAAGAGTAACACATGTGTGACGGAGGATAATCACTTGTGTCAAACCAATCTAGGTTATTCTTAATGTCGGAAAAGACGTCCTCTGTTCTTATACGGTACAAAACAGAATCTGTATCACTCATAAGCAGCTTCACACATTCAACAGGGTACATTTTCAAAATCTTGTTGTAATGAAAGTCAAACATGAGGTGTTTGCTCAAATCTAAAATAGTGAAGCCGGCAAAAATTGGTTTTTTCAGCGAGATTTCAGGTTTTCTTAGAAACACTCCGATTACATTTTCATTGTAAATATGCCATCGCTTGCACAGAGGTTTCGATATTAATTTATCCAATCTCCTTTCATCGGTGACAAGCTCTACCTGACAGTGGGTGCGGTCGGATTGTAAAGATTTTCCAAAAATAAGGTTACTCATTGCCTTAAAATTTTGAATTTCAAATGTATTTCTAGCATTTCTCCTACACTCTGTGTTAAAATCAATGTAGGGCTTAAGCCAGCGAGATTGCGTGAACCTTACGACACGATGAAAGCGTTTAAGACACATTCCTAGTTGTACATACAGTTTCAAGTTCCTATAATGTAAAACGTATTTTTCCCTATCGTACAGTGTAGCCAATAGTTTTGTCGACGATTTCTGTCCCTCATGTTTCTGGTAGTCAGACAATAGATGGTGAGGTGCTTCTTCTTTTGTCGGCGCTAGCGGAAAATGATTGTGTCTGTCGTGTAACGTTTTGGGATATTGGAGATCACACTCGAGAATGTACCCATACTCTGAATCATCAGCCAAGTTGAAAAAGTCAACTTGACTGATTTCATCCTCAGATAGAAATTGAAAATTTCCATCAGGCAGAGGTTTCGCACATTGCGTACCCATATAAATTATTCGCATCGAGATAGAGTATATAGCTTGTCGGTTTGCTTGCATCAAAATCTGCTCCCATATAAGGGTTGTTAGCCTCAGCATACCGATGGGGTATTACAGCTAAACCGCCTCTCACATTTTGCTCGACCATCAAGTAGATATCTATATCTGTTATCAAGCCGAGTTCAACTTTTGTGAAATGCAGCATGCAATTCCACGAATAATGCACAAGACTTAAAAAATGAGTCACATCCAAACCATATTTCTCAAACATTGATGACCTCATATCCTCAAAAACGTCACACAAAAGGAGTGTATCACAAAGCAGATACAAATTATGATAATCTCCCAAATTCTTTATCTTGAATGTTTGCCAAACATTCTGTGCATGCGCGTACTCCCTTTCTTCTAAAGGCGAATCCGACAAATCATTGTAAAAACTTTCGATTGGGGGAAGGGAGGTTTCTTCAAATTTCTGTGGAGAGTCAATATATGTGTAGGGGTATACTCCTTTTTTAATAAGCAGTTGTCGTTGTTCAACGCTTTTAAACACTGCAAACATAGATTTGAATTTTGACTCTGTCTGTTGTCCTTCTGACAAATTTTTCACCAAACTGTCCAACGAAGCGTTCATGAATTTTAGGCTATCCAAAAACTTGATTTTTCCCACCGTGATTGAGAAAAACTTCTCTGCTGAAGGAGCAATGCAGCGTATTGTTTTTTTACACTTGCCTAATGCCTGCACAATATGATGGCAATCATACCCCCCAAAGTTGTGCATAAAACAGGGTATGAAATCAGGTGATTTCCCATTTAAATTACAGGCTTGATGAGCTGCGCAAATAAATTCACCTGTTTCGTGCGAGTGATGCCTACACTTGATGTCATTTTTCGCGAATACTTTTCCACATAGACCGCATTTTTCTGCACTATCAAATTCTCTCTTCTGCTCTTCACTCAATTCAAACATTGGGATTTCACTCTTCATATCCCGATAGAGCAGTTCTCCCACACTTGTAATTTCATCTAGAAATTTCTCAATGATCTTCTCCCCCATATCTCGCGACCGATAGATGATCGGCCCGTGGCAAATTTCCCCCTCTATGTTCACCACTACAAAACAATATCCACAGGGAATGTGACGGGTTGTCTTTTTTGTAAAGCTACTTGTGATGGGCGGTTCTTCTTCTTCTTCTTCTTCTTCTTCCCCACTCTTTATTGGTACAATAAACGATTCAAAATCGGCATAAATCGTGTATTTTGTTTTCAATGTTGCAGTATAATTTGTAAATTTGAGAGTTTCCCCTTCTTTGGGAAGCACTGTTCTCTGTGGGTTGAATTTTGAACAGTGCTCTTTGTGCTTCTCCAAATTTAGTTTTCCATCCACGTTCAACGATTTATTTGTTGTGAAGCGATGAAAGCAAAATTCACAAACATGTACTTGATGCCCTCTTTTTGTAAGATGACTCAAGAGCCGAGACAACCCGTTTTTCCTGTTTGCGGTGTTGATGAGGCAAAAATGAGATTTTCGGGGATAAGTTTCGCTTGTTAGCAACAAAAGATTAATTTGGTGAGTACGGTTTCTGTAAGCGCTACACTTGTATGGGAAAAATACGTTTTTATCATATGCAATTACATTTATGGATATATCAGGATTTAAAGCTTCAAATTTCTTAATGTCCTGCAAACTGGAAGGAAAGTTGACCCCGTTTGTGTTGACTGTGTGAGCAAACTTGCTCAAATATTCAACAGTCATATTTCTGCGCCGGTAATGAAAAAAAGATAAAATTGACCACAAAAGGCATTTTTCATCATTGGGGTTTTTCACGTTAATTACGCATGTCTTTTTCTTAATAAAATCGGGGGTTTCTACATATGTGGATGAGGAACCACGAATCGCTGTATGCCTAATTATGTTGAGATCCAACGATTGGATCTTTTTTATAACCCAACCACTGCCAAATCTAACAAACTTGTCAAAAGAAGATAAAATTTTTACAATAGCATTTGCAAAAAAATTGTTTAAATCGACAGAATTTGAAGCACACTGCTCAATTTGTGCAGAATAGCTATGGAAGTTCACGATAGCTGATACTTGTTCGTTCTCTTCAGGCAACAACACTATTTTATGCATGAGAACATTTAAAACAATAAAGCACTTCACATTCCCGTTGAACCGCTGCGACTCGTTGACGATAAGCTGCAGCACCTCCTCCCTGCTTGATTCCAGCGTAGATTTGATGTCACGTTCCTCCTCCAGATACATGAATCTGTATCTAGCTGCGCTGCCATTCAAACCTCGAATCTTCTCCGTCGTATGAGCCATTGTGAAATCGTTCTGCTCTCTAAAACAAAAAAGTTAGTAGCAGATTAGAAGTTGATCACCACGGACTGTTCTAAATTACAAAAGATTCACTTTCAAAGGATGCGATTCCACTGCGTTCTCCAACTGAAAGGTTAAAAAAGATTATGAGTGTGAAACAGATTATATCTATGGATATAAACGTGGTGGTAGACGAGGAAGAAGAAAAGTTTATTAAAAATAAATCCTTGTTCGAAAAACAATTAATACATAAATTACGCTACCACCGCTATGAGTGCTATGGAAGACAATATGGACACTATTGCATGTGTATAAATCCCACAGTCAATGAACCATTACACCAATTTATTGGAGAATGTAATTCAGATACTTGTTTTTATCGAATAATGCAATTACATATTGCAGATAACCATCACGAATCGTGTAATGGCGTCTATCATACATTTAATATGTGTAACAACAAAATTGATAAATTTTTGTGTAATTCATCCAGAAAATTTCGGTGTGGGAAAAATTGTAAATTATTTCAAACACTCAAGTGTGCTGGTAAAACTAAGTAGGAATACTGAACGTAAGTTTACTCCACCAATGTACAACAATCGGCAGCAGAATTAGTTGAATGGAGATACTCGCATGCAATGTGTTTTCTGCAGAATAATAGTTTCTACCGAGAAAAATAATTCGAAATAATGCACAGTCAATAATCGCTACTTACATTGTAAAAGGGTGATGGCAAATGATGAACTCTCTCTCAGATGTGTGCTCTCTCTCTCAGATGCGCTCAGATGTATGCTCTCACTCAGATGTGTGCTCTCTTACACTCCACTGGTACAACTGATCTAAAACAAACAAGTTAGTAGTGGATTAGAAGTTGATCAGTACACTATGGATCAATCACACGTTTTAATGTACGAAAGATTGAGGTTGTTGAGTTTTGATGAGAGATGGAAAAAATTCGAATCTCCCCTTTTATCGCCTAAACATTTGGCTAAACTGGGATTTGTATTCAAGACGCCACCAGACTCAGTGCAGTGCGTGTTTTGTTTAGTTGGTTTGGAAAAATGGTTAATAACAGACGATCCTGAAAAAGAACATGAAAAACATAGTCCGAATTGTGGGTGGAGGAGAATGCATAATATTTCTATCGAGAATGAAAATTTTAATAATCATCGGGATTACGACCAGCGAATAAAGACATTTTATCAAAGATCAAAGCCTCACTGGTCAAACTCATTTAATAAGAGGATATTGGTTTTTAAAAGAAATGCTGAATATTTCGCGAGTAATGGATTTTTTCTACATAAAACGGGTTATTTGCAATGTGTATATTGTAAAGTAATTATTGCAGATTCGAAAAAACTGTGTCATGCATCGTTTTGTATATATAATAAGAACAGTCATAAAGGGGAAGGAGGAGAAGGAGGAGGAGAAGGAGAAGGAGAAGGAGAAGGAGAAGGAGAAGGAGAAGGAGGAGGAGAAGGAGGAGGAGAAGGAGAAGGAGAAGGAGAAGGAGGAGGAGAAGGAGAAGGAGGAGGAGAAGGAGGAGAAGGAGGAGAATTAATTAAAAAAGTAAACAAACCTGCACGAGAAGGAAGCCGAGGAATCACTTGCACTTTCTTGTAGACTTGGAACGTCTCTAGTTGGAACTGAAACATACAAAATAGGGAAAATGGATCAGATTGATGTTTAAAAATTTGGATTATGCACACTTATTATCAGATTATGGAGGTGTCGTCTGCATTAAGGTGTGAGAAGATTTATTGTAAATATTATTGAACAATTACTATTACTATTACAATTGCTCCAATTTAATATGCAAGATTTTTTGCACTAACAGTATTTACCCAAAACTTGTAAAAATGCGTGATTGGGTTGAAGATAATTTTTATGAGTGGGTTTATTGTAAATAAAGATTTGAATTATTATTGCTCACCTTTGTTTCAAACTGTTGTGATGCTTTCAAAATGATCACTCTTCTTGTTGTGCCGTTCAAAACGCAAATGGTCTTTTATCACTGTGCGCGGATAGCTAAAGTTCAAACTGATGTGACGCTTTCAAACTGATAAAGATGATCGCACTTTTTCGATCCGATAACTATGACGTTCAAAATGCGAATGATCTTTTATCGGTGTGCACGGCTAGCTAAAAAAGGATTGCGGGATGCGATGAGCATTCCTCTTTGGAGTAGGTGAGCACCTAAAAGAAGGAAGCTCGCAGGAAGCTCTCGCTGGCACGCGCTCGCTTCTCCCCCTCAACACGGTGTTCTATTTTTATCAGTATGTTTGCGTCTGTCAACATGGAATGTGCTTTGGCGATGCGGCACGTCTGGAAACCAATAGTACTATTTATATTTCTATTATGCTGTCTAAACACCGTACTACTTTTAAATAAAGATAAATCATGCAATCTGCATGAGAAACGAAATGATATGCAATTTCTTTTCAATTCCTTTGGATCGTCAACTTCACTGAGAAATCATACTTTATTCAATATTAAATCTTGCGTTAATTCGTATTATAAAACACCAATTTCCTTTGAAATTGGGTTGATACATTGGTATAAATTTATGGTTGATGAGCGAGAATTAATTTGTAATTTCTACAAATACTATAGCGTTCTTGCAAATTGTGCCGAGAGTTTTAATGAAAAATCGAATTTTCTTTTGAAGAAAACTAATCAATTATGTAGTAGTAGTAATTACAGTTCAGTTTATGTTTAACCTTTAAAGGATGAACACTGTTAAGAAAAAGCGCCGCTCTGTTCGTAAGCGTGGTAGAGGTATTTTATCAAAAATTGGCAATGTATTGGGTACAGTGATAAATAAGGGGGTGGATAACCTCAATTTCGAGGCTCATTTACCTAATTATTCGTATTGCGGACCTGGTACAAGGTTAAGGTCAAGGTTAGCACGTGGAGACAAACCTATAAACCGTCTTGATGATTTATGTAAGACGCATGACATAGTTTACTCCCGAGCGTCTGATAACAAGACGCGGGCGGAGGCTGACAGGCACTTGGCAGATGGAGCTTGGGAAATTTTCAAGGACCCAAAAACGGGGTTATCTGAGAGGGCATATTCTTATCTTGTTACAAACATTATGAAAGCGAAATCCGCATTTGGAGGAGGTTTGAGAAAACGAAAAACGAGAGGAGTTAGAAAAACGCATAGTGATAGTATTAGGCAAAAGGCGATCAATAGGTTAAAAAATCATATTGCTGGTCGCGGTTTTTATCTGAAACCATATCCAACAGGCGGAAGAATACTAGTACCTCCCACCCAATACGGTGTAACACTATTTCCTAAGGTTAAAAAGAAGCAAGGAGGAAAAAAGCAGAGGAAAAGACAGAGAAAAACGCAAAGATGAACGGCCCGCTGTCAAACTATGACCTGATAAAATGGTGCAAAATATTAGATATACCACTAAGGGGCATATATATGATTGATACACTTCCGAGTAAAATTCGAAATAATGAGCTCGCAATTGTTAATTTAGACAAACAGATTGGAATGGGAACACATTGGACTGCATATATTAAACGAGGAAAAAATGTGTATTATTTTGATCCGATCGGTGACTTGCAACCGCCATGCGAATTGGCAAAATATTGGGAAAAAGAAAATAATGTAAAAATATTCTATAATACTGACCAATTGCAGCGGGTAAACACAGACATTTGTGGGCACCTAGTGATTTTGTTTCTTGCTAACCAGTTGTAATTTTATGCTTGTGTTGAAAGCATTAGCTGAGTGAGTGATGGCTGTTATTACACTAACCTCAAAAACAAGTAATCTATATGAGAATTTAAACCACGCTCTGGAATTGGATAAAAATCGTGAATGGGAAATTGGATTGGTTAACTTGTGGACGTTTAATAGTATACCGAATATAATAAGGGGGAAAAATTCCAGTTTTAAATATGGAGATAAACTGGTGAATCTTGATACAGGATCGTACGAAATTGATAATATAATAAGCGCTATAAAGTTTAAATTGAACTTGAGCGATGAGAGTCTCGTTATACAACCGAATAATAACACTATGAAAGTTGGAATTTATTCCGATAAACCAGTAGATTTAACTTTTGACGATTCAATTGGTAAGACACTTGGGTTTGATAAACTTCTACTCAAAGCAAATACATGGCATTATTCAAATCATTTAGTCTCGATCAGCCATATTAATACAATCGTGGTGTCGTGTAATTTAGCATGTGGAAGCTTCGCTAACGGAGATGAAAAGCATATTATTTACGAATTTCTGCCGAGGGTACCGCCCGGTTATTTGATTAATGAAACGCCCGCAGAAATTATATATGTACCTCTCAATACGCGCAGAATTCAGTTTATTAATGTGACAGTAACCGATCAAGACGGATCACTTATCGATTTCCGAGGGGATAGTATAACTGTGAGGTTACATATTCGTGAGAAAAGTTAGAAGATGGGTTTTATTGTATTCAATGCCGTACCTAAGCGTCGAGATGAGAACAGAGAAAGCGTCAGTAGGAGTTTAAGCTCAGTAGCGTTAACACCTACGTTAACGCCGAAAAACAGATTAACAGCTAAAAACGCGAGAATACTAGAAAAATTGGGATTTATAGTTAATTGGAAAAATGTCGGGAGCCGCAATAAGTGAAATTCTAGATGTCGATAGTCAAATTCAATTTTACTCGGATATTACTAAGTACGAATTTCACACGCACACAACATATTCTGGACAGAAACTAGGTAATTCGGATGAAGTAAGGCTTCCTGTAAATCAACAGGATATATACACACTGCCTTGTAAATCCTTTCTATTTATTGAGGGGAGTGTTAAATGTACAAAGCCGGGTGCGAAACCCGAGGATCCACCGGTGCATGCCGAATATAAACTTGTCAGCAACGCGGTAGGCCATCTGTTTGATGAGATTCGTTATGAATTGGCGGGACAGCAAGTAGTGAAATCGAGACTTGTCAGAATTACGTCTACAATTAAAGGATTGCTTTTGAAAAATGTTTTCGATACAAATACATACCAATTGGCAGGATTTGATAGAGATGGATATAAGTTGACGGATAATAAATTCATTTTTTGCGAACCGCTGAAACTTTTGTTACCATTTTTCAAAGATTTTCAACGAATAATTTTAAACTTGAAACAAGAGCTTGTATTATTGAGAAGTGCGTCGGATCTAAACTGCATTGAATCGGCTACAGGAACAAATGTTTCTTTAACAATTGATAAACTACAGTGGAAAATTCCGTACATCCATTTGGAAGATCACGTAAGGTTGAAATTTTTGAAATTACTCGATTCTGATCATCCTTTAAAACTTGCGTTTAGAAGATGGGAGATTCACGAATTTCCAAACATGGCGACATCGAGAATTCATTCGTGGGCAATAGAAACATCATCGCATTTAGATGTTCCACGCTATGTAATTTTAGCCTTTCAAACGGCTTGGAAAAATGCTATTAATAAATCAATGTCTGATTTTGATTCGTGCGAGTTGTATAACGTTAAATTATTTCTAAACAGTCAATATTATCCCTATGATAATTTGTTGGGGAATAAGCAGATAATGTATCGAATGCTTTTAGATTTCGCGCCGAGTTACTATAATCGCACTATAAATGCAGAACATGGGAACGCTATTGATTTTAAAGCGTTTTGCGAAAAATCACCAATAATTGTGATTGACTGTTCACACCAATCTGATCATTTGAAAACATCCACAGATATAAGATTAGATATGGAATTTAGTAAAGAACTACCAAACTCGACTTCGGCATATTGTATTCTTATAAGCGATTCAATAATGGAATACACACCTTTAACCTCATTAGTTAGAGAAGTACAATAAATTGCCGGTAGGGGGATGTTTAAAATATAAAGGTGTAATGTAAGTGATTCATTTATCATTCGTGTGGGCGTGTGTGAGAGAGCAACATGTCGGCTTCTTCGCTGTTTCAAGAGGCGATTGGAGATTTTGAGGCTAGTGAAGACGGAAAAACACGTACAGTGGGAATACAGTGTGACATGGAAGAAAAGAAGAAGAAGAATTTTGCCGTTGCGGATCTACACTGGTTTAAGGGAGATAATAATCAAATAATTTTAAAAGAATTCGCGCTGGTTGATCGGGCTGGTAATTATGTGGTACTACACTTTAAACCGCCTTTTCCGAAATCTACTTTGAGCTGGAAAATGTTTCGCGAGGCTACCTGGTTAGAACAACATTATCATAAAATATTATGGGATGAGGGGGAGACGGAGTTTACAGATTCATTGATAAGTGGATATCTCGGCGCGTATGATTGCATTTTTACAAAGGGAACAGAAAAAGCGGCATTTTTGAAAAAGTATCATAATGATGTACGTACCATACCGGAATATTTTGCGAAACCTAATTTCACAAAGTTTAAAGATAGGTGGTGTTTTGAGGTTTGTAACATACACAAAAATGTAGAAGGTGGGAGATGCGCTCTAATAAGTGCACAACATTATTTGCAACTATTAACATCTAACACACTTCCAAAGATAGGAGAGGAGGGGGATTATACTTGTGAAAATAATCGAATGAAAAGTATGAGGAATTGCGCTTTTTATAGTAGAACAAGCAAAAGAAATTATGCGAGACAAGGATTTTACTATGATGGAAAAAAGGTTGTATGCGTTTACTGTGGTTATGAGTTGGAATCACACAAAGTGAGAATTTGTAGCGTGGGCGTTGGTAGGAAACCTATCAATTTTTCGGTATTAATCCCGCTGTATAAATAATTAGTTGTAGATAATGGATCCTCAGAAGTGGATGTGTGCGGATAAAGAATTAGAGAACAAATTACGAGAATATCTGCAGTGGTTTGATTTGTGTGAGGATGCCAGCGCTTGCGCAAACAGTGTTGGGGAGAATGCATAAAAGGAGTGAAATTGGGAAGCTTGAATCATTAGGAAAGATGAGACGTTTCAACATGGGTGCATTCAACGCTTTGGCATGTGAGGTGTTGCCTCTAGAATCAGTACCTCTCAGTTCGTATCTAACCGTTGAAAGCGCAATAATGCTATTGCAAATATAGATATACTAATTGCAAGCAGGTATATATAGATATACAATTGCAAGCATGTATATATAGATATAAAGCTGTATGTTCTATATTTATTGGGAACCTTCTGTGAGAGGTGGTGTCAGGGGGGAAAGGTCCTCTCTCATTGGTGCTTGCGGGGGGTCCCCCTTTAATCTATTGGGAATAAAGTGGGGGCACATAGGGAAGGGGGGTATGTGACCTTAAAAACAAAATGGCTGACTGGGACAGGGGGAAGGGGTGGGCGTTTACAAAATGTCTGACCTGGGGGAGGGGGAAGGGGGGTGGCCACGCCCCCCTGCTCCCATTGGGTAGGCGGTATCGGCTAAATACATCTACTGAGTTATATGGAAATTTGTTAATTAGTTGCAATAAATATAGTTCTAATAGCTAAATACGGTAGTGCATGAATATTTTTGAGTTTCAAGTTTCATTTCTTGTAGATATTACATATTATTATGCATTAGTTACCAATTTTATGTTATGATTTATTGGTATTCAATTATTATCAGTCTGTTTAAGTACTTCCTTCTACTTATTTTAGCATGATTAATACACAAATCTAAAATAATCTCATTTATTGAAATCTATCTTTGGTGGTGATTGGTCATGTGGTGAGCGTGATGTTCAGTCACGACCACTCAAGACTGCGCTTGGATGGGTGACCGTGCTTCAATGACTTGATGTTACAAGCTTTATTATCACTTAGCCGGTGGTTCGGAACCCACCTAAAATAGTAGGTCCACCATGTTCCCTGTAACATGGCACAAACGGCGAGGTGGAACTACCCGTAAGGGTCTCCCCACCATTAAAAGCCATATGCTTATTATTATTATTATCTTTGAAATCCCATTTACCCACAGTAATGTCAATATTATATTATATAAGAGTACATTAAATTATTTGTTCAAATTGTAATTTTAGGTTTATTTACTTGGTCATAAATCTATCATCATTTTATACTTAAAATTTTATTTTAAGTTAGTGTCAGTTTTACTCGTAGAACTGCATTATTGTTTTATTACAATTTATAATCAAGTTTTCTGTATAAGTAATGGAAATGTTTTTACTGTGTTGATTGATTTTCATAGGTTTAATATTGTGATTAAATTAGTAGTTTACTACATAAAAAATGTAGAACTGGTAAGCTTATTGTAAGATAATAATAATTATTATACATTCATGTAAATCTCAACTCATTTGCAGGAATATAAGAGTAATTTATTGTTTTCTTCATTAACAAGACAATATAACTGAAAAACCAATTAATTTTAATTAACATGAGGCCTAAATTTAATGTGCAAAAATCCTGCAATTACAATATTTTACAGAATCGTTTATTCCCAATTGAGTTAATTAGCATTCTGACTAAATAAATTTGTCAGGCGTCATAGTTGGCGATATATTCAAGTAGCTCACACAGTTTGTGTCTCTGTTGAAAATATTACTTGGAATTCATTTAGAACAGTGCAGTCATCATAATATTTACGTTTTTAATGATTTTAGACTGGTTTTCATCAAGATAATAATATAAAATGCGTTTTCTAAGAACACTTATTCACAACTCTACATAGTTGCATACACTAACTAGCCTTAAAATTCAAAAAGGGCGCGTGAAGTTGACGCCAATATGTACGCCAATGCTCTGTTCAATTTGCATTGGGCGACGACTGAGAATCACATACAGTTGTAGGGCCTTGATTTTTACAATCATGACTGCTGTATCCAGACACGATCAGCTGTCATTCAAGGTCATTTTCTTTTCCGCCCTAGGGCGGTAAACGTTTACAGACCTCGTCGGAAACCAAACACTTTCAGCCTCCATATGAAGCACGAAAAACAGCTCATTACGTCCTAGTGTGGCGAAATAGTATATCAAATCAAGTTCATCAAACTATTCTTATGCATAAAGAATTGATTTATTATTTGTTAATTTTTTATTGAATAGTGCCGTAGGTGGGAGGAATGGGGGAATACTTCTATTTTTCACTGTTGTTAAGACTCCTATATGGGTGCTTGCAAAGTGGAGCATCCAAGACCTGCGGATAATAATCATAATCACCAAATTGAACATGTGCTACTAAATTGTTGTATTCACATTACTCCAATCTATTTTACACCATTCCATATAGCATGTGTGGTGATTATCAGCAAGTACGGTACAGTACCTAGTTATATTGGTAGGAAACTCTTCAAGCTACCGCAATTTTTAAAGAGTCTTGAAAATATAGAAATATTTAAAAAACAATTTAAAAAATATTTAGTTGATGAAGCTCTTTATAGTGTACAAGAGTTCTTTTCTTATCAAAATTAAGCATCACCTCAACTAATTGATATGGTAATTAATTATGGTAACTAGGGTATACGATTGTATAATAATTGTTGATGTGACTTGTCATATACTCCTTATGGTGTCTCCAAGACGTAATCTACAAAAAAAAAAAACTATTGGATACTCCATTGTGCAAGCAAGATGTGTCATTTCTATATTTTTAAAACTGAAATAAGTTTTTAAAGATAAAACATTTTGTTAGCTGCTGCCCTCACAGTAGAAGTACTTGAAATCATCTTGTATCTTCCATTTAAAGAGATGATTTTTGGTAAATTAACTAATTTTCGTTTGTATTGTGTGAATAATTAACTTATTAGCTGATAATATTTTGGTGTGAATTACATTACA
Source organism: Conomelus anceps (assembly GCA_948455865.1). Taxonomy (NCBI): domain Eukaryota; kingdom Metazoa; phylum Arthropoda; class Insecta; order Hemiptera; family Delphacidae; genus Conomelus; species Conomelus anceps. Next base: position 8,868,968 of record OX418220.1, read on the forward strand.
CAATACTGTAATCTATTTATTTTTCAGTTTTCAAGGTGTCTGACTTCAAAATGAAACTTTTATTGTTGATCGCTGTTCTTGCTGCTTTAACTATGGCAGCACCAATTGACAATGAAGAAGATGAATATGATTGGGAAAAATTCAAGGTTGGTTAAAATGAAATTCTAGGCACAAAATATTATCAATGCTCTATTCCTCAGATTCACAGTTTTCCAAAATGATTTGCTATTATAAGGCAGTCTGAAAAGATAACCAGAGTTTTTTTCAGAATTCGCTTCAAGATACAAATTTCTTTCATAAGCTATTTATTACACGTTATAGTTTGAAGTGACTGATAATAATTAAGGAAAACTGTCAAATATGCAGAAACAGAATTTATCAATCTCGGATTCCTTTAAGTACCATTAAGTTAGTTTATACTGAAGACTTCCACAATGGCAGATATTGACAATAGTAGGCTACTGTTGTCAATATCCATCATTGCAGAAGTCTACAGTATAAATTAATAATGCTTGAAGGAACTCTAGATTAATAAATACACCTATTTATTGCTTGTTTCAAAAATTTTGTTCTATTTAATAATAAGTGTATGGATTTTATTGGTGGTGGGAACCAAACAGCTAGTTCCACCTCATTGTGTAAGCCACAGTTATGGAGAACACAGTGGACCTAGGCTGGTTCTAGACCTAAAAAAATGTAGGTTAGTTCCACACAGCCGGATAAGTGATAATTATGGTCTTGAAATTTGATACCCATGACGAACTACTTATACCACTAATAATTTATAAGTAATTGCAGTCAAATATGCAGTTAAATATGCAACTATGCAGTCAAATATTTGAGAAGGAAATTGAAATATTTTACTCACTGAGCAGATGGTCATTTCGGACCACGTGGGTACATCATTGTTGTTCAATATTTAATTTGCTACTCAAGTAGGCTACTTGACTGCATAGACATGCAATTACTTGTATATTATTAGTGATAATTCGGCTCTGAAAAATTGCGATGTTGCCAAATATGTTAGCATGCCAGCATCTGATAGTGGACAATCATTAAGTTCACAACAAAACTCATATCATGTTGCCTAGTCTAAAAGTCTGTCTACCAGTCATATGGTTCGTCACCGAAGTCAGTTGTTTCCTTTGTTATTCAATTGTTTCAATTGTCTCCTATGCTGCAATTTCTTGAAGCCGCCTACTTTCATGGCATTAAGTAGAGTCTATTTTTAGAAGTTTGACCTTCATCTACACAGAACAACAAATTAACATCAATAAGAAAAGTAAAGCAAAATACTAGTAGCATTTGTTTCAACACAAATTGAAAGTTTGTTCTGTGATACATTCAGATACAAATCTGGTTGTGGCAGGTTTAACTACAATACAATTATGGTGAAACGCTACTTCAAACTTACATTTGAAAAATGAAATTCCGCTGGTACTTCAAGATGCTGATTCTATTGAACAACAATTTCTACTAAAATGATTAAATACATACAACAAAACTGTCTCAAAACTATTGCTATGAATAAGCAAGTATTATTCAAATGGAATTGCCAATTGAAAACAATTTTTTCCTTTCCTCAGATAAAATTCAATAGAAACTACACTGCTGAAGAAGATGTTTGGAGGAAGGCTATATTTGACGCTAATGTTGCTATGATCAAAGAGCATAATAAAAAATTCGCCAAACATGAAACAAGCTATGGAATGGCAGTGAATAATTTTTCAGACATGGTAAAGTATTTAAATCCAAATTATGACTAGTATAATATCAGCATTTTCTACACTCTATAGTAGACAATACTTCTATTATAGCTTATCGAACAGAATCAATAAACTGTTCATCCTGTGGAGATTGGTATGTTAATCAATAAATGTGTAGTTTATGCTAATATCTAAGTTCTATGTTAATTTGTAGTTTATGACTATAATTCAGTGGTTGATATTCAATGCTGCTAAAAGTTTAAATATGCAGTGTATTACTATATTCATTGAAATATATAAGTCTGTATTTTGAAAACTACTCTACTTATCTACCATAAGCATGCGGCTATCCTGAGACTTTGATCCTTATCTTCAAGGAAACTTTATAGCACTCAAGGAATCCCTTTCGGCGAAATTATGATGTTGAAGATCCATCTTGTTTCCACTTATTTGTATTAAATATTAAAAAAACACTTTTAAATGGAAATTGACTCACGTTATGGCGTGACGGCCGTTTCGCTGTGTTGTCTAGAGCATCATCAGACGACCCACAGTACACTCAACACAGTACACTGTGTACTGTGGGTCGTCTGATGATGCTCTAGACAACACAGCGAAACGGCCGTCACGCCATAACGTCAGTCAATTTCCATTTAAAAGTGTTTTTAAAGTTTAGAATCCCTTTCACTTGAGTCCTTCAAGTCTATTATATTTGATTCATTCTTCATTTACTCAAATACATTGATCATTGCTTTAGAGCATTTCTAGAAAGCTACTACATTATTTTTATCTATTTTGTTTGAATTGTTATTAATTGCATTTTTTTAGATATTTCAAGGCTGATAATCAGTCTAATGTATTATATGTAGTGAACTCAGTATAAAGCGTGCAAGAAAGAGTTCTTTCCAATTATTATCTGTAAATTTCAATCAATTCAACTTTCCTGTAATTTTAGAGATACGGTATTGTAGCTGATGGTGATCAACAAAAATAATAAGCTGAGATTCATTTAGAATAGTCAGCTATGCACTTGAGGTAATTAATTTTTTGTTTTTTTGAACAGTAGTATCTATAATGTTCTACTTCATAAGGACCTGGAATAATGCCATTTTTTTTTCAGACTGATGAAGAAATTAAGAAATATATGGGTTTTATATATAAACCTGTGAATATCACAATTAATGGGAGCAGACATGCAATCTAATCCATTATTTTGAAGAATGAAATTTTAGCACAAATACTGAGCAAGAAAATCATAAATAAATAATTCAAATATCCAATGTCTACAAATCTGCAATGACTTAGGCCTACTATTAATCTCTTTAAGATGGAAATGTTGCCAACTTTTGACAATTTGTCTGCTTTTTCATGCTTTCACATGAATAATTGAGATTATATAACATCATAGATAAAAATGATAGTTTGTTATTGCTTCTTCTTACCCTCCAGAAAAGACTAATAAATTACCACTGATACACTAATAGTGATACATACCAGTTAACTACATAGAACCGAACAGAATAATGATTGATTGAAATTATAAAAAAATATATATTTTGAATTATCTATAAATAAATCTATAATTGAATTTTAAATAAAAATGATAATTCGTTATTGATTCTTTTTACCCACAAGAGAAGGCTAATAAACTACCACTGATATGTATCAGTTATAACTGCATAGAACCGAACAGAATAAATTATTGAATGAAATGATTACATATCACACCTATTGTGAGATTGTTTAGAAAAAATTATCATAGCTGGAGATTTATGGATACCTTTTATATTTTACAATAGAAGATTGAGTGTTTGTATAAATTCTCGAGTTTCTAGTTTACTTGGTTGCAATTCATGTACCGTAACATTTTTAATGTGATTGCAAAGCTTGTTCTACATTATTAATGTGCATTTCAATTTGGGGGTGTTTTGATGCAGGATGGAAACTCCCAATATAAATTATAATAATTTTATGGTTGGTTGAGTGTCAACACTCGATTGCTATAATACGAAATGTAGCGGCCACATAACTGGGCGAATAAAGTTGCTAATTATATATGGTGCATTTTGTTCAATTAGACAATACATTTGCTAAGTGCATTGCGAGATTGAACCTGGCACAAATCTGCCATACTTCAAAATTATGTTTGATCAAGTGAATTTGACATTGCTCTTATGAGCTCAGATAGTCATGTTGAGGTCGGAATTCATTTCTCCCATAACTGGAATATGGTTGTAATTTGCCATAAAAGACAGCAGACCGTTTTCGTAATCTGTGAAATAAGATAATTTTTATTTAAATATCAACAAGCAACTTATCTGAACTAGATAGACATAATTCAAGTAACATTAACTTGGGCCCGGCTGTATATTCTTGTACTGAAGTAGCTAATATTTTAGTCTTTATTAATTGTCGTGTACATATACTGCAACACCCCTACATGCATTATTCGATCTTTCATTACTAAATAGAGTGTATCACCTGGCAGAGCAATTTGAGTGATAAGACTATTGATTTCAAAAAAGATTATGAAATTCCAATAGTATTGAAGTTTTTGAAACGCAAAATTGCCCTTAGCTCATCAATGTGACAAGTAAGGGATCGTATGTTGATGTGGGCAGCTTCAAATATCTTTTTATAGGGCCAAAGCCTGATAATATGTGGCCGTTATCGCTGTTATTGTGGAATGAGGGTGAGTGAGCTGGGTTGTCAGCCGGAATTGCAGACTAACATCAGAGAAATGCATGGGAATGACATGTAGGCTATAACTAGAATGACAATCTAAATAAAACAGTTTTAAACGCATGCATGTTCATAAACCATTAAAGGTTTGGTCTCCATATAAGGGTTTTTTATCAATTGAAGTTCAATTTTACACAAAAGATGCTAGCTCTAGTAGGTAGGCATATATGATGCAGCCGCTTGGTGGTCCATTGTAGACGTGTGTGGTTCCCAGTGGTAAGGAGTCTGCATGTTTTCATGATATTGCTGTAGGCCAGTGCGACTGTAACATGAGAAAAATCTACCAGAAACAATAGCTATAAAAGAGGAGTTTAGGTGCAATGTCCAAGATTCTGGAGAAAAAGATTTTATGATCTATCTTATGACTATGGATGAGATTTCATATAAATCGGGGAAGAGAGGAGATGGAACAAGAGACATAGAAAAAGAGTGATACTGGGCATGCCTTAGAGAAGAAGACAATATCTCTTTGAGGAAATCAAGTTGCTGTAGAATCCAGCTTCAGCATTTCAGATCATTTACTGACAAGAGTTTTGCAAATTCTTGGATTGATGATTATATAGTCATCAGGACATTTCAATCCCATCTTCCTACACCAATGATCTTGATCATGCATCAGCTGGTGTATTTTGTTGTTGAGACATGAAGCAGTCTCTCTCATAACTCTGTGACTCTTAAGAGGGACATATTTTTTTGAAAAGAAACAGTACATATATGGTTATTTATCAACTCAACATATAATTTCTATCATTATTATCAAAAATAGACTTCAATTCCAGATTGAGTGACTGGGGAAGGTACCGTATCTTTCTATGGCTCACAATAGCCTTTTTATCAGCAAATATCATTAGATCCAACTATATGTCTGAGGCAGAAGGAAGATAAATTGCTTGGAGAGGCAGCATAGTCATGCCATTTACATAAAACATAATGGTCAATTAAATTTTGTCATGTGCATCAGGTACAAGCAGGTCGGTATTAAAGTCGCCCATAATAACAGCCACATGTTTGTAGGGCACCAACCTCTCCGTCATTCTTGTGCAATCGATCATTGAAAATAATGATCATAATTATAATCATCACTTGCAACAAGCCTGCTTGGAATAGTTGGTTTGAGCCAAGTCTCTGATACCAGAATGATATAGAAGTTGCAATAGGCCTATTATTATTGAAAGTACACCATCAGAACTCATCAATATGGCATAGGAGGGATTGTGCATTCACATTGGCAACCTTCAGCCGATCAGGAAAAGACAAGACAGCATGCTCAACCAAATCACCAGATGCCACAATATATCTGTGCACATGGAATCTTGCCGCTACAGTTGGGATAAAAACATCAATTTATTGTAGTAGAGTCACAAGGGGATTGATTGATTGATTGATTTCTTTATTCATGCAAATAATAGTTGGACAGTTACTAGTATAAAATACAATATATAGGCATCACCAAGTATTATTACATAAAACATTATCAGTTACTTATTACATAAACTTTTAACTATATACAAACGTGAAATTATTACTGAAAATGATATTAATATGATATACAGAAAAAAAAGGAAAAAAGCTTGGTGATACATTTGTATGAAAAGGCGAAGTTAGGGACGGTGTCCCTCTCTTACACTTAACCTATAAATTCTACCTGATAGTGTCTACACATTATGAAATTAAATAAATTTTAATAATATTAAAAAAATAAAATAAAATAGAATAATAATAAAATAAAATAGAATGAACTAATAAAGGGAAAAAAAAACTTATAACTAACAGGGTTTTGCCAAAATTTCCCATGCCATCACTCTAGGGCTGAACAACCATAGACATCCGCTCAAGAAAATGCTTCCTCAGTGAAGAAGCAAAACCTGTCCGGCTCTCCAAATTCCTTATTGCAGTTGGGAGTGAATTCCATATTCGACAACCACTTACAACAAATGATTTGTTGTAAATTGCTGTACGGTGGTTTGGAATTCTTAAAGTTCTACCACCTCCTCTTGTGGTTGTTACACTATTGGCTCTTCCATCTGCTACAAATTTAAAATTATTTTTGAAATATTTCGGATTACCATATTTCAATATGTCATTTACCAGTTTTGATATCCGAATAAGTCTTTGTTCCGGTAGTTTGAGGGTAGAGCTTTGTATATAATAATGAGTTATATGCTCATGTCTTTGAAGTGAGTAAACAAAGCGAAAACAGTAATTTAAGCTGCGTTGTAATCTTTCACTTAGAGAAACAGTCATGTCATTGATAACAGCATTGCAATATGAAAAGTATGGAAAGATGAGAGATCTCACCAACAAAAGTCGGATATGTCTAGGAAGAGAATCTTGCATCTTTTTCAAAGAATGCATAGCAGCAAATACCTTTTTACAAGTTCCACTAACATGTTCTGTCCAGTCAAGAGTGTTTGTCATGGTTATACCTAAGTTTTTTACAGAGTCATAGTAAGGCACTAACTGTCCATCAACATGTATTTTAGGAACTGAGTTGAAGTCAATTTGATTGATGAGTCGTGAATATCCTACTATGATTGCTTGAGTCTTATTAGGATTGAGTTTCAGACCATTCCTCTTTGTCCAATCAGTTATTCTTGCAACATCATCATTAATGATTCCTATAGTCTCGTTCAGTTTAGTAACAGGGCAACTAAGGTAGATCTGTAGATCATCAGCATAAGTATGGTACTTGCAAGACTGAATTGAGGAAGGGATGTCATTTGCATAGAGAGTAAAAAGAAGTGGGCCTAGAATGGAACCTTGTGGTACTCCCTGTAAAACATTTCTTGATTCAGACCTGATTTCCCCGACTGCAACGCATTGTTCTCTATCACTGAGGTATGAACAAAACCACAAGATTGCTTGTTGACTAAATCCCAGAAGGTGAAGCTTAGCAAATAGTATATCATGATTGACTGTGTCAAAAGCTTTGGAAAAATCAAAAAGACATAGGACAGTACATTTCTTCTGGTCCATTGCCAGTCTTATATCATCAGTAACTTGTAATAATGCAGTTTCTGTTGAATGGTGCTTGCGGAAACCGGATTGAAAATCATGGAGGAGGTTATTAATTTCAATGAAGCTTGTAACTTGTGAATGAACTATTCTCTCAAGTGCTTTAGAAAGAGCAGGTAATATGCTGATTGGCCTATAGTCTTGGACTCTACTTGGTGATGGAATTTTGTTTAAAGGACGCACTAGGGCATACTTCCACTTCTTAGGAAAGGTACCACTATTAAGAGATGCATTGAAAATAAATGTCAATATTGGCAATACTGCAAAAAGAATTTTCTTTATCATTCGAATTGATATTTTGTCAGAACCTGTAGCATTAGTTTGGATATGATGGATAGCTTTAAGGGTGTCAGCATCAGAGATTTGTTGAAAGGTGAATTGTTGGTCGACTGGGATAGGTGCATTAACAGTTTGATCATTTAGTGAGTCTAGATGATTTTGAACAACAGTCTCAACATTAGAGCTAGAATGAGAAACAAAAAACTCATTTATGTCATTTAATGGTAGGTCTACAGGTGTGGGTGATTTTTGTTTACCAAATCCTAGTCTTTTAATCCCTTGCCAAAGTCCAGCTGTATTTTGTTTGTTGTCAGTCAGTAAAGAGTTCAGGTATCTCATTTTAGAATTGGTCAACTGCTGTTTGACCTTATTCCGAAGATGTCGGTATTCATTGAGGCTATTCAAGTCATTCCTTTTCTTAGCTCGTCTGTGAGCAGAGTCCCTGAGAGCCATCAACTTAATAATTTCTGGAGTCAACCAAGGAACAGGCTGTTTCCTGTTTACCCTTCTTGTTACAACTGGTGCATGTCTGTCGTAGATGTCAAGTATCATAGTCTCAAGAGTCTCTACCATCTCATCAACTGAAGATAGACCTTCAATTTGACTCCATGGGGCTTGTACTACGTCCACAAAAAATGCTGCTTCATCCATTTGCTTAAAATCTCTGTAGGTTATATATTTTTGTTCTGGCTTTGGAGTTTTATAGGATAAAACACAGTAAATTAAGTCATGTCCTGATATAGCTGGTACTGAGATTTGGCCTTTATCTAAGACTTCATCTGGATCACTAACAATTATAAGATCTATAAAAGTGTCAGATTCAGCAGTGTGATGAGTTGGATCAAGTGGTAATATAGTCATGTTCAGGCATTGAAATATTGTTGTTAACTGAGTATAATCAAAATTTGGATTTGTCATATTCATGTCAGTATTCATGTCACCCATTACTAATACATGGCTGTAATTCGGCATAAACGTCAAAAGAGCATCTTCAAAGTCAGTGAAGTAACCTATTTTTGGAGGGCGATAACATACCCCTATTAATAGTTTATCTGATCCTGATAGGGATATTTCTAAAAGAATAAATTCAGGTCGGAATGAATTTTCCTGTTTGGAATGAGTGAGAACTTTGGCTTTTAAACCTTCTTTTACGTAAATAGCTACTCCTCCACATGCTCTATTCAATCTATCATTGCGAAATAGATTATATCCTGGTATTTCTACTTGGGAACTTGAGATCGATGGCTTCAAAAAAGTCTCACATATACCAATGATGTCAAAGTTTTTAAATCTAAAAATCGTTCTTAGTTCATCGATGTGACAATTAAGTGACTGAGTATTCAAGTGACATGCTTTAAAACATTTCTTATGTGTTTTTAGTTTCCTATTTAAGTAAGCACCAGAATCTAGAGTGTTGGAAAAATTATTGGAGGCCGGACCGTCAGCATCATCAATGACGGGCATCAACTAGGCTGCACGTCAACGATCGCCCCTCCCACAAGCTAAGCATGGCAAATCCCGGCAAAACACTACAAAAATAATCATACCTTAACCTATTTAAACTAATAAAGTCCCTTCGATAGTCCATTAATGACGCGGGAAATCACGTCGGCTCCGTTTTTGTGCAATACCAACTGTGCAGCTCAAGATGAGATGTGGAACTGAAACGAAGTAGAAGTCGAAGTACCATACGTGGTGGCAGCAGAAGTTGTCGGAAGACGTCACGCAACAGAGCTCCTCGGATGAGCCACTGAGGCACTGACTGGCTGCGGGGCAGCTGCATCCTCCGCTCCTGAATGGGCTGAAACAGAGAGCAGAAACGGCAGAAACGGCGAAACGAATAACATTTTAATGATGAATTGTTATGAACTATGAGAGAGCGGAACGCGGAAGCAGAAAAGGAAGGTGAGAGAACAAAAAGAAAGAGAGGGAAATAGATAACAAGAGAGAGAGAGCGAGAGTGATAGTGTGAGAGAGAAAAATTGATTGTTTGGGGGTGGAAGTGCATGTGAGTGAAAAGTGTGAGGAGAGGGAGGTAATATAGGTTATTCAAGTATAGTAAAGGAATAAACTGATTGCCATAGCGAGTATGTCTGTGAGAACAAGAAAATAGAAATAATAAAGAGAATGGAGATAAGAGAAGAGAAAAAGGATTAACTTGGGTTCTGTTCAGTTTCTACCTGTAAGTGCCTATTATAAAGACAAAGTGAAACGAATCATGGTTGAAAGAGAAAGAGAATGAGTAAGAGAATATGAGTGTGAGTGAGATATGATGAGAGGAAGGGAATGATTGACAACGGAGTTGGTGTGAGAACGTTTAGGGGGTGAAGAACAATAGTGTAGTCTAGTCTAGACTTATTTCATATAGTGTTCATATTATGGTAACGAACTTGACAGCTTGATTGATTGTTATTATCAGTAAATTGCGACCTTGCCGTAGTTCAATCACAGAGCCTGCACTTCTCCATATTACCGCTATCTTTCAATTCGATATTTAAATTGCAGCTCCTCTTATGCTGAGCTTCATCTGTGCTGATAGAATTCTTCTTTTATTATGCACTCAACTAGGGACCCTCAAAATATATTCTTTATGTATTTCAAAGTCAATCGAAACATTACTATTCATTTCCGGAGAGTTCATACGAATTTTTATTAGTACTTATCATCATTACTTTCTCTTGTGTTCTACATATAGAAGTATTTATATCTTGCTTGTTTTCTCATAGAAGTGTTCATGTTTCACTAGGCTTCCACACATGGAAACTAAGAATTTAAGAAAGTATATTATATTTTAAATATATATTTTATTCAAGTTGAATAATAAATTAATTAACTTGGAAACTGACATGCTCGTTTTAAAATAAACTTGAAACCTGTGGTAAGATACATAAATCATCAGAAGAAGTGGTTTACTTTGTTTTTCTCTGTATTGTAATATGTGAGGAAAATAATTATCTATGTGAAAGCAGTAGATTGTCCTATTTGATCAGATAAAATGCTATTTTCAAAAAGAAAGGCAGAGAAATAGTGGACAGAGAGAGACGAGTGAGAGAGGATGAGAGAGAGAGAGAGAGTGAGTGAGAGTGAGTGAGTGAGAACTTTTAGGGGATGAAGAAAAATAGTTCATACCACAGATAATTATGTAATATGTAGTCATAGTAGGCCTATCTTTATCTACTCCATTCTTTTGGTTTATAACTGTATAATTTACCCTCCTCCTCGATGCAGCCCATTCATTCAAACATAAGTTTGCTAGCATTAGCTACTGGTGCCTAAGCAGTCATCAGCCGTTCATTATTGTATGTCCGTGAAAAAGTTAACAATGTCCAAACAATAACTTAACAATCAATTGACAAATTGGTTATCAATTGGTATTGGGAAGTAATGTCTGACAGAAATTATTTCCAATTATGAGCAATCAAACAGAGTCAGAATAAAATAAGGTAAGGTAGGCCTACCAGAAATACTGTTCTAATTTAATTAGCCTCTGGCTCCAGGAAATGATAATGAAGAACGTTTCTTCTTTGAGAATCTGTTTCCAAGCAACTATATGAACTTATCTAAAAGGTTTCTACAACAGTTTGAAATTTTACTAAAGCAAAAATAGTTGTTACGAACCGTGCTCAAGTTATATGTGAATTGGAATATTCTAGAGATTGTAAAAAATATGAAAGAATAAATTTTATTTGAACTATACCAGTTATTTCAATGATAGAGATTATTGATAGAAATTTATGATCAACAGTTGTATTGTACGAGTAGTTTATTGGAAATACTCTTCTATTCATATAAATTAAGCGTTTCTGATATAATCTGCAGACTGTCTCATTATTTAATTCAAGTAAAGTTGAATTACAACTGAACATAGACTATATTTCAAATATTTTCACAGTCAATTCATGTGAATTTAGTTGATGAAGTCGAATAAATTAACTGGTTCAATGAGCTGAATGAATTTACGAGGCTGATTCTTAAACATTTGAAAAATTGTCACTAACAATGCTATTATAATTATTTTTAACTTAATTATTTTTAAATATGCAATTAAATGACTAGTTTAAATTAACTGACTGATTGAACAATAATGACTACTTGTTGGTTGTATTGGTCCAAACCAATTAGTTTGGTACAAACTAATAATTGATACAATTGATTATAGTCTCACCTTTAGTTATATGAGGCAGCAAGATCAGCATTGGTTTTCTAGATCTCTAGTAGAGATCAGATAGTCGCTCCGCGGTGTGGACCCTTCTTGCTGCTCCTTGGCCGATGACGAACCGGATTTTGCCGTCGACGGACCATGTGTTCCTCACACCGTATTTTTCTGCAGCTGCATTGAGAAGCGCCAATCGATGCTTCGTGAGATCTTCTCTAACTGTGATCCCGGAGTTTTTAAGAAGCTTCTTCGCTGAGAAGACTCTGTGCCTGGTCCGGTAGCTGCCAAATCTCACAATTATCGGGCGATGGCGGTCTCTGGGGCTGTCCTGGCCGGGTTGATGGCGGCGACCAACACGATGCGACCTTTGGATGTCATCGATCGTCAAGTTTATATTAAGTTTCTCTTTGCAAACTTTGAGAACGATGCTGTCCGTGCATTCACTCTCCTTTTCGGGAATTCCAAAAATACGGAGGCAGTTACGGCGGCCATATTGTTCCAGATCATCCACTTTTAATTCACACTCCCGTTCCATCATGGCCATTTTTTCTTTTAGATCCTTATTCTCGTTACGAAGCCTTTCCAATTCTTCTTGGAACGTGCGCAGAGCCTCTGAGACAGCTAGTCCAACTTCAGATTTTATTCTTTGTAGAATTTCGTCGGCTAGTGTTGTGTTCGAAGTCGAAGGCGAAGGCGATGGTGGTGAGGAAGGAAGGGGAGTCGAGGGCGCCTGTTGTCTATTTGCAGCCTTTTGTCTAGGTGTGTTCTTCCCTTTTGCCATCTTTGCACAGGTACCTGCTGAACTCAACTATTTATACCTGGATAGACTGTAGTACGCTTGCAATAAACGTTTTTCTTGATTAATTGAGTACGCTAATGATGATTTAATTAATGATTGAAATGAAAATGAGCTGTACAAAAAACTGAACGCGCTGATATAAAATAGATTTAAAACGATCGAAAAAACCCTGCAAAATAGCGCTATATATACGGAGCCGAAGTGAAGCACGTGTTTACTCACTGAACATCACTCGGAGAACTCGGGGAGTGAGAGAGATGCTGATGCTGACTGAGTCGGTAGGCGATGTGATTCGAAAAGCAAGCATACTGAACCACCTCCACCCCGCCCGCCTATTTCCTGACTCTTGAGTCCACGCACACAAATAATAATTTACGCCATCTGTACTCAGCATGGCCTGACTTACATCCCTCTGAGAGGACATAAAGTGAAAGGAATCAGCCCAGCAAAGGCAAAAAGCTTCACAAACAAAAAAACATTTTTTTTGTTTTGTTTGTGGATTACGTCTTGGAGACTCCAGTTAACAAGTATAAGACAAGTCAATTCAACAATAATCTATATAATTATATAAAAATGAATGTCTGTCTGTATGTATGTATGTATGTATGTTCCCTATAGACTCCAAAACTACTTGACAGATCGGCATGAAACTTTAGGAAAATGTTGTCTGAATATTGGGGGATGGTTTCTGACCATGAATTTCAATAGGGGGGCTAATAACTATTATTAATTAATCCATTTTACAAATCTAACCTACTGAACTTGCCGGCCAAACAGCTTAAAGGAACAGCTGATAGAAGTCAACAGTGTTTAATCATATGGCAGGTTCCTTAGCGGCGTTATTTAGGCTGTCTGGAACATAAAGACTTTGCATGTAGGCTACTGTGCAGTCGGAGCCTTGCAGTATGTAGGAAACATCATATGACTGGGTATGATGAAATGTAATTATGCCGGGTTGATGACAACTGTTAACCAATGCAGCAAGAAATCTGAAATGCATTCTCAGTAGGAGGTGGCGAATCTATATGAATAAAATTAGAGTCTTGTCTGTACATTTATCAGAATTATACATTTTTTTGTTATTTTTACGTTTTATACATTAAATAAGCCGAAAATAGTCTTATCTCAATTTCTGTCTGTCTGTCTGTCACAGCCCCAAAGGCATTTTATGCGGCCTTCTCTTAAAAAATGAGAGCATCGATCTGGATTTTATTTATTGAACAGTATTGAAAACATTATTGACAATGTCTTCAGCTATAAAAAACTAAATTAACTTTTTTTCAACAGAGTATAATAAACGTTTAAAAACCAAGTATTGTGCAATTTTGGATACATTTTACACAGCCTTCTCCTGAAAAACGAGTGCATTGATCAGGATTAAAGTTATTTATCAGTATAGAAAACCTTTTTGACAATGTCTTTAGCTATAAAAAACTAAATTAACTTTTCTTTTTAACAGAATAATAAACGTTTAAGTACCAAGTATTGTGCAATTTTGGATACATTTCTTCCAAGTTTTATTACCACATAAGAACAAATCACGTAATTTATCATGATTGATGTGTTTGAGGCCACAGAAAACACATACTTGTACTTTTATAATATATGCCTTTATTTAACCATGACGAATACAAAATAGGTTTGTTCATTCCTGAACCAGAGCCGAACAGAACATGATCTCACACATGACATAACGAAACTCAAAGTTATGATGTTGTAGATCCATCTTGTTTCCACTAATATGTACGGTACGGTAATATAAACTTAAAAAAACACTTTTAAATGGAAATTAACTCACGTTATGGCATGACGGCCATTTCGCTCTGTTGTCTAGAGCATCGTCAGACGACCCACAGTACACTGACTTAAGGTATGAGTTTAAGGGTTATGTATGTTGGAATGGTGATGGAGTGGGGGGAATGAGTAGGCGGGAGGTTAGAAATTGTGATTATTTTGTCAAATAGAGTATGTGAGAAGAAGTTAAGTTGATCATTTAAAATGTTGTCAGGTTGCTGCTTTGCATGTTTGTAAATCTCATATTGTTCTAAAACATTGAGTTTCTGGCTTTTGTGAGTGAAGTGTAGTGTGTCTAAATTAGTGTCAATGTCTGTATAACTGTGGCCTGTTGAAATGATGTGTTCAGCAAAAGTGGAATGTGTGTTTGGGTGTGAGATGGCTCTTGTGTGTTTATTGAATCTAGTGGTGAATGTCCTGCCAGTTTGTCCTATATAGAACTTGTTGCAGTCATCACATTTCAATTTGTAAATTCCAGATCTGTTGTACTTGTTTTGAGATGTTGTCTGAGAATGCAGGTTTTTTTTGAGTGAATTAGTTGTTCTGTAAGCTATTTTATATTTGAGTTTCCTGAATGAAGCTGCTATTTTATGAGTTTTGTTGTTGAGGTAGGTAAGTGTGATGAATGTATGGGGGTTTTCATTCTGTTTGTTGCTGGTGTGAGTGATTGGTTTTGTTGATATTCTGTGCAGTAGTTTGTCTATTAGTGTGTGTTTGTAACCATTCTGTTGTGCTATGTATTTTATAGTATTCAATTCTATATTGTAATAATCTTCTTGTGACATAGGAATGTTTGTTAGTCGGTGGAGCATGTGATTGAAAGCGGCATGTTTATGTTGGGTTGGGTGATTTGATGTGTTATGTATTACTGTATCAGTTGTTGTGGGTTTCCTGTAAATTCTAAATGTTTTGAATGCATGTTCCTGCTTTGTTATAGTGATGTCCAAGAAGTTTATACTATTATTGTGTTCAAGTTCCAAGTTGAATTTTAAATTGGGATGGATTTTATTGAGATTGGTGTGGAATATTTCAGTTTGTCTTTTATTGCCTTTGTATAGAATTAGAATGTCATCAACATATCGGTGCCAGCTGATGATTTTGTCTGTATTGTGTAGGATATGTTTTTGTTCTATATTGTGGACAAAGATTTCAGCTAGGATGCGAGAAATTGGGGAACCCATAGGAAGGCCATGAGGTTGTGAATAGAATTTATTATTGTATGTGAAGTAATTTTGTGAGGTAACTAGTGTTGTGAGGTCTAAAATTTCTTGGAGCTGTTCAGGTGGTGTGTTGTTTTGGATGAGCATTTGTTTAAGGTGAAGAAGTGTTTCATGTATGGATACATTGGTGTAAAGATTTGTAATGTCAAGAGAAGATAGTGTGGAATTGTGTGGTATATGGATTTTTTGTAGTTTGTCTATCGGGTCTATGTTATTTTTTACTGCTGTGTGCTGATGGAATGTTATGTTCTGTCTTATTGTTTTATCTAGGAGTTTTGCTAATTTGTGTGCAGGTGCATGTGTGTGATTTATGAGAGGTCAATCAATTTTATTGAATATAAATCATTATTACAATTTCGGGTCCTGCTAAACCCGCAGGTTTTTCATCAGGTCTGATGGGAATATCTGCTTTGTGAATTTTTGGTAAAAGGCATTTAGTTTTGGTGCTGATGGGTTTATGTGCTTGAGGTGCTTTTTGTGGCTGTGAGGAATGATGTGTTGAGTACGATTGACAGCATCTTTTATTTGTGTTTGATACTTGAGAGTGGGATCATTCTTTAGTTCCATGATTTTATTATTAGTAATGAATTGTTGTACTTTTGTGTCTATTTCTGTTTTATTTATAATGGCTGTGGTTATGATCAGGTTATGTTCTTTCTGTTTTTTCCTAATATTTTTCATGGTTATAAAATCTGGGTTGGTTTTGGATTGGACTTTGAAAGTGTTTTCATTGCATGATATGTCCTGCCTCAGGTATTCATGTACATGGATATTTGTATTTTGTATAGCAGTTTCTGTGTCTATTATAGTTTCAGTCAATTGTTTTTGTGAGAGGTCATGTTGTGTGTTAATGTTGTGTTTTAGTCCCTTATCAAGTAGTTCAATTTCAGATCTATTGAAGTCAATTTGTGTGGTATTCATTGTTTTTTTGTGAAATTTCTGTTCTGTGGTAATTAATGGGGTCTGTGCATTTTGAAGTTGTGCAATTTTTTGGTTATGTTTGGTTTTTAATTTTTTGCTCATTAGACTGACTATGCTTTTTGTATATGTGATTGTTTCTTGTAGTTCAGTGTAGTGAAGAATAGAGCTGAGTTTTAAATGTAAATAATATGCTTTTTTGTTGAGTTCATTCTTTTGTCTGTGTAGATGTTGTATGCTGTTTTTGATGAATAATAATTGAGCCTGTTTCACAGTTTTTTGAGCAGGTCTGCTGTTGCTTTTCAACGAAATTCTTGCATATTTTGGGATGATTTGGTTATGGATGCAAATGTGATTGAATGATACGGCAAGGGATGATTTCATAACCTTAATTCGAGTGTTCCTGTACGTATGGATCAATGTTGTCCTCTCGGCGAAATTATGATGTTGTAGATCCATCTTGTTTCCACTAATATGTACAGTAATATAAACTTAAAAAAACACTTTTAAATGGAAATTAACTCACGTTATGGCGTGACGGCCATTTCGCTCTGTTGTCTAGAGCATCGTCAGACGACCCACAGAACACTGACTTAAGGTATGAGTTTAAGGGTTATGTATGTTGGAATGGTGATGGAGAGGGGGGAATGAGTAGGCGGGAGGTTAGAAATTGTGATTATTTTGTCAAATAGAGTATGTGAGAAGAAGTTAAGTTGATCATTTAAAATGTTGTCAGGTTGCTGCTTTGCATGTTTGTAAATCTCATATTGTTCTAAAACATTGAGTTTCTGGCTTTTGTGAGTGAAGTGTAGTGTGTCTAAATTAGTGTCAATGTATGTATAACTGTGGCCTGTTAAAATGATGTGTTCAGCAAAAGTGGAATGTGTGTTTGGGTGTGAGATGGCTCTTGTATGTTCTTTGAATCCAGTGGTGAATGTCCTGCCAGTTTGTCCTATATAGAACTTGTTGCAGTCATCACATTTCAATTTGTAAATTCCAGATCTGTTGTACATGTTTTGAGATGTTGTCTGAGAATGCAGGTGTTTTTTGAGTGAATTAGTTGTTTCATAATGAATTCTTTGGCCTCCGGATACCAGTATAAATATAAATAAAGGTTTAAATACCTGCGTTTTGATATCCAATAAACTACTTGTTCACTTGAACTGGGGGAGGGGCGTTAGGGGTACTTCAAGAAGTGATAAGGGATCGAGCAGAGTACTACAATTTCGTACTGGCAGTTTGGACCTGTCAGTCAGCGTGAGCGTGTTGTCCGTCCTGTCATCCTCGTATTCGTTTCGTGTTATGTGATGTGTGTGTTTTCTATTTTCCGACGTTTTACATTACGACGAATTGCCAAATCGGCAATGATATAATAACGTCCACAACCACCTGATGATGACCCCATAGGAGGGTTGAAACCGGTAGTGAACAAGTAGTTTATTGGATATCAAAACGCAGGTATTTAAACCTTTATTTATAATTAGTTGTTCTGTAAGCTATGTTATATTTGAGTTTCCTGAATGAAGCTGCTATTTTATGAGTTTTGTTGTTGAGGTAGGTAAGTGTGATGAATGTATGGGGGTTGTCATTCTGTTTGTTGCTGGTGTGAGTGATTGGTTTTGTTGATATTCTGTGCAGTAGTTTGTCTATTAGTGTGTGTTTGTAACCATTCTGTTGTGCTATGTATTTTATAGTATTCAATTCTATATTGTAATCTTCTTGTGACATAGGAATGTTTGTTAGTCGGTGGAGCATGTGATTGAAAGTGGCATGTTTATGTTGGGTTGGGTGATTTTAGTTGAATGTTTAATGAAATATTACTTAATTTATTACAATTGTCAACTTGAGACTATTTAATTACAAGAAAATTTATCAATATCGGTACACCTAACCTCGAAAATAGAATTTGACTTTTTATTTAAATACTTTAACTTATATTAGACAAGTTAATGATGTAAATTATTAAGATATTATAAATACTAATAATAATAAACAAAAATACTACTTATCCGTTCGAATTAATATTCTATGCTTCAAAATTTGCAGAGCCTGTTCTGACAATGTATGCACAGTATCACTGCTACCTCGATTTATCATTATAAAGTCTGTCGAAGAGTTGACACATATGGATTATAGTAGCCATATACCTGATTTTAAAACAAGACTAAAATGGAATAGGCCCAAGTCGAATGTCGTTTTCAAATATAAAAACTGTCTTTTATTATTTTTGGAAAAATTTTCACATTTGTCTAACTTGAGTGCCATTCTATATAATAAAATCTACTGCTATTGGTTTTGTTGAATAATTACCATCAAAAATTTCATTTAAGTTAATTGTACAATAGAAATATAACATGCAAGACCTTTTTAAGATGTTAAAGCAGGAGCAGGTGATAGATTATAAGTTGAGTACAATAATTATTGGTATGATTGTTAAAATTAGGTATCAATTATGTTGATTATTATAGGTACCAGTACTCATATAAAGTAGGTATGGTACCTAATGAAATAATTAAAAAATTGGAAAACAGATACAAAGATTATAATTTGTCCTCCTTCCTATGAAGAATTCCCAATCTTCTCTTTAAATTTTTACCAATGAAAAACAACATTGAGGCCCATCAAAACCGGCACTTGTGACAAACCGCTCTAACATATCTAGACAGTCTATCTCTAATCTAGCAACAAGTGTCTCCATTTGACGACTCTTAAATCAGTTCATGAAACAGAAAGTGAGTTATCTATATTCACACATTGATGAGATGCCAAATACAATATTGAAAAAGTCTACCATACAGATTCTATTTTGTAATGATTTTGATTTTTTTTTAAATCAAACAAACTAACAATCAAATTATCTATGCGTCAGAATTTACCTGTATACTATATATTTTTTGTGTAAGAACAGTTTTTTTGTTTGCTTTGGTTGTTGTTATTTTAATAAACAATTTGATTACTTATGGAGATTTAACATACAATATTATTGCCCATGAGTAAATACTGGTTTACATAGGTATATCCCAGCTTTTCAAAGGTTTGGCCTTGGGACTTATTGATTTTAATACAATTTGGTACTAAATTTAGGGGGGGGGGCGTCATGATTCTTAGGGGGGGTGGGCACCCTTGCAAAAGGAGTTTGACTATTTTTTCCTAGTTCCAAGTCAAATGAATTGCAAGTTGAAGATTTCTGTGACTCAGATTATGCAGAAGATGTTGAGGATAGGAAAAGTACTAGTGGATAAGTTGTATAGCTAGGAGGAGCACAATCATTTGGAGTTCAAGGAAACAACCAATAATTGCCTTGTCTACAGCAGAAGCTGAGTATATTTATGCTGCAGAATGCTGTAAAGAAATTAAATATTTAAAGACTCTCAGTTTAAAGACTCACTAACAAAACTATCAAGGAAGTACTTCATGTAGACAATCAGAGTGCTATCAAATTGATAAAATCAGGACAAATGAATAGGAAAAGCAAGCATATTGATGTGAGGTTTCATTTTGTGAGTGAACAATTCCATTCTGGAATGTTTGAATATTAAATATTGTTGTTCTGAAAGTCAATTAGCAGACATTTTTATAAAGCCACTGTAGGTCACTAAGTTTCTAAAATTGAAAGACATTTTGACAAAGAAAATACTGTAATGTGAAACATATATTAATCAGAATTTATTAATTTTGAATTCCTTTAATTGCTATTAGTTTATACTGAAGACTTTTGCAATGGCTAATATTGACAACAGTATTGAATAGCCGATGGAAATCGATGAAAGCTACTGTACAAAAATATCAGTCACCACCGGGAATCAAACCACGGACCTCCCAACTGCCGGTTGGGCGCCTTAACCACTAGATCATGAAGTCCTTTCGGCACAGCAGCATTCATTCTTAACTTGGCCATTTTTAACTTGGCTCGTATCTCACAATTTAGTTTGAAGTGACTGACAATTGAATAAACTGACAAATATACATAAACAGAATTTATTAATTTCGAATTCCTTTAATTGCTATTACTTTATACTGAAGACTTCCATAATGGCGGATATTGACAACAGTATTGAATAGCTGATGGGAATCGATGAATGCTACTGTACAAAAAGTATGCTATTGTATATTAATCATTTAAAAAAAATACATATATTTTCATCTATTAAGAGATCTTTGTGTTGCTGAATCTTTGACATGTTTATCATGATGTTTTTGATGTTAATCATAATTTTTTTAATAGTATTCACTTGTATTGTGTATTTTATGAAAATGGATTTTGTATTCTAATATTCAATCAATATCATATTACTGTATTTGTCACTTGATGTATTGTAATGGAACATTTAAGTTTAAATTTTGAAGTTGAGAAAAGTAAATCATTTTGACATTAAGGAGGAGTGTTGAATAAAATAATGTTCTGTATTATTCTCAAACATAATAAATGTAAGTATTTGATTATTATCTTATAATATAAAAATGTTTTGTAGTGCTTGAGATGGCAACACTACCAAGGAGAATAAACATATCTGTAATGTTTTCTATGACAAAATACTTAATGAACAATCTAAAATAAAAACTGACACTGTATTTCACATACCAGGTATGTAACAGGTACATCTAAATGTCCGCTTTGGTGATATGTTTCAAACAAGTATCATTGGTACATATTTGAGTTGTATCATTGATATGTACCAGAAATGAATCAATAGAATCTATCAGATATGTATCAAAATTATGTACCCAATATGTATCAATGATCTCTGTTTCAAACATATCAACAAAGCAGACATTTAGATGTATCAGGTACAGATGTATCTAATAGGTATCAGATTGGTTGCTGTAACTATCAGAGTTATGTAACCGATACATATCTGAGATGTATCTGCAAAATATTCTATATTAATGAGGGTGAAAATAACAATTTTCAAAATGTATCCCTTATTCTTGTCAAGAATACAATTTGTAGAGGTGCTAGGATCAAAGTGGATAATATTGATCAATAACATGGAAGTGTGAAAGAAAATGCAAGAGTGGAATATAAATATATAAAATATATTTCATAAATATAGAATACACTTTGGAAAATAACAAAATATTCTATAATGAGACACTGTTTTATATAAAAAATAATGAGCTCATTCCCTATTCTGTCATCAAAACTTCCTGGTAACTTACAGAAATCAGGCAACTACATAAATCTATCCATGGTATCTTATCCATTCAAGCAGGTCCATATCATCATCTGCTCTTTTCTCTGGTACATTACTGGAATAAAGCAATTTAGATCATTAACAGTAAATGACAGAAGCCAAAAAGTTGATTCTCAAGTATGTGTAATATGAATATGTTTTTATTGAATCTAATTAGAAGAGAGGAGCCTGCAAACACTGGAGTTAGTTGGAAATAGTTGGTTGATTTTTCACCAGCCTAAATTTTTACATATAAATTGAGATTGAAATGAGAAATTTTGTAGATGAAATGGAGAAAACTAGAACTCTATAGCTGGAGGAGTTGCTATTCCTGACAGACTTGTAGCAAGCATTTCATAAGATGTATAAGGCCACTTACTGAATCAAATTTGTATTTTTCTTGAATTATGGTTGCCTCAAGCTTTATTGGCTGCTCAAGTAAGAAGAATTGCACATGATGTGGTACTGCTATTCAAGCCATTACATAGAAATCACGTTTCTGTGGGCAAATACCACACCATGCAGCATAAGGTGTGCATTTGACTTTAGGCTCAAATATTCAAACAGAAACCGTTATTAATTGAAATGTTAACATTTACAACAATTTTATTATCATATTTATTCAAGACTGATAAATTATTATTATTAGTAGTAGTAGTAGTAATATAATTTTGTATTCTACAAGTTTTTTTCTCTGAAAAATATGACTCCTCCCGGCACACAGACAAATCATCATACAATATTCATATCCTGTAATACTGTTTTACAATAAATGTACATACTAATTATGAATAGATGACATTTGAATTTAAATGCTTGTAGTGATGAGCGATGGAAAGAATATGATGTTGAGAAAATACAAGTGTTTTGATTTAAAACTTTCATTTTCAAAAAAAACTAGACAATGATTTGCTGGAAAGAATAGCATGAATATACAATACAATAGCCCATAAGTCAGCATTCATCAGAGCATATATGACTCATAAGTAATAGCCCATTTTTTATTCAAGCAATGCAAGTCCAAGACTGAATACATATATGGAAGGCGACTTGCTACCGGGCCGCTTGTGTGTCCTCACTCTAAATAATGTCTAAGGGTCGGTTGCATGAAAATAGATCAAGGTTTCATTAAGCATGAAAAATAACATTGTTAATTGAAGATTAAGCTTAGCTCAACAGACATTTGTGCTGCTACAATTGAGAAATTCTAATGAAAAATGACTGATAGGCTACCAGTTGGAATCAAATAATCAGCTTACTTTTTACTCCTGTCAACCCTCATTTTTGCTTGTACAAGCCAACATGCTATGATAGCATCCACTTTTTTTCGATTGCCACTTTTTGGTGCACCCTTACAGCTGAAACATGAGTATCAAAGAAAAGATTGTTTCAAAACAATGTATGAATTTAAAAAATGTATAAAGTACAACAAATATAATTGCAAAAGATAAATAATGTCAACAATTCCAGGAATTACAATTACACTGAGGTAACCATTTTATGATAACTGATAGAACCACACCTTCAAAGTTAAAAGTTTTAAACATTTTAGCTTCTATTCAAGGGAAGTTTCAACACATATGTTGAAGCTGCAACACATTATTGCTTTATTTAGCAATAATAAAAGCTGAGCAATGCAGAATTCAGCTTTCATAGATGTTTAGAAAATTAAATTTTTGTTTCATTATAAGCCATTCCATAGAAATGAAGAGAATTGTTTTGCTCTAGTAAAGTGAACATTAATTATTGGGCAATTAATAATTTTTCTTTCAATTTAGCGATGCTTGAGTAAAGAGGCAGAAGTCAAATTAGTGTTTCAGATGCTACTTCTCAACCAATAAACATGAAATAAGAAATTTAGAATTAGATTTTGCAAAATTGTCATACCTACAAATATCTATTCCCAACTAATGAAAACAGTAAAGGTATTGACGTTGATCAAGGTTCTAAGAAATGGAAAACTCTTTTATTTCTTGAGAAATAATGGAAATGATGAATAATATAATAAAATGATGGAAAACTCTCTTATTTCTTGAAAAATAAGCAATCATTAAGGAAAAAATAGTATTAGATCTCACCAACTACTTTATACAGACAGTCAGTTTTGAAGGATTTTTCTTCCTCCCCAACATGCTGAATTTATTTGTCATTTCTGCAGTATTTATGCTATATTCTACAACCCAACCTAAAAGAAGGAAGTTGATATCGCTTTAAGTGCACTAAACTAAAGCTGTACCTAATGCCTAAAAATTGACTTTTCTGTTTTTCAATCTAAAAAAGCAGAGTTATCATAGAAGAATGGGGCGGTTTTGATCATGTTATCACAAAAACCGAATTAATTACAGTCAGTCTCAGCCGATACAGCATGGTTATGTCCCAGATTATGTATCAGATACATAATTTTGAAACTTCTGATATGTATCAGAAACTTACAGAGACCTACCTGATACATACCAGGTATGTACCAGGTACATCTAAATGTCTGCTTTGGTGATATGTTTCAAACAAGTATCATTGTTACATATTTGATATGTATCATTGATATGTACCAGAAATGAATCAATAGGATCTATCAGATATGTATCAAAATTATGTACCCAATATGTATCAATGATCTCTGTTTGAAACATATCAACAAAGCAGACATTTAGATGTATCAGGTACAGATGTATCTAATAGGTATCAGATTGGTTTCTGTAACTATCAGAGTTATGTAACCGATACATATCTGAGATGTATCTGCAAAATATTCTATAATGAGGGTGAAAATAACAATTTTCAAAATGTATCCCTTATTCTTGTCAAGAATACAATTTGTAGAGGTGCTAGGATCAAAGTGGATAATATTGATCAATTACATGGAAGTGTGGAAGAAAATGCAAGAGTGGAATATAAATATATAAAATATATTTCATAAATAGAGAATACACTTTGGAAAATAACAAAATATTCTATAATGAGACACTGTTTTATATAAAAAATAATGAGCTCATTCCCTATTCTGTCATCAAAACTTCCTGGTAACTTACAGAAATCAGGCAACTACATAAATCTATCCATGGTATCTTATCCATTCAAGCAGGTCCATATCATCATCTGCTCTTTTCTCTGGTACATTACTGGAATAAAACAATATTTAGATCATTAACAGTAAATGACAGAAGTCACAAAGTTGATTCTCAAGCATGTGTAATATGAATATGTTTTTATTGAATCTAATTAGAAGAGAGGAGCCTGCAAACACTGGAGTTTGTTGGAAATAGTTGGTTGATTTTTCACCAGCCTAAATTTCTACATATAAATTGAGATTGAAATGAGAAATTCTGTAGATGAAATGAAGAAAACTAAAACTCTATAGCTGGAGGAGTTGCTATTCCTGACAGACTTGTAGCAAGCATTTCATAAGATGTATAAGGCCACTTACTGAATCAAATTTGTATTTTTCTTGAATTATGGTTGCCTCAAGCTTTATTGGCTGCTCAAGTAAGAAGAATTGCACATGATGTGGTACTGCTATTCAAGCCATTACATAGAAATCACGTTTCTGTGGGCAAATACCACACCATGCAGCATAAGGTGTGCATTTGACTTTAGGCTCAAATATTCAAACAGAAACCGTTATTAATTGAAATGTTAACATTTACAACAATTTTATTATCATATTTATTTAAGACTGATAAATTATTATTAATATTAGTAGTAGTAGTAGTAGTAGTAGTAGTAGTAGTAGTAGTAGTAGTAGTAGTGATATAATTTTGTATTCTACAAGTTTTTTTCTCTGAAGAATATGACTCCTCCCAGCACTCAGACAAATCATTATACAATATTCATATCCTGTAATACTGTTTTACAATAAATGTACGTACTAATTATGAATAGATGAAATTTGAATTCAATTGCTTGTAGTGATGAGAGATGGAAAGAATACGATGTTGATAAAATACAAGTGTTCTGATTTTAAAACTTTCATTTTCAAAAACAACTGTACAATGATTTGCTGGAAAGAATAGCATAAATATACAATACAATAGCCCAGATACAATAGCCCATAAGTCAGCATTCATCAGAGCATATATGACCCATAAGTAATAACCCATTTTTTTATCAAGCAATGCTAGTCAAAGACTTAATACATATATGGAAGGCGACTTGCTACCGGGCTGCTTGTGTGCCCTCGCTCTAAATAATGTCTAAGGGTCGGTTGCACAAAAATAGATCAAGGTTTCATTAAGCATGAAAAATAACATTGTTAATTAGATATTAAGCTTAGCTCAACAGACATTTGTGCTGCTACAATTGAGAAATTTTAATGAAAATGACTCATAGGCTACCAGTTGGAATCAAATAATCAGCTTACTTTTTACTCCTGTCAATCCTCATTTTTGCTTGTACAAGCCAACATGCTATGATAGCATCCAGTCTTTTTCGATTGCCACTTTTTGGTGCACCCTTACAGCTGTAACAAGAGTATCAAAGAAAAGATTGTTTCAAAACAATGTATGAATTTTAAAAATGTATACAGTACAACAAACATAATTGCAAAAGATAAATAATGTCAACAATTTCAGGAATTACAATTACACTGATGTAACCATTTTATGATAACTGATAGAACCACACCTTCAAAGTTTAAAGTTTTAAACTTTTTAGCTTCTATTCAAGGGAAGTTTCAACACATGTTGAAGCTGCAACACATTATTGCTTTATTTAGCAATAATAAAAGCTGAGCAATGCAGAATTCAGCTTACATAGATGTTAAGAAATTTAAAATTTTGTTACATTATAAGCCATTCCATAGAAATGAAGAGAATTGTTTTGCTCTAGTAAGGTCAACATGAATTATTGGGCAATTAATAATTCTTTTTTCAATTTAGCGATGCTTGAGTAAAGAGGCAGAAGTCAAATTAGTTTTTTAGATGCTACTTTTCAACCAATAAACATGAAATTAGAAATTTAGAATTGGATTTTTAAAAATTGTCATACCTACAAATATCTATTTCCAACTAATGAAAACAGTAAAGGTATTGACGTTAATCAAGGTTCTAAGAAATGGAAAACTCTTTTATTTCTTGAGAAATAATGGAAATGATGAATAATATAATAAAATGATGGAAAACTCTCTTATTTCTTGAAAAATAAGCAATCATTAAGGAAAAAATAGTATTAGATCTCACCAACTACTTTATACAGACAGTCAGTTTTGAAGGACTTTTCTTCCTCCCCAACATGCTGAATTTATTTGTCATTTCTGCTGTATTTATGCTATATTCTACAACCCAACCTAAAAGAAGGAAGTTGAAAACGCTTTTAGTGCACTAAACTAAAGCTGTACCTAATGCCTAAAAATTGGCTTTTCTGTTTTTCAATCTAAAAAAAAGAGTGATCATAAAAGAATGGGGTGGTTTTGATCATGTTATCACAAAAACCGAATTAATTACAGTCAGTCTCAGCTGATACAGCATGGTTATGTCCCAGATATGTATCAGATACATAATTTTGAAATTTCTGATATGTATCAGAAACTTACAGAGACCTACCTGATACATACCAGGTATGTACCAGGTACATCTAAATGTCCACTTTGGTGATATGTTTCAAACAAGTATCATTGTTACATATTTTATATGTATCATTGATATGTACCAGAAATGAATCAATAGAATCTATCAGATATGTATCAAAATTATGTACCCAATATGTATCAATGATCTCTGTTTGAAACATATCAACAAAGCAGACATTTAGATGTATCAGGTACAGATGTATCTAATAGGTATCAGATTGGTTTCTGTAACTATCGGAGTTATGTAACCGATACATATCTGAGATGTATCTGCAAAATATTCTATATTAATGAGGGTGAAAATAACAATTTTCAAAATGTATCCCTTATTCTTGTCAAGAATACAATTTGTAGAGGTCCTAGGATCAAAGTGGATAATATTGATCAATTACATGGAAGTGTGAAAGAAAATGCAAGAGTGGAATATAAATATATAATATATAATTCATAAATATAGAATACACTTTGGAAAATAACAAAATATTCTATAATGAGACACTGTTTTATATAAAAAATAATGAGCTCATTCCCTATTCTGTCATCAAAACTTCCTGGTAACTTACAGAAATCAGGCAACTACATAAATCTATCCATGGTATCTTATCCATTCAAGCAGGTCCATATCATCATCTGCTCTTTTCTCTGGTACATTACTGGAATAAAAAAATATTTAGATCATTAACAGTAAATGACAGAAGTCACAAAGTTGATTCTCAAGCATGTGTAATATGAATATGTTTTTATTAAATCTAATTAGAAGAGAGGAGCCTGCAAACACTGGAGTTAGTTGGAAATAGTTGGTTGATTTTTCACCAGCCTAAATTTTTACATATAAATTGAGATTGAAATGAGAAATTTTGTAGATGAAATGAAGAAAACTAGAACTCTATAGCTGGAGGATATATACTCTATTTCCAACTAATGAAAACAGTAAAGGTATTGACGTTAATCAAGGTTCTAAGAAATGGAAAACTCTTTTATTTCTTGAGAAATAATGGAAATAATGAATAATATAATAAAATAATGGAAGACTCTCTTATTTTTTGAGAAATAAGCAATCATTAAGGAAAAAATAGTATTAGATCTCACCAACTACTTTATACAGACAGTCGGTTTTGAAGGATTTTTCTTCCTCCCCAACATGCTGAATTTATTTGTCATTTCTGCTGTATTTATGCTATATTCTACAACCTAACCTTAAAGAAGGAAGTTGAAAACGCTTTTAGTGCACTAAACTTAAGCTGTACCTAATGCCTAAAAATTGTCTATGCCGTTTTTTAATCTAAAAATACAGAGTGATCATAAAAGAATGGGGCGGTTTTGATCATGTTATCACAAAAACCGAATTAATTACAGTCAGTCTCAGTTGTACAAAGGCCTGTTATGTTTAATCTTCAATTAACGATGTTAATTATTCTCATGAGTAATCAAAGATTAACTTCAATCCATTTTTTTGCAACCGGCCCTTGATGTCATTAAATTCTACTAATTTGTCGTTTCAAACAGTTTTCTTATGTTATGTTATGAAGGGACGGATTCAAAGATCCAGAAGATTCAAAGATCCTCACACGTCAACCGAAGCTTATTGTGTGTCCCTAGTATGTTAGTTAGGCAAACCAATACCTGTGCCCTTTACAAGATCCAGGAGTTTCTTCCCTATGCTAACGTCCCATTCATCACCTGGTTGCTTAAAGCCAAACAGAGCCATTCTCCTTGCCCCGAGTCTCTCGCAATCCAGTATGATATGCTTGGCAGTCTCTTCAGACTGATTGCAAAGCCTACACATCTGACTTTCATTTCTGAGTCCAATTGTGTGGAGATGTTTCCTGAAGTGGCCATGTCCAGTTATCAGAGCAATCAGCTGCTTAACCTGACCTCTACCCAGCCTCACCAGCCAGTTGTTGAAGTAGGAGCTTGTGTCTGCTAGCAGCCTTTTGCCAAGTGCTTGGCCTGAGTGACCTTGCCATTGCTGGTGATGTAAGTCCCTGGACCATTTGTTTATTGTGTGGTAGGCAGTAGTTTTGCTTATGCCACAGCTTGGCTCTGGGCCAAAGAATGACCTACTAGAACCTTGCTTAGCAAGCCCATCAGCACACTCATTGCCACCTATGCCTACATGGCCAGGTACCCAACCAAGATGCACAGAGTTGTGTGTTGCGAGCTTGCTGAGTGTTTTGTGACACTCCCACAAACAGTTTTCTTACTAATCAATGAAGTAATATAAATTTTAAGAATTATTCCATGTGCGCTCTTGTTATGTTATGTTATGTTATGAAGGGACGGATTCAAAGATCCAGAAGATTCAAAGATCCTCACACGTCAACCGAAGCTTATTGTGTGTCCCTAGGACGTTAGTTAGGCAAACCAATACCTGTGCCCTTTACAAGATCCAGGAGTTTCTTCCCTATGCTAACGTCCCATTCATCACCTGGTTGCTTAAAGCCAAACAGAGCCATTCTCCTTGCCCTGAGTCTCTTGCAATCCAGTATGATATGCTTGGCAGTCTCTTCAGACTGATTGCAAAGCCTACACATCTGACTTTCATTTCTCAGTCCAATTGTGTGGAGATGTTTCCTAAAGTGGCCATGTCCAGTTATCAGAGCAATCAGCTGCTTAACCTGACCTCTACCCAGCCTCACCAGCCAGTTGGTGAAGTAGGAGCTTGTGTCTGCTAGCAGCCTTTTGCCAAGTGCTTGGCCAATTGCTGGTGATGTAAGTCCCTGGACCATTTGTTTATGGTGTGGAAGGCAGTAGTTTTGCTTATGCCACAGCTTGGCTCTGGGCCAAAGAATGACCTACTAGAACCTTGCTTAGCAAGCCCATCTGCACACTCGTTGCCACCTATGCCTACATGGCCAGGTACCCAACCAAGATGCACAGAGTTGTGTGTTGCCAGCTTGCTGAGTGTTTTGTGACACTCCCACACCAATTTTGACTTGATTTCATTAGAGTCAAGAGCCTTGAGGGCTGCCTGACAATCTGACAAGATTACTATATGCTTGTCGCAATAGCATCTGGCAATGCCTATATTGGCACAAGCCATGATGCCCCAAATTTCTGCTTGAAAGATAGTACAGTATTGTCCCAGACTTGCACAGATTTCTGTTCTGGGTGATTCACTGTACACCCCATAGCCAGATTTCCCTTCAATAAGAGAGCCGTCTGTGTACCAGACAAGGCTACCTCTCCTGATATAGGGCCCTTCCTCAGACCTCCACTCCTCTCTAGAGCAGAATTTAACAGAAAAAGGTTTAGTGAAAACCATCTCCGTACTCATGACATCTGAAGTCATTTCAAGCACAGGGCTATGAGCAACAGCTTTGGTGATTGTACAATGGCCTGTTCCAGACAGGCCTTCCCTCCATTGGCCTGCGACTTTCAATCGATAGGCTGATTTTCGTGCTTCTGCCTTGATAAAAATATCCAAGGGCAGCAAGCCAAGAGCAACTCCAAGAGTTGCTGATGGGCTGCTCCTGAAAGCTCCAGTGACTAGGAGTGTGCCCATCCTTTGTAAACTTGTGAGTTTGGCTGTAGCTGTAATCTGGTTCACCTTTGTCCACCAGACTAGTGATCCATATGTGACTTGAGGCCTTATTACTGCCTTGTACAGCCACAGCGCTATGTGAGGCTTGATCCCCCACATGGAGCCTGCAAATCTCCTGGACGTCATAAGCGCCCATTTTGCTTTGTGCAGTATATTATTCAAATGATTGTTCCAAGTCAGCTTGGAGTCGATAGTCAGCCCTAGGTATTTGACTATACCTGATACTTTGAGCTGTGTTGGTCCAAGTTTCAACCGGGAGAGAGATTCCAGGTTCTTTTTCCTTGTAAATGGAACAACTACAGTCTTTGAGGGATTTATACTTAGTCCCTCTCCAAGACACCAGTCATTAACAAATTGAAGGTTGACGTTCATGACATCAGCAACAATATTTGTGAACCTTCCCTGTACCATGAGGACTGTGTCATCTGCATAGCCCTGGACAAAGACGCCTCTACTAGTGAGTTCACAGAGGAGACCATCCACCACAAGGTTCCACAGAAGAGGAGAAAGCACACCTCCCTGCAGACAACCTTTTGCAGGTATGATCACCATCGATTTGTCTTGAAGATCAGCCCTGATCCGCCTGGAGTGGAGCATGGCCTCAATCCACCTACATATAGCAGACTCAAGACCACGCCCATGCACTGCCCGGACCATGGCCGTGTAAGTAACATTGTCAAAAGCACCCTCAATGTCCATGAAGGTGCATAGAGCAATCTCCTTGGCAGCAAGGCTGTCCTTCACCCTGCTCACAAGTTGATGCAGGGCTGTTTCACAGGACTTACCAGGCTGATAGGCATGCTGATTCCGATGAAGAGGAGTACCTGAAAGCACTCCCTTTCTTAGATGTCTCTCCACCAGTCTCTCCAGTGTCTTCAAGAGAAACGATGTAAGATTGATGGGGTGAAATGATTTTGCAGTTGAGTAGTCTGCTCTTCCTCTCTTGGGAATGAAGACCACCCTACTGAGGCGCCAGGCTTGAGGGATGTACCCATAAGCCAGACTTGCTCTGAAGAGTTCGCACAGGAGGACCAAGAGAGCTACTGGTCCTTGCTGCAACATAGCCGGTATGATACCATCCCCCCCAGGAGATTTGAATGGGCCAAACTTGGAGATGGCATATTTAACTTTGGAAAGTGTGACAGTAGAGCTTATTCAGGAATACCGCGTACCCAATCTATATATGAAGTCTTAGAAAAAATGCAAAAATTCGTGAGGGGAACTTCAGAGCGTGTCACTGCACACCTGTCTCTCTCTCTCACAGACAGGAAGAAACATGTTTGTGACCTTCAAATTCAAATGAGCTGAGAGAGAGAGAAAGCGTCTCTCTCACAGGCAGGATTATACATGCAAAGGTTAATGACCTGAGAGAGAAAGTGGGGGTCGGATTATTTGAGCAAACAGCATGAGGTATTGTAGAAATAACCTTTCTTTCAAAAGAAAGAGAGAGAGGATTATTATTTCACAGCTTAATGAGTCACATAAAAAATCTACATAAAACTTGTGCACGTGCTCTGCTTTTAAACGTTATGAAATAGTTTTTTCACAGCAGGGGGTGCAAGTGTGCAGCTGTCATTAATACCTAAATCGGTGGGTGGGGGGTGGGGGGCATGGGGCTATATTAACACTGCAAGTGTCAACTTTGTCTTTAAATATTATGAAATAGTTTTTTTCACAGCAGGGGGTGCAAGTATGCACCTGTTACACATGACCAAAGATATATAAATAATAATTGCAAGCAGCTATATATAGATATGTGTGTATGTTATATACAGATATGGGTTACACATATGTCCAAACATAGATATACTGATTGCAAGCAACTCAATATAGATATAAAGCTGTATGTTCTATATTTATTGGGAACCTTCCGTGAGAGGTGGGGTCAGGGGGGAAAGCTACTCTCTCATTGAGAGAGTCCCCCTTTAATCTATTGGGAATAAAGTGGGGGCACATAGGGAAGGGGGGTGGGTGACCTTAAAAAGAAAATGGCTGTCTGGGACAGGGGGGGAAGGGGTGGGCGTTTACAAAATGTCTGACCTGGTGGAGGGGGAAGGGGGTGGCCACGCCCCCCTGCTCTGTGATTGGGTACGCGGTATTCCTGAATAAGCTCTACTTGTGACAATACATCTGGCTAAAGTCCAGCTTCCACGATCAGCTCTTGGCCGTGAGCCCATTTCGCTGTTGCCGGACATGCCTGAGCAAGCACCCTCAAAAACACAGTCTGGAAAGTGAGTCTCAAGGAGAAGTTTGAGACTTCCACCAGTTCCAGTGGTATATTGTCCCCCTGGTAACCTCAGAGTTCCCAGGAGGCCAATTGGGCTTGAAGCTAAGACACGCTGCAGTCTTGCTGCTGCTCTAAGACTATTTACCTCCTGTGTAAACAGTCTCCAAGAGTTCTCTTTGGCTTTCTTGATTGCAAGGCTGTATTCTGTGAGTGCCCTGTGGTATGGTTCCCAGTTACGGCTCCGTTTGCAATGGTTATGAAGCTTCCTGACAACCGCCCTTCTGCGGTCAAGGTCAGCAGTCCACCACTTAGTATTAGTATGACTCTTTCCCCGCCGCAATGCACAATTGTCCTGAAAGCAGCTTATGATTGCATTCTGCAGATTGGAAGCAATCTGATCAATGTCTGCAAAGCAGGTGACCCTCCTGCCCAATGATCCAAGTTGAGACAGGAGGTCAGACTTATAGAGTGACCATTCTGTTCTCCTTGGATCTCGATAGCAGGATGAGTTGCCTTCTCTTTGCAGGTTAAAACAGATGTACCTGTGGTCAGACAAAGAGGCCTCATGACTTACATGCCAATTGTCGATGGCACTAAGGAGTCCTTCTGAGCAAAGTGTAATGTCAATAACCTCACTTCGATTTCGTGTAACGAACGTCGGATGGTTTCCAGCATTACAGACATAAAGATTATTAGATATGAGAAACTGAAGGAGAGCCTCACCTCTTGGATTGGTGTCAGAGCTTCCCCATCCAATTGTGTGATGAGCATTGGCGTCACAACCTAAAAGGAGTTGTTGTCCGCCAGCGCAAGATGACTCCACCAGAAGTTCGAGTTCTCTTGATGGAGGAAGGTCCCTGGAGTCGTAAGGCAAGTAAACCGAGCCTGCAATTGTGCTCCATTCCTTGCCTTCATTGCTCCAGGTTATAGACACCGCGGTGAGATCTCTAGAACAGAATTCAGTGAGTGTTAGGCAGTCCATACCTCTCTTCACAAGTATGCAGGTTCTGCCATTTTTGAGAGAGGTACAGTAAATTAACCTACCCTTGGTATCGCCCAGGCCTGCAACCCTTCCTTGGTGAAGCCATGGTTCCTGGATCAGTGCCAGGTCAAATCCCTCTCTGAGGAAGAACTGGCAGAAAGCAGCTGAGGCTGCTTTACTGTGATGTAGATTGATCTGGAGGACCCTGGGCATTGTCCTTGACTGTTGTTGAGACAATTGAGACTTGCCAGAGTCCTAGGTTGGCTCTAGAGTTGGCCGACCTAACAGCATTGAAGCAGGCCTCATCCAGGAAACAGACAAATCCATAACCTTTTGGGTCTGGCTTGGCTGGCAGGACCTTCCACTCCTTCACCTTCAAGGTGGGGTTTTGCTTGTCAAGCATCTCAAGGACCTTTTCTGGAGTCCTTTTCAGAAGCTTCGGATGAGCTCTAAAGAATACCCTCATTGACTTCACAATGTCTTTCCTCAGACCAACAATGAGTTTCTTCTCCCCAAGTGGTTTGAGTCTGGGGATGAGTACCTCCAGCCAATGCTTAGTAGCATTGTTAATGCAGGATATAATCAAGACACCTTTTTCCATGTAGGTGCCTGCAAATGATGGAGTGCAGCCGTCCTCTGGGGGTCGGAGCTCATCCATAATGGCATCTTCAATGACTTCTCCTTGCTCTGCTGAAAGCTTAGCCTCAGGATAGCTTTCCAAGACAATGGCCATTTTGGTGGCAGAAATGTCCCTGTAAGAGACTCCTTTAC
Organism: Conomelus anceps; assembly: GCA_948455865.1. Taxonomy (NCBI): domain Eukaryota; kingdom Metazoa; phylum Arthropoda; class Insecta; order Hemiptera; family Delphacidae; genus Conomelus; species Conomelus anceps. Next base: position 8,903,858 of record OX418220.1, read on the forward strand.
TAGAAGTCCCTGGATTAAGGGGTTGGATATCATGACCTCTGTGAGTTCCACTCCTGGCCTTTTTTGTAGGTCCTTCTGATGAGGGAGGGGTGGCCATGTTGCCTCTAGGGCGCTTGGCCACCCTTGACCCAGCCTCTAGACCCACATTTGTGCCTGGAGTTTCACCCATCTCTGGTCTCTTAGGTTTTTTCTTTTTACCCCTCCGAAACTTTGCTGGGTCAAAAGCTTTACCTCTCTCAAGAAGTTTTTCCTGAATGGCCGCCCTTCTTTGGGCAGTGGTGAGGTTTGGTTTCTTCACCCGCAAGCTGCTCAGTTGCTCTATGGCATCTTCAAGCATACCGGTGGATTTTGGTGTTTCTGGACTTCTGAGAAGCTCATCCTCCCCCTCCAGTGGGGCTGATGCGATTGAGCTCATGTCGTCCATGTTGATATCCATAGAAGCCTTCTCAATGTTGATAGCCTCTACATGAGAATGCAATGGAACCTCCTGTGTTCCTGATGCACCCATTTCAGATTGAGGAACCTGCCCTGATGGGGCGGATCCTGATGGGTTTGAGGGCAAGGCAACTTCTGGAGTTACCTTGGGGTTTGGTTCTGGTTGTTTTGAATTTTGGAAATTCATGTAGTTCCCACGAGCAGCTAGGGAAGTGGAGTCAACCCAGACAGAGCCCCGCATGCCCGGGCAAGGCTACATACTGCAGGAGGGCGCCTGGTGTCCTGCAGGCACCGTTTGAGACACTGTACAAAAGGCCCAGTGCCATCCACCCATCAGCACGGTTCACATCACACCTTGGGTTGGCCTATAACAGAGAAAGAGGAAAGGGTGTAGGAAGGGGCTGGGATGAAGAGCAGGATAAAGGATAGGTTTCCAGGATAATGAGGTCAACGGACAGTTGCCCTTTTAGTCGCCTCTTACGACAAGCAGGGATACTGTGGGTGCAATTCTACTACCCCCACCCACTGGGGGGAAGTGCGCTCTTAGTTGCTTGACAAATGTTTGAACAATAATCAACTTTAATTTATTTTTATTTTTTATATATATTTTTTTTTTGTATATTAAATTGACATTAGCACCTGGTGATAGACTAAATAACGGAAAAATAATAACAATTAAAAATAATTATGACTAATTAGAAGAATTGAAATCAACTGTGAGTCACTTGGATTTTGCTTAAACCATGTTTGAGACCACACCATTCTCTTATGATCACTCTGTATTTTTAGATTGAAAACAGCATAGCCAACATTGGGAACAAGTAGTATGTTTTTGCCGAAGCTGGGACAAGCTTCACCTTTTGTCCACCAGGCGGCAGCACTATCGCCTGGCGCTAGCTTCACCATTGTCCACCAAGCAGCAGCACTGTCGCCTGGCGCAAGCTTCACCTTTGTCCACCAGGCATCAACACTGTCGCATATCGATTGCACCGCCCCCCCCCTTAACTACCCCCCTTCAACCCCCCCTTCATCAACCCCCCCCCCCTAAAAAAGTCCACCCCTCACCCAAAAAACGCCCCCCCCACCATAAAACAACCCCCCCCCTTAAAAAAAAATCCCCCACCCCAAAAGTTCCCCCTCACCATAAAACGTTCCCCCTAACCCTAATAACGTTAACCCTCACCCTGAAAAATTCCCCCTCACCCTAATAACGTTACCCCTCACCCTGAAAAAGTTTCCCATCACCCTAAAAAATTTCCCCCTCACCCTATTAACGTTACCCTACACCCTGAAAACATTCCCCCTACCCTGAAAAAATTTCCCCTCACCCTAAAAAATTTCCCCCTCATATAGGTAAAAAATCACTTTACTTTACTTCAACGAAGGCAGTTTCAACGAAAAAGAGAGGGTAGAGAGAGAGAGTGAGAGAGAGAGTGTGAGAGAGTTAGCCCCACTTCTACTTCCATCACTGGCCCCGCCCACCAGCCTTGACAATCCGGTTTCAACTAGTTTGTATGACGTCACTGCTACATTCCAATGCTATGAGTCATATCTATGCAGGAAAAAACATGTCTGTATTATGTAATCACTGGCCCCACCCACCAGGCCAGCACCTATAAATACCACACAATAATTTGCATTCGTTCAGTTTGATTAAGACAACGAAGCAGTGAACATGGATACTTCCAAGGTTTTTAATGTCCCCATGCTCTGTGGGAATAAAGTGAAGCCTACCAGTGAGAGGTTCGGTTTGTGGCTTCTAACAGAAAACCTGTGCAATGACAACCTTCTTACAGATATTGGACAAATTAATTACACTGCTGGAGAAGAACTGTTGGTGCGGGCTGATTCAAATCTTGTGCCTATTACAGAGACCTTTTGTGACAATATAATGCTTGTGAAAATTTGTGCTTTGGAGGACTGTGAGGAAATGGATAAGAGACGGTTTATTCTAAAAAAAGAAATATGTGGAGCATTCACTTTATACTTGAGAGGAAAATTCTCCAAAATGGTGTCAGCTAAACATGGAGTTAAAGCAAAGTTACCATACTTATTAGACAATGGAAGTGATATGTCCAAAAAAATTCTGCAAGTGCTTGACGAAGACAACTATAAAGAAGTGAAACAAAAGTACCAGAATCTAGTGGGGATACCCTACAAAGTGGAGCTTGCCGATGTTCCCATTGCCACATTAATGGAGGAGTTACCAAAGTTATTGGAACAGCTTAGGAAGGAACATTTCTATCTTCTGGACTTGGACATAACACAGGACTTTGCTGGAATATTTAATAAGAGTGGGATGTGTGACTTTTTAACTACAAATCATTGTTTTTGCTTCCAAGGAGAGTATAAAGTGTCCCTAGTGCCCCACTTATTGCCCCTAGTGTTTCCCTAGTGCACCCCTTAATTCCCCTAGTGCTTCCCTATTGCGTCCCTAGTGCTTCCCTAGTGCGTCCCTAGTGCTCCCCTAGTGTGCCCCTAGTGGTCCCCTAGTGCGTCCCTAGTGCTCCTGCTAGTGCTCTAGAAGCTCTAATATGTAAGCACTCAAGCTAATTGCAAAAGCTCACACCCACTGTGAGCTCTTTTACTGTACCACTGCACCCACTTACTGCACACTCCGTGCTCCACTCAGTGCAGTAGTGCACACTCATCCACCACGTAGTGCCACTTTGGGCTAACTTGGTGTACCTCTTTTATCCCTTATGGCTTACTTGGTGCTTAATTGGAGTAGCCTAAGCCAACAGCCAACACCCAACAGGTGACTTAGAGAAATATGTCTCAGATTAATCTTATTTATAAGGATAGGATTGTAGGAGTTTGTGAAAAAACGCCAAAGACAAATTCACAATAATTTCTCCATTTATTAATACAACATATAATAATACATTTTTCTATTTACAATGCAATGTATTAAATACAAAAAACAACTCTTTCCTTATTTCTACTGGGGGTATGCTTAAGGACATCCAACCTAATTCTAATTTTATAATTTAAATCTATGTTAGAGTTCTCAAATTCTTCCTCCAACCAATAATTCGAGACATACAATGCTTCTAGGTTCTCAAACTGTAAAATATACCGATTCTTATTTCTAGCCCATACTTGTTTAATTGCAACAATGATCAACTCTGTACCTTCTGCTAACTCTTCCAATCGTTTGCACTGTCCTACTTTTACTTTCCCTTTAATTTCCAGCATTATAATGTTGTTGAATTGCTCCACTTCTGACTGTGTAAAGGAAGTGTCTTCCAAGTTTTTCCATACATCTGACGAAAATTCGATTGATTCTATTTTTGGAAATGTGTTACCATTATAACTTGCCATACCATTAACAGTAATTACACAAATGGTTTCTCCTCTTGGCAAGCATAATATACATCTTTCGTCATTGTAGGGGATTACAAAATAGCCCACTTTCTTAAGATCTTCTATTGCTTTGTATGCATTGAGAAAAACCTTTTTATGGTACCCTTTTACAAAGTAAACCTGTTTCAAGCTATCTTTTTCCCCTAAAACCCCAACATATGTAAATTTTTCCTTATTATTTACAGTAAATGCAGTCACATGATACACCCCACTTGGTTCAAAATTCTTCCAATGTGAATAAAAATATGGTTCAAGCTGCTCTCTCAAATCTTTGATTTCGTTCTCATATTCTACTAGCTGTTTATGCTGTTTCTTTATGGACTCTGTAGCTTCTAAAAACTCAACTTTCCTATGTTTAAGATTAATTTCGTCCAGCTCTAGCTTACGCTTCCTAGCAGATAGCACTGTGATTGGAGACAAGGGATCTATTTCTCTAACAGGGTAGGGAGCAAGCTTAGAGTTTATGTTTGCTCTTTTTCTCAAGACTTGTGGTATTAGATTACTAGTTTTCACAAGACCTAGCTCATCTAGGTTAACCTCTTTGGTAATGGTAGAGAAAGTGGTGGTTGACTTGGAGAAATATGTCTCACCACTCTTAATATAACACTTTTGTGTGAAACTAATGTTATCCCTGTTGTCTGTATCCTCGCGAATTTCCACATAATTAATGGGTAGTAAATTAAAGCTAAATGCAGAAATGACATATGATATTATTTTATCTCGATGCTGTGGATTGGTGGGCAGCTTTACTTGTACTCCAGTCAATTTCTTGGTGTTGCTATTCCCCCAGTAAACATATTGTAAAAGATTGTTATAAACCAAGCAACAGCTATTCTTTAAACTATCTGTCAGTTTGGACCACATCTTAGACAAGGATACAGAATATATTGGAGCATTTTCAAAATAATCTTTACTGTCATTTAAGAGTGACAGGCTATCTTGAATAGGGTCAAATTTCTTAGAGTTGGAGCTATTTCTTATGCTGTAGTTATAAATTGTTGCTTCCAAACGTGTAATGCCATGCATTCTAGCTAAATCAGAAGTAAAGGTTTCCCGTAATCTTGTATCTGGACAGGCAATAAAGTCTACAATATGGTTACCCAGCTGCTTATTTACACCAGGGCTTGTCATTTGACAAATAAACTTATTATAAATTTTCACTCTTACATTATTATTAACCCATGTCAAGCAATCAATCCCAACAGTTTTATCATTATCTACAATCACATTATAGTCTTCTTTATACTCTCCTTGGAAGCAAAAACAATGATTTGTAGTTAAAAAGTCACACATCCCACTCTTATTAAATATTCCAGCAAAGTCCTGTGTTATGTCCAAGTCCAGAAGATAGAAATGTTCCTTCCTAAGCTGTTCCAATAACTTTGGTAACTCCTCCATTAATGTGGCAATGGGAACATCGGCAAGCTCCACTTTGTAGGGTATCCCCACTAGATTCTGGTACTTTTGTTTCACTTCTTTATAGTTGTCTTCGTCAAGCACTTGCAGAATTTTTTTGGACATACCACTTCCATTGTCTAATAAGTATGGTAACTTTGCTTTAACTCCATGTTTAGCTGACACCATTTTGGAGAATTTTCCTCTCAAGTATAAAGTGAATGCTCCACATATTTCTTTTTTTAGAATAAACCGTCTCTTATCCATTTCCTCACAGTCCTCCAAAGCACAAATTTTCACAAGCATTATATTGTCACAAAAGGTCTCTGTAATAGGCACAAGATTTGAATCAGCCCGCACCAACAGTTCTTCTCCAGCAGTGTAATTAATTTGTCCAATATCTGTAAGAAGGTTGTCATTGCACAGGTTTTCTGTTAGAAGCCACAAACCGAACCTCTCACTGGTAGGCTTCACTTTATTCCCACAGAGCATGGGGACATTAAAAACCTTGGAAGTATCCATGTTCACTGCTTCGGTGTCTTAATCAAACTGAACGAATGCAAATTATTGTGTGGTATTTATAGGTGCTGGCCTGGTGGGTGGGGCCAGTGATTACATAATACAGACATGTTTTTTCCTGCATAGATATGACTCATAGCATTGGAATGTAGCAGTGACGTCATACAAACTAGTTGAAACCGGATTGTCAAGGCTGGTGGGCGGGGCCAGTGATGGAAGTAGAAGTGGGGCTAACTCTCTCACACTCTCTCTCTCACTCTCTCTCTCTACCCTCTCTTTTTCGTTGAAACTGCCTTCGTTGAAGTAAAGTAAAGTGATTTTTTACCTATATAAGGGGGAAATTTTTTAGGGTGAGGGGAAATTTTTTCAGGGTAGGGGGAATGTTTTCAGGGTGTGGGGTAACGTTAATAGGGTGAGGGGGAAATTTTTTAGGGTGATGGGAAACTTTTTCAGGGTGAGGGGTAACGTTATTAGGGTGAGGGGGGAATTTTTCAGGGTGAGGGGTAACGTTATTAGGGTTAGGGGGAACGTTTTATGGTGAGGGGGAACTTTTGGTGGGGGAATTTTTTTTAAGGGGGGGGGTTGTTTTATGGGGGGGGCGTTTTTTGGGTGAGGGGTGGACTTTTTTAGGGGGGGGGGGGGTTGATGAAGGGGTGGTTGAAGGGGGGTAGTTAAGGGGGGGGGGGCGGTGCAATCGATATGCGACAGTGTTGACGCCTGGTGGACAAAGGTGAAGCTTGCGCCAGGCGACAGTGCTGCTGCTTGGTGGACAATGGTGAAGCTAGCGCCAGGCGATAGTGCTGCCGCCTGGTGGACAAAAGGTGAAGCTTGTCCCAGCTTCGGCAAAAACATACTACTGGAACAGCTTTAGTTTAGTGGATAAAAAGCGTTATCAACCTCCTTCTTTCAGGTTAGGTTGTAGAATATAGCAAATACAACAGGACGATGCTACTGCACATGCGCAGATTGAAATTAATTAATTATGTAAAAAAACTGTTTGAAATGGCGAATTAGATGAATGAAAAACATTAACTGTAAGAGATTCGGTTTTTGTTCAAACCGTGTTTGAAACCGCACCATTCACTTATGATAATCTTGTATTTTCACAAATGAATTATTCAATTATACAATAAGCTACCGCAGTTTTTAAAGAGTCTTGAAAATATAGAAATATTAAAAAAAACAATTGAAAAAATATTTAGTTGATAAAGCTTTTTATAGTGTACAAGAGTTCCTTTCACATCAAAATAAGCCTCACCCCAACTAATTGATATTGTAATTATTGTAACTAGTGTATAAGAGTTTAATTGCTGATCTGACTTGTCTTATACTCCTTAACTGGTTTCTCCAAGATGTAATCTACAAAAATCTCAAAATTGAACTGGCGGGTGATGACGTCACTATCTGTTGGTGATATTGGAAAATTTCAAGCAGTAAACAAAGTCCTTCGAACTATTCTCTTTTGTGTTTGTTTCCATTCTAAGTGTCATCATAACTATGAGAAATGAATGTGAATTACAATAAAATATATAAAAATTAAAAAATAGAATATTCATAAAAAAAGAATAAAGGCGAGTAGTACCAATTCAAGCCTTTGCTGAATCCTTGTAATTTGAAAAGTTATGAGTATTTGTTTGTTTTCTCTAACATGTAAATAAAACCTGATTTTAAAGTCATATGATTGACACATCTCCAATATTTAGAATAAACTATGCAATTTAAAGCTTGATCTTTCCAACACCACCAACAGATGGTGGCACCATCACCTGCCAGTGCTATTTGCATTTACTTTATTTTCTTTGTATTGTATAATACTTTTCCCTACAACTGCTTGTAAAGTAGTTCTTTATGTACCAGTACTGAAAACTAATTGTAAAATACCTCTTTACTGCTCCACAAGCGGTAAAATACCGCTTTACTGCTCCACAAGCTGTAAAGTACTTTACGCTCACCAGCTGTTTTCTTTACGCTTCTGTTTTGATTATGATGCCTTCTCATTGGTGGATCATAGAATCCGTGAAATTCACATAACCTCAACAATGGCCCATGCTAACCAAATCCGCACATGGTCTGTGATGTTACAAACTACAAGCTTTTAATGTGTTCGAATCCAGAACTGCAGTTTTAGGGAAAATATTGTATGCAATTTGTGCATGAAGCTTCTTCATTGCTCTCACAAAATTACTGTGCTCCGCTACGCATCGCACAGTAAATGTTTTGGCACAAGCAATAAAGTCGCGCTTCACGCTCTTTATGCATGAATAACTATTGTAAACAGTGTAAATATTATGTATGTTTGAATTTTTGAATAAACTTTGAAATTATTTGAACCAATATTCAACTATCTCAATATTATAATATTCTTTAGCATAGGAAGAAACTGTTGCTTCCAAATAGAATATTCTGTTGCTTCTACATGATGGTAAAGAAGTTTAAATCAGGAAAGAAATTGAACTGTTGTTAATTTAAAGTGAATAATAAAATAATCAATTAAATGTTGGCAAAAGCATGAAATTGAGAAGCAATAAACGTCGAATTGAAAAGTGATAATGCAATTTTGAATATTGAAAACTATTCTTAGAACAATAAGTCATAAGGATTATGGATAATTAGCTTGAGATGTAGAATTGTAGAATAATAAGTCATAACATAATGTATAATAAATTTGAAATGATAAAAATAGTTGGTGATAAAATAATCATTGAAATTAGTAAATTGATTAAAAGAGGAATAATAAATTGAATAAAATATGTGCTTCGTACTCATCAATTGAATTATTTTGGAAACCCACCAGAAAACAAAGGAGCTATATATTTTATGTGCTTTGTACTCAATCAATTGAATTATTTTGGAAACTCACCAGAAAACAAAGGAGCTCACTGTAGTATTCATATAACTTGGCAGCGTGTAGCAGATGGGACATGCTACATCTGAAATCAATATGCTGCTGCCAAGTTATATGAAAACTACAGTACAACAAAACAGACAATAATTGACCGAACGGTAGTGAGGTCTACCCTTTAATACGATCGGCATTTCCTCTGTCTCACTGTCTCTCTGTCTCACGATTACAGACGAACGCCTTGACCAATTGCTATGATTTTTGATATGGTTGTTCCTTATTCCTAGGCCCAGCAATGTATATACATATTTTTTTCAAATTCAATATTTTAAACAAAAAATTCCAAAAATAATAATAAATTAACCTGAATGTTGTATGTGACCATATTTTGTGCAAAGAGTTGTTTATTGTTTGATCGCTGGTTTTCATAGCAATGGAAATATACGTTGTGATAAAAATTATGATACATGTTGATTTAAAGGCGATATGATGTATCATAGATATTTATACAAAACCTAGCAGTTAACAGTTAAAACCTATGTTATGTTAATAGTTCACACATACTACTTACTACTTCTAATTTACTACTTATAAAATCATTGAAAACTACATAGAACCATTGAACCAAGAAAAAACATCAAAAGTACAAAAACCAAAAAAAAAAAAAAAAATAGGGGTATATTAGAGGATTTCTCCCCGAGAGACATTTAAGTTCCGGTATCCCTGGAAACAGTGAATAGAGAAATAAATTAAGAAATTACTTTTCACTGTAGAGTAAATTACTTTACAAGCACCCTTATTCTTGGACATGAGGTCTACTCTGTTCACAAGTTAATAAGTTGCTGAATTATCCCCTTTTGTTCTTTATATTCTCCATATTATTATTTTGTACTATTACTGTATGTATGGTACCAAATTATACATCATATGCCCCACAATATACTGTCTGATTTAGAAAAAAGCTATTGCTGATACTCTCTAATGTGAAAAAATTGTTTGCCATTCATAAATAGTAATTCATATTATTTAGAGAAATTTATGAGAAATTAACAAATTTAATATTTAATATTATTTAACTGTCGACTTACTAAATTAAACTTGTTAAAGATTTCTCTAGTATAGGTGGGTCGCCATAAGAATGGCGTTGACCCCCATAAGAATACGTGTTAGCTGATGCCATTCTCGTGGCGATCAACCTATAAAAGGCGTTTGCATTCATCGATGTAAATATTGTATTTGTTTTTTTTATTGCTGATGATTCCCAAATGAGTCTGAGACTTGTGCATGGGTAATGAGGTGAATGATTACACATTGATGACAGATGGTGGAGTTGGATTCGAACCCACGACCGCTTAAACGACAGCAAGCAGAAGTTGTGATGCCCCAACCAACTGCTCTAAGCGGCCCACCAAAATGGTGGTTTTATTGATTTGAACTCCACTTGTTTCCAACAATTTTTTTTTTTTTAATAATGTAATAATGTAACTAGTGGCTTGTAGGGGCGAAGGCCCCTGAAGAAAAAACACTAGTATACATAAAACAAACCATCATAATATGATAAACCCATGCTCAGGCTTTGCTTTTGTGGGTATCAATTTCCTTTATTATAATATGTGTCATTTTAATGTTATCAGGCCACCTCGACTCCTCCTTGAGTTGTGCCTGATTGATACCAGGATTTTCTCCTGATTGACTAGACTCAGTCGGGAAATGGGTGGGGGTTAGGAAAAAAAGACACACTCTTCGCTGGTCTGAAACCGCTCTGAGAAGGAGGAGGAAAGGATACTTGCAGTCTGCAACCGCAAAAAGGAGCTCGTTGCGTGTCTGTAACTGCACAAGAGGATGAAGGAAGGGTTGTATGCAGTCTGCAACCGCAAGGGTACTCGTGGAGTGTCTGAAACCGCGATGAGGGGATGGAGGAAAGGATATATGCAGTCTGGAACCGCAAAAAGGAGCTCATTGCATGTCTGTAACCGCACGAGGGGATGAAGTAAGGGATGTATGCAGTCTGAAACCGCAAGGGTACTTGTGGCGTATCTGGAACCGCTACAAGAGGATGGAGGAAAGGATATATGCAGTCTGGAACCGCATGAGAAGACGTTAATGAGTTGGTGGGTGTGAGGGTAGAGGACTGTATGTGCGCAGTCTGAAACCGCTCAATTCGAAGGCAGTACTCTTTGCTGGTCTGTAACCACTTCGATTGGGAAGAGGAAAGGATATTTGCAATTTGAAAACGCAAGAGGACCCATTGTGTGTCTGTAACCGCACGAGAGGATGAAGGGAGGAGATGGATAAGCAGTCTGGAACCGCTCAAAGGGATTGCTGCGAGTCTGTAACTGCAACGAGAAAATCGAGGAACGGGAGAGTGCAGTCCGCAACTGCACCAGAGGTTTCGAGGAAGGGGTTGTAGAGGTAGGAACAAACCCTCGCAGTCTGTAACCGCTAAGTCTGGGGATGGGTACTCTTCGCTGGTCTGGAACCGCTCTGAGAGGAAGGAATGAGCATATGCAGTCAGTAACCACAAGGCTCGGGAAGGGTGTGGGAGGAATAGGTGGAAAGACAGGGGACTTATAGCGACAGGGGTAGCCGTCCTAACTAAGTATTTGGGTTAAGTGGCCCTCGAGTGGACTCACTTGGAATACTATTAGAAACAAGCTATGAGCCGGCCGCAGTTGAAGTCCCGCTGAATCAATCAGCACTGGCCGTTTTATAGGCCCGAGTGTAGGCGAAGTGTGGGGGAGTAGTAATTAATTGGGAAGTGGTAGATTACAGGAACGCCGGTGCACCGAAAATGTGCATACAGTACCATCTTACCACCCCCCTAATTACCCCGCCGCCGCCACTCCGTCGAGCATTGCTCACTCCCTTTTTTGAAATTATTGATTTAATTTCAAATATCTGGCTGTCACAAATCATTTTGTGACACCCCCGTCGTTTCCTTGGGTGGGGGAGGGGGAAAGGGGAAAGGATAGCATAAGCTACCACTTTAAGAGGTGGACGCCTTATGCTCAAGGAGCCACCTTAAAAGGTGAGTGCCTCACGGAAGTTGGTGTCACTTCCAACACCCTTCTGGCATCACTACTTTCGGCATTCTCATGCCATCTAGCAGTGACAACTGGCACCAATACATGGCGATTTGTGTTGGTGCAAGGGTGTCACTTGCCCCGTGACCAAGGGCTATAGGCAGCCGGCTTTGCTTGACTTGGGTGTCAAGCAAACTGCCCTCCTATAATTAGACAGAAAGGGGTCCATTATTACGAACTATTATCTCTCATAATAGCTTTGTATGGGGCCCTTTTCCGTCTCTTCTCTTCACTCATTTCGAGTTCTTTTTTGTCTCATTCGTACGACAGCGACTGATTCTTCTTTCTCATCTGTCCGTAAGGACAACTTTGTGTTTGACTTTGTCTCATTCGTACGACGGCGACTGATTCTTCTTTCTCGTCTGTCCGTAAGGACAACTTTGTGTTTGAGACAAGCCTCACACTCTCTTACGTACTTGGCTATGTCGGTGTATAGTCCAGGCCAATAGTACTTCCTTACTATTTTGTTGTATGTTTGGAAGACACCTTGATGTTCCGCGGTTGGGGCATCATGATTCTGACAAAGTATTTCCTTCCGATGACTCCTAGGTATACAGAGTTTCCAACTCTCATTATCGTTATTTTCCTGAGACTTGTGACGTGGCCATATATGCCTATACAGTAGCTCACCTCTGACTGTATAATCAGAATATTTCTCAGGATGTTGAACAAGTCCGGTTTTTATTTTCTTTATCCATGGATCGTTCGCTCCCTTCATGTCAACTGGGCTTACTTCCTCGGTCGGAGTAGCCGTGTTATCTCCCTCCTGAGAAATGTCTGGATTGCGGGAGAGTGCATCAGGGAGGGTATTAAATTATCCTCGCCTATATTTGATTTGTAAATTGTACTGCTGCATCTCCATTATCCAATGGGGTAACCGTCCAGATGGATTAGGGATGGCATGTAGCCATTTTAGTGACTGATGGTCTGTTATTACCGTCATCTGATATCCTTCAATATAGGGTTTAAACTTTCTCAACGCAAATATTACAGCCGGACATTCTTTCTCGGTTGTTGTATATCTGAGCTCGGGTCCCCTCAACACTCTACTAGCGTAGGCTTCTCTTCTCTTCTCCCTCTATCTGTTGAGTCAATACTGCACCTAGCCCATATTTTGATGCATCAGTTTGCACTACAAACGGGAATTCGAAATTGGGGTAGGTCAGTAGCGGCAAACAAGTAAGTGCATTTTTTATGGAATCAAATGCTTGTTCATGTTCCGTGTCCCAATGCCACTTAACTTCTTTTTTCAATAGCTGATGTAGTGGAGTAGCTAGGTCAGAGAAGTTAGGAACAAATCGCCTGTACCACGACGCTAATCCTAAAAAGCTACATAGCTTTTTGATTTTATTTGGAGCAGGAAAGTCTCGTTCAGCCTTAACTGTTTGGGGGTCCATTTGTAACCCTTTCTCAGTTACGGTGTGTCTGAGGTAGCGTAGCTCATTCTTCAGAAATTGACATTTTTCCTTATTTATAATAAGGCCTGCTTCTCTAAGTTGCTTGAACACTTCTAAGAGGTTTCTTTTGTGTGATTCAAGTGTATCACCCAGTACTATCAGGTCATGTAAGTATGCAAACGAATACGGCTCTAACTCGGGGCCTATCACCCTATCTAGTAGGCGTTGAAAGGTAGCTCCTGCTGAGTGAAGGCCGAACGGCATGACTCTAAATTGAAACAGTCCTTTTCCTGGGACTATAAAAGCTGTCATAGGCTTACTTTCCTCAGATAGAGGAACCTGCCAGTATCCGTTTTTCAGATCCAATGAGGAAATAAATTTCGCATGATGAAGCTTATTCAATATGCTTGTCATATTCAGTAAAGGGTACGCATCTCTGTGTGTTAACCCATTTAATTTTCTGAAATCTATACAAAATCTCATCTTCCCATTAGCTTTTTTCAGTAAAACAATAGGTGAACTCCATGCGCTATTACTAGGCTCAATAACCCATGCAGCTAGCATTTTATCAACTTTGTCATTGATTACTTGTTGCATGGCAGGGTTTCTTGGGTAAGGCTTTTGTCTGAACGGTTCTACTCCATCCAACGGCCGGATTTTGTGCTGGAGTAGATGTGTTTCTCCCTGTACCCGATGAAATTTCTTTATTTCATCTTCTATGAACGTCTCGAATGCATCTTCGCTTGAAATAATAGCGATTGATTTTCGTAGACTTGGGGGAGGTAACTCCACCCTTTTTCACTGTATATCGAGCCGTGCTTGCATATATTTAAGATGATTCAATCCCAGAATCATATCATTCCCCAGATTATTTATAACTGAAACTCTCAATTGATATTTCCGTTCTCCTAACACTGTAGGTACTTTTAACTCTTCACTAACCTCCAATTGGGTACCGTCAATCAGTGAGGGTCGATGAGTGATTGGTTTTTGGCTAGCTTGACCTCTGCTTTTTAATTTTTCAGCTAGAGAGTTAGAGATATAGGAAAATTCTGTTCCAATATCTATTAGTGTATTTAGCTCGATTCCTGCTAAATTAGCATTCATGTATACCCTAGTATCTGGCATGCATCCCTCTATTTCTTGAACTATCTCTATTCTCTCTATTGCTGCAATACTCGTTCTTTGTGTTCTTTGTTGCCATGGCATGGGAGTCATAGTAACCATAGATACTTCTTCTACATGCTTAGGGTCCCATTCCACTTCGCGGGTACGGGTATTAATTTTGAGCTTATGCTCATTCATAAATTCCATGCCGAGAAGTAGTTCTTGCCCCAGTCCCAACATAATAGTGGCAGTAATAGGTATCGTTATTCCGTCTATTGTGACATCGGTTGTTACTTGGCCTTCTAACCTAACTGTAGCCCCGTTGGCCATAAGAGCTCTGCGGTTAGCTCCTGTCCTTCTTACTGGTCCCAATTTTTGCATTATTTTGATCATATCAGAACTTATGTAGTTTGATTCAGCCCCTGTATCTAACAGTGCTCTACATTCCCTTCCTGATATCACTACTATCACAAATAACCTCGTATCAAACGGCTTCTTTGGCCAGATGCATAATGGTCTTGTAGTTTGTACTACTACTGATGCCTTATTTGATTTTCGGTTCGTCCGGTTGCAAATACAGCTCTGAGGTGGTTTGCTGCATTGTTCACAAATATCTCTTTGTGGGCAGTTGGATTTCCAATGGCCCTGCTGTTTACATAGCCAACACATGGGCTCTGTATATTCAGACAACTTTTTGAGTTCATCTCTGTTTCTGTTAAACCTTTCTTCTGGTTTCTGTACCAGGGCCTGTCTCTGCCTCCGTGGTTCTTGAATGTTTTCCTGTACTTTATCGGTCCTAGTCATGAGTTTCTCTCCAGCTATCATCTGCTCATATTCACGAGTGGCATTTAATAGTCCTTCCACAGAATCTATATCGCCGGCGCGTATGTATAGCTTATACCTTGGTAATAAATTTTTATAAATCCGTAATAGGATTGTGGTGTTAGAAAATCCACCTTTTCTACACATAAGTGTCTGAAGGGCCCCTGCATAATCGTCTACAGTCTCTCCTTCTCGCTGCTTTCTGGCAATGTGTTGACTCTCCAAGTCGTTGCTGTATGAGCTGGGATAGTAACGAGCTTTAAAATCCCGCAGAAAATTGGCCCATGAGTGCCACTGATGCTTATTATTCCGCATCCATAGTATAGCTTTGTCTGCTAGTAGCTCAGGGAGGGCAATTAACAATTGTTCTCCCATATATCCATATGCTTGTTGGAGCTCCTCCAACCTCTCCACAAAACTAGGAGCATCGAATAGCCCATTATATGAGAGCTTCCAACTCCATATTTTGTCGCACACAGCTCCGAAATCAACACAGCGGTTTGTGTGATTTAGCTAATTTTGTAGTGAATTTTCGGGCCGACTGAACTCCGTGTTCTGACCCATATCTTGACTGTGAGTTCCTGCACAGACCTCACTGCCGCTAGCTTCAGCTGGGGCTGTCCTGTGGACAGTCTGCTTTCTATGATGTTCAACAAGTCTTTTCCTTAGCTCGACTAGAACACCATTGCTGGGCAACCCCCAATCTTCTAATAGACCTACTGCTTCTTCTTTGCGTAGTCTATATATCCAAGATACCTTTGGATCAAATGAATAATCTGTAGGATCTTCGTCTTGGGATGCTTGCTGCACTCCCTGTTGTATGTCCTCGCCTTTATCGCTTATTTCAGCTATTGATAGCTCCTTTTTCATGTCCTTTTTCGAGCCCCCTATGTTGGGCGCCAATCTATCAGGCCACCTCGACTCCTCCTCGAGTTGTGCCTGATTGATACCAGGATTTTCTCCTGATTGACTAGACTCAGTCGGGAAATGGAGGGGGTTAGGTGAAGAGGACACACTCTTCGCTGGTCTGAAACCGCTCTGAGAAGGAGGAGGGAAGGATACTTGCAGTCTGCAACCACAAAAAGGAGCTCGTTGCGTGTCTGTAACCGCATGAGAGAATGAAGGAAGGGTTGTTTGCAGTCTGCAACTACAAGGGTACTCATGGCGTGTCTGAAACTGCGACGTGGGGATGGAGGAAAGGATATATGCAGTCTGGAACCGCAAAAAGGAGCTCATTGCATGTCTGTAACCGCACGAGGGGATGAAGTAAGGGATGTATGCAGTCTGAAACCGCAAGGGTACTTGTGGCGTATCTGGAACCGCTACAAGAGGATGGAGGAAAGGATATATGCAGTCTGGAACCGCATGAGAAGACGTTAATGAGTTGGTGGGTGTGAGGGTAGAGGACCGTATGTGCGCAGTCTGAAACCGCTCAATTCGAAGGCAGTACTCTTTGCTGGTCTGTAACCACTTCGATTGGGAAGAGGAAAGGATATTTGCAATTTGAAAACGCAAGAGGACCCATTGTGTGTCTGTAACCGCACGAGAGGATGAAGGGAGGAGATGGATAAGCAGTCTGGAACCGCTCAAAGGGATTGCTGCGAGTCTGTAACTGCAACGAGAAAATCGAGGAACGGGAGAGTGCAGTCCGCAACTGCACCAGAGGTTTCGAGGAAGGGGTTGTAGAGGTAGGAACAAACCCTCGCAGTCTGTAACCGCTAAGTCTGGGGATGGGTACTCTTCGCTGGTCTGGAACCGCTCTGAGAGGAAGGAATGAGCATATGCAGTCAGTAACCACAAGGCTCGGGAAGGGTGTGGGAGGAATAGGTGGAAAGACAGGGGACTTATAGCGACAGGGGTAGCCGTCCTAACTAAGTATTTGGGTTAAGTGGCCCTCGAGTGGACTCACTTGGAATACTATTAGAAACAAGCTATGAGCCGGCCGCAGTTGAAGTCCCGCTGAATCAATCAGCACTGGCCGTTTTATAGGCCCGAGTGTAGGCGAAGTGTGGGGGAGTAGTAATTAATTGGGAAGTGGTAGATTACAGGAACGCCGGCGCACCGAAAATGTGCATACAGTACCATCTTACCACCCCCCTAATTACCCCGCCGCCGCCACTCCGTCGAGCATTGCTCACTCCCTTTTTTGAAATTATTGATTTAATTTCAAATATCTGGCTGTCACAAATCATTTTGTGACACCCCCGTCGTTTCCTTGGGTGGGGGAGGGGGAAAGGGGAAAGGATAGCATAAGCTACCACTTTAAGAGGTGGACGCCTTATGCTCAAGGAGCCACCTTAAAAGGTGAGTGCCTCACGGAAGTTGGTGTCACTTCCAACACCCTTCTGGCATCACTACTTTCGGCATTCTCATGCCATCTAGCAGTGACAACTGGCACCAATACATGGCGATTTGTGTTGGTGCAAGGGTGTCACTTGCCCCGTGACCAAGGGCTATAGGCAGCCGGCTTTGCTTGACTTGGGTGTCAAGCAAACTGCCCTCCTATAATTAGACAGAAAGGGGTCCATTATTACGAACTATTATCTCTCATAATAGCTTTGTATGGGGCCCTTTTCCGTCTCTTCTCTTCACTCATTTCGAGTTCTTTTTTGTCTCATTCGTACGACAGCGACTGATTCTTCTTTCTCATCTGTCCGTAAGGACAACTTTGTGTTTGACTTTGTCTCATTCGTACGACGGCGACTGATTCTTCTTTCTCGTCTGTCCGTAAGGACAACTTTGTGTTTGAGACAAGCCTCACACTCTCTTACGTACTTGGCTATGTCGGTGTATAGTCCAGGCCAATAGTACTTCCTTACTATTTTGTTGTATGTTTGGAAGACACCTTGATGTTCCGCGGTTGGGGCATCATGATTCTGACAAAGTATTTCCTTCCGATGACTCCTAGGTATACAGAGTTTCCAACTCTCATTATCGTTATTTTCCTGAGACTTGTGACGTGGCCATATATGCCTATACAGTAGCTCACCTCTGACTGTATAATCAGAATATTTCTCAGGATGTTGAACAAGTCCGGTTTTTATTTTCTTTATCCATGGATCGTTCGCTCCCTTCATGTCAACTGGGCTTACTTCCTCGGTCGGAGTAGCCGTGTTATCTCCCTCCTGAGAAATGTCTGGATTGCGGGAGAGTGCATCAGGGAGGGTATTAAATTATCCTCGCCTATATTTGATTTGTAAATTGTACTGCTGCATCTCCATTATCCAATGGGGTAACCGTCCAGATGGATTAGGGATGGCATGTAGCCATTTTAGTGACTGATGGTCTGTTATTACTGTCATCTGATATCCTTCAATATAGGGTTTAAACTTTCTCAACGCAAATATTACAGCCGGACATTCTTTCTCGGTTGTTGTATATCTGAGCTCGGGTCCCCTCAACACTCTACTAGCGTAGGCTTCTCTTCTCTTCTCCCTCTATCTGTTGAGTCAATACTGCACCTAGCCCATATTTTGATGCATCAGTTTGCACTACAAACGGGAATTCGAAATTGGGGTAGGTCAGTAGCGGCAAACAAGTAAGTGCATTTTTTATGGAATCAAATGCTTGTTCATGTTCCGTGTCCCAATGCCACTTAACTTCTTTTTTCAATAGCTGATGTAGTGGAGTAGCTAGGTCAGAGAAGTTAGGAACAAATCGCCTGTACCACGACGCTAATCCTAAAAAGCTACATAGCTTTTTGATTTTATTTGGAGCAGGAAAGTCTCGTTCAGCCTTAACTGTTTGGGGGTCCATTTGTAACCCTTTCTCAGTTACGGTGTGTCTGAGGTAGCGTAGCTCATTCTTCAGAAATTGACATTTTTCCTTATTTATAATAAGGCCTGCTTCTCTAAGTTGCTTGAACACTTCTAAGAGGTTTCTTTTGTGTGATTCAAGTGTATCACCCAGTACTATCAGGTCATGTAAGTATGCAAACGAATACGGCTCTAACTCGGGGCCTATCACCCTATCTAGTAGGCGTTGAAAGGTAGCTCCTGCTGAGTGAAGGCCGAACGGCATGACTCTAAATTGAAACAGTCCTTTTCCTGGGACTATAAAAGCTGTCATAGGCTTACTTTCCTCAGATAGAGGAACCTGCCAGTATCCGTTTTTCAGATCCAATGAGGAAATAAATTTCGCATGATGAAGCTTATTCAATATGCTTGTCATATTCAGTAAAGGGTACGCATCTCTGTGTGTTAACCCATTTAATTTTCTGAAATCTATACAAAATCTCATCTTCCCATTAGCTTTTTTCAGTAAAACAATAGGTGAACTCCATGCGCTATTACTAGGCTCAATAACCCATGCAGCTAGCATTTTATCAACTTTGTCATTGATTACTTGTTGCATGGCAGGGTTTCTTGGGTAAGGCTTTTGTCTGAACGGTTCTACTCCATCCAACGGCCGGATTTTGTGCTGGAGTAGATGTGTTTCTCCCTGTACCCGATGAAATTTCTTTATTTCATCTTCTATGAACGTCTCGAATGCATCTTCGCTTGAAATAATAGCGATTGATTTTCGTAGACTTGGGGGAGGTAACTCCACCCTTTTTCACTGTATATCGAGCCGTGCTTGCATATATTTAAGATGATTCAATCCCAGAATCATATCATTCCCCAGATTATTTATAACTGAAACTCTCAATTGATATTTCCGTTCTCCTAACACTGTAGGTACTTTTAACTCTTCACTAACCTCCAATTGGGTACCGTCAATCAGTGAGGGTCGATGAGTGATTGGTTTTTGGCTAGCTTGACCTCTGCTTTTTAATTTTTCAGCTAGAGAGTTAGAGATATAGGAAAATTCTGTTCCAATATCTATTAGTGTATTTAGCTCGATTCCTGCTAAATTAGCATTCATGTATACCCTAGTATCTGGCATGCATCCCTCTATTTCTTGAACTATCTCTATTCTCTCTATTGCTGCAATACTCGTTCTTTGTGTTCTTTGTTGCCATGGCATGGGAGTCATAGTAACCATAGATACTTCTTCTACATGCTTAGGGTCCCATTCCACTTCGCGGGTACGGGTATTAATTTTGAGCTTATGCTCATTCATAAATTCCATGCCGAGAAGTAGTTCTTGCCCCAGTCCCAACATAATAGTGGCAGTAATAGGTATCGTTATTCCGTCTATTGTGACATCGGTTGTTACTTGGCCTTCTAACCTAACTGTAGCCCCGTTGGCCATAAGAGCTCTGCGGTTAGCTCCTGTCCTTCTTACTGGTCCCAATTTTTGCATTATTTTGATCATATCAGAACTTATGTAGTTTGATTCAGCCCCTGTATCTAACAGTGCTCTACATTCCCTTCCTGATATCACTACTATCACAAATAACCTCGTATCAAACGGCTTCTTTGGCCAGATGCATAATGGTCTTGTAGTTTGTACTACTACTGATGCCTTATTTGATTTTCGGTTCGTCCGGTTGCAAATACAGCTCTGAGGTGGTTTGCTGCATTGTTCACAAATATCTCTTTGTGGGCAGTTGGATTTCCAATGGCCCTGCTGTTTACATAGCCAACACATGGGCTCTGTATATTCAGACAACTTTTTGAGTTCATCTCTGTTTCTGTTAAACCTTTCTTCTGGTTTCTGTACCAGGGCCTGTCTCTGCCTCCGTGGTTCTTGAATGTTTTCCTGTACTTTATCGGTCCTAGTCATGAGTTTCTCTCCAGCTATCATCTGCTCATATTCACGAGTGGCATTTAATAGTCCTTCCACAGAATCTATATCGCCGGCGCGTATGTATAGCTTATACCTTGGTAATAAATTTTTATAAATCCGTAATAGGATTGTGGTGTTAGAAAATCCACCTTTTCTACACATAAGTGTCTGAAGGGCCCCTGCATAATCGTCTACAGTCTCTCCTTCTCGCTGCTTTCTGGCAATGTGTTGACTCTCCAAGTCGTTGCTGTATGAGCTGGGATAGTAACGAGCTTTAAAATCCCGCAGAAAATTGGCCCATGAGTGCCACTGATGCTTATTATTCCGCATCCATAGTATAGCTTTGTCTGCTAGTAGCTCAGGGAGGGCAATTAACAATTGTTCTCCCATATATCCATATGCTTGTTGGAGCTCCTCCAACCTCTCCACAAAACTAGGAGCATCGAATAGCCCATTATATGAGAGCTTCCAACTCCATATTTTGTCGCACACAGCTCCGAAATCAACACAGCGGTTTGTGTGATTTAGCTAATTTTGTAGTGAATTTTCGGGCCGACTGAACTCCGTGTTCTGACCCATATCTTGACTGTGAGTTCCTGCACAGACCTCACTGCCGCTAGCTTCAGCTGGGGCTGTCCTGTGGACAGTCTGCTTTCTATGATGTTCAACAAGTCTTTTCCTTAGCTCGACTAGAACACCATTGCTGGGCAACCCCCAATCTTCTAATAGACCTACTGCTTCTTCTTTGCGTAGTCTATATATCCAAGATACCTTTGGATCAAATGAATAATCTGTAGGATCTTCGTCTTGGGATGCTTGCTGCACTCCCTGTTGTATGTCCTCGCCTTTATCGCTTATTTCAGCTATTGATAGCTCCTTTTTCATGTCCTTTTTCGAGCCCCCTATGTTGGGCGCCAATCTATCAGGCCACCTCGACTCCTCCTCGAGTTGTGCCTGATTGATACCAGGATTTTCTCCTGATTGACTAGACTCAGTCGGGAAATGGAGGGGGTTAGGTGAAGAGGACACACTCTTCGCTGGTCTGAAACCGCTCTGAGAAGGAGGAGGGAAGGATACTTGCAGTCTGCAACCACAAAAAGGAGCTCGTTGCGTGTCTGTAACCGCATGAGAGAATGAAGGAAGGGTTGTTTGCAGTCTGCAACTACAAGGGTACTCATGGCGTGTCTGAAACTGCGACGTGGGGATGGAGGAAAGGATATATGCAGTCTGGAACCGCAAAAAGGAGCTCGTTGCATGTCTGTAACCGCATGAGGGGATGAAGGAAGGGATGTATGCGGTCTGAAACCTCAAGGGTACTCGTGGCGTGTCTGGAACCGCTACGAGAGGATGGAGGAAAGGATATATGCAGTCTGGAACCGCACTAGGGGCTCGTTGCGAGTCTGTAACCACACAAGAGGACGTTGAGGAGTTGGTGGGTGTGAGGGTAGAGGACCAAATGTTCGCAGTCTGAAACCGCTCAATTTGGGGGCAGTACTCTTTGCTGGTCTGTAACTGCTTCGAGGGGGAAGAGGAAAGGATATTTGCAGTCTGAAACCGCAAGGGGACCCGTTGCGTGTCTGTAATCGCACGAAAGGATGAAGGAAGGAGATGGATAAGCAGTCTGGAACCGCTCAAGGGGATCGCTGCAAGTCTGTAACCGCAACGAGAAGGTCGAGGAACGGGAGAGTGCAGTCCGCAACTGTAAGGAACGAACCCTTGCAGTCTGTAACTGCTAAGTGCGGGGGTGGGTACTCTTCGCTGGTCTGGAACCGCTCTGAGAGGAAGGAATGAGCGTATGCAGTCAGTAACCACAAGGCTCAGGAAGGGTGTGGGAGGAATAGGTGGAAAGACAGGGGACTTATAGCGACAGGGGTAGCCGTCCTAACTAAGTATTCGGGTTAAGTGGCCCTTGAGTGGACTCACTTGGAATACTATTAGAAACAAGCTATGAGCCGGCCGCAGTTGAAGTCCTGCTGAATCAATCAGCACTGGCCGTTTTATAGGACCGAGTGTAGGCAAAGTGTGGGGGAGTAGTAATTAATTGGGAAGTGGTAGATTACAGGAACGCCGGCGCACCGAAAATGTACGTACAGTACCATCTTATCACCCCCCTAATTACCCCGCCGCCGCCACTCCATCGAGCATCACTCACTCCCTTTTTTGAAATTATCGATTTAATTTCAAATATCTGTCCATCACAAATCACTTTGTGACACCGTAAAATGAAAAGGAAATAAAATTGATTTTGATTTTTTTTTTAAATCAAACAAACTAACAATCAAGTTATCTATGTGTCAGAATTTACCTGTATACTATATATTTTTTGTGTAAGAACAGTCTTTTTGTTTGCTTTGGTTGTTGTTGTTTTAAATAAACAATTTGATTCCTTATGGAGATTTAACATACAATATTATTGCCCATGAGTAAATACCGGTTTACATAGGTATATCCCAGCTTTTCAAAGGTTTGGCCCTGGGACTTATTTATTGTAATACAAAAAGCTAGTGGTTGGAAATTGAATGGAATGTATGGAAAGGCATATTAGGGTCTGTTGAGATTATCATAATTGTTGGTAAAAATATTACATTACCATTCCCAGACCCAGTTATTATTATTATTATTATTATTATCATTGTTGGAATGATTAGCTTCTTTAATGTGAAGAAATGTCAACAAACCAAAACATTTTTAGAACATATGTCTGTCTAATTTTAGATTATACTATCCCAAGTAACCCCACTGTACTATCCCAGAAATGTCAACAAACCAATACATTTTTAGAACATATATATATTTCTTTTTGGAGGATGAAGCCCACATAGGTCTGAGACCTGTGTGTGGGTAATGAGTTGGATGACGGTGATTGATGAGTTGGACCTACAGTTTTAGGTTGGTTTTGAACCACTGGGAAGTGATTTTACAGCAGAGAACAGTGTTTTTTTTGCTGGCCTAATATGACTGTCTAATTTTAGATTATACTATCCCATGTAACCCACATGTTAATATTGAGCACTGACTTGAAGATAAAGCATGATCACATGTATTGATGTAAACAAATTAGACGTTTTTGACTTCCAATGCTATTCTTATGGAGAACATATTTTACTTCATATCTAATTTTGTGCTAGCATTTTGGAAATTCCAAAAGTTTTCCCACCATAACGAAATAGAGACCTTTAATTTGAGCCCTCTCCCATCTTTCTACGATTTGCCAGATGCCCACAATTGTGACGCAAATAACCGCTTTACGAAATTATATATATAGATGTTTTAGTTAATATAAAAACCTTGAAACTAAAAGTAGATATTTGAAAAGTTATTTCAACAAAAATGATTGTGATATTCTTTCTTTGTAGTGGCGTAGGTGATATTGTGGAGGTATCCATAATGAATAATAAGACAAGACGAAATTTTCACAACCACATTTATTAAAAATATTGTTATACCATTATCAGTTTGTTTGAGATTGATAATGGTATAACAACCGAAACTAGTTTCTCAATATTTTTAATAAATGTGGTTGTGACAATTTTTTTTTATTTGTTACATTTGTCACAAAACATCATTATTGGGGAATTTCCCATCTGACAGGTGACTTGTCAACTTAACTTAACATTACATTTTGTCAATAATTATATTACAATCTTACATTTTGTCAATAACTATATTACAATATTACATCTTGTCAGCTACATTTCATCTTTATATAATACAATTACATTTTGTGAATTACTTGTCATTTTAATATAATACAATTACATTCAGTAAATTTCAGGTCGTCTCAATATAATACAATACATTTTGTATATTATCGACTGGGTTTGAATTTTTTCAATAGTTCTAAAAATCTTCTTTTAGTTTTAGAAACAATACGGGGGGCTTTTTTCGCATTTTTTGGGGGGGGCCTAATTTATGGTGGTGGAGGGGGTTGGTGCTAAATATAGGGGGGGGGGTGGTCACCCCTGTAAAAGGAGTTTGACTATTTTTTCCTAGTTCTACTTGTAAGTCAAATGAATTGCAAGTTGAAGCTTTCTGTGAGACTCAGATTATGCAGAAGATGTTGAGGATAGGAAAAGTACTAGTGGATATGTTGTATTTCTAGGAGGAGCCCCAATCATTTGGAGTTCAAGGAAACAACCAATAATTGCCTTGTCTACAGCAGAAGCTGAGTATATTTCTGCTGCAGAATGCTGTAAAAAATTAAATATTTAAAGACTCTCATTTCAGAACTTACTTACAGAACTATCAAGAAAGTACTTCATGTAGACAATTAGAGTGCTATCAAATTGATAAAATCAGGACAAATGAATAGGAAAAGCAAGCATATTGATGTGAGGTATCATTTTGTGAGTGAACAATTCCATTCTGGAATGTTTGAATATCAAATATTGTTGTTCTGAAAGTCAATTAGCAGACATTTTTATAAAGCCACTGTAGGTCACTAAGTTTCTAAAATTTAAAGACATTTTGACAAAGAAAATACTGTAATGTGAAACATATATTAATCAGAATTTATTAATTTCGAATTCCTTCAATTGCTATTAGTTTATACTGAAGACTTCCGCAATGGCGGATATTGACAACAGTATTGAATAGCTGATGGGAATCGATGAATGCTACTGTACAAAAAGTATGCTAATGTATATTAATCATTCAAAAAAAAAATACATATATTTTTATCTATTAAGAGATCTTTGTATTGCTGAATTTTTGACATGTTTATCATGATGATTTTGATGTTGATCATAATTTTTTATAGTATTCACTTGTATTGTGTATTTTATGGAAATGAATTTTGTATTCTAATATTCAATCAATATCATATTACTGTATTTGTCACTGTATTTGTTCCATTGTAATGGAACATTTAAGTTTAAATCTTAAAGTTGAGAAAAGTAAATCATTTTGAAATTAAGGAGGAGTGTTGAATAAAATAATTTTCTGTATTATTCTCAAACATTATAAATATAAGTATTTGATTATTATCTTATAATATCAAAATGTTTTGTAGTGCTTAAGATGGCAACACTACCAAGGAGAATAAACAGTCGTCAGTAAAAAAATGTCACTGTGTTTCTCCATGCTCTAGCTTCCACTGAATATTGAAACACAAGTAATTTCAACAGATTGCAACCGGGCACGTCTGGAAGAAAGTTTAAAAACAAAAGGCAATAGAATAATTCAGTGGAAGAATGTATATAAGATATAATTTTCTTTTACATTTGTTGTGAATAAACATAGAATGTGTTTTTTCTGACAGCTTGATTTCTATGCACGTTTCATATCTGACAACCACAAAGTTCAGACTCCACGTACTGTTTGTATTTGTAATATAATTGATATTATTTGAGTTGTAGACTGATGCTTACTTTTCATCAGCAACAAACCACTAAAGATACAGTTGCAAATCGTGTGTATCGACCTGTATCTGTTGCAAGCCATATTTGCTGAATGTTTGCATTCTCACACACTCAAGGAATGTCTGGGAAGGAATAAAAAAGCATGATAGTCTATATGTTATAATTGTTTCTCAATTTCACAAAATGCAAATCAATTTGTAAAATCAATAGATTCGTCAGGGGTTACTCTCATGAACAGGGTATCCTCTTTATTTTATTGGGGAAAATATTTTATTATTAAGAAAATGTATGTACATTGTCTCTTATATTTGAATATTGCCTGTCAGTATGCTCTTATCAAGAATTTAAATCTTACATTTGTGAGCTCAACATGCATTTGCACACCTTTTTTTCAATTTAAAAATAGGCTATAGCGCACCAGCACATATTCAATTGACTGAAGAAGAACAATAGCCTACAAATAAAGCAGTTATGGAATGAATTAATTGCAACATAGATCATAAATTTATTATGTGTTATTGACTAACAATATTTGTATACTGGATTGATTATCTACTAGAAACTTATTAAAGTTTACATTTGGAGAAATTTATCGCCAAGTGAGTTCAAGCAGAAATAATTGTTGCTACACAATAAAATGTTTTATTACATCAGATTTTGGAGGCCATTACTGTTCTCCTATATTGTTTGACGAACTGATTTAACGCTTTGAGTTTTATTCCTGTGTAATGTCCTTGACGACCTGAGTATATATTCCTTTGTGAAATAAGTTATTTCTGAGATGTGAAAAGTGATTACTTACAACAGTAGTGTCAATATTAGTTGTTCAGTGCAAGCATTTCATCTGCTACATTATTCCTTACATCCATACAGAGGTACCACATTTGTGCAATTTACTCAACTGTTTATCATTATTTGAATCTCTATGGTGAATTTATAAATATCGCTTATCATTTTAGTAACCTTTTCAAGATATCAAATTCAAATAAAGTAGCAATTCAACTACCAAGCTGATTTTTTCAAGTTTTCCTTGAAAATTCAATTGGACTTTGACCACTTTTCATCTTAATACCTCTACTCAATTACTGATTCAGATCTTGCAGCAATTCAACTTCTCTGTTAAATTATCAGTTATCAAAATTTGTCTGTACTAGAAACCAAATCTATATTGTAGTTATAAAACTTCTTTAGAAATGATTGGAACCCATTACAAAATAGAATCTGTATGGTAGACTTTTTCAATATCGTATTTGGCATCTCATCAATGTGTGAATATAGATAACTCACTTTCTGTTTCATGAACTCATTTAAGAGTCGTCAAATGGAGACACTTGTTGCTAGATTAGAGATAGACTGTCTAGATATGTTAGAGCGGTTTGTCACAAGTGCCGGTTTTGATGGGCCTCAATGTTGTTTTTCATTGGTAGAAATTTAAAGAGAAGATTGGGAATTCTTCATAGGAAGGAGGACAAATTATAATCTTTGTATCTGTTTTCCAATTTTTTTATTATTTCATTAGGTACCATACCTACTTTATTTGAGTACTGGTACCTATAATAATCAACATAATTGATACCTAATTTTAACAATCATACCAATAATTATTGTACTCAACTTATAATCTATCACCTGCTCCTGCTTTAACATCTTAAAAAGGTCTTGCATGTTATATTTCTATTGTACAATTAACTTAAATGAAATTTTTGATGGTAATTATTCAACAAAACCAATAGCAGTAGATTTTATTATATAGAATGGCACTCAAGTTGAACAAATGTGAAAACTTTTCCAAAAATAATAAAAGACAGTTTTTATATTTGAAAACGACATTCGACTTGGGCCTATTCCATTTTAGTCTTGTTTTAAAATCAGGTATATGGCTACTATAATCCATATTTGTCAACTTTTCGACAGACTTTATAATGATATTGAAGAAATAACCCTAATGAGGATGCTTGCACAGTAAATCACCCAATCAATACTTGAGGATAATCACCATTACAAAACACAATAGATTGGATTAGGTCAATCAACACTGGGCCATATCGCTCAGAATTACATATGCTCAGGTGAATACCATATTCCAGAGAATGTGCTTTGGTAGATTTTGCAATGGTGGTTATCATCAAGTACCTATTGCATGCTCCACTGTGCAAAAACACAACATCTTCTGTCCTTGCGCAAATAGAAGCACTGGGTGTTTTTTCCATTAAATGAAAAACTACATTAGACCTCATCTCAGCCTCTGTTTTAATATGTGCAATTTCTGTGGTTCTTTGATTCTTTGACACTCATCTCTATTTGCATCTGGGTCAAGAATGGTGATGCAGAAAAGGCTGAAATTCATTACATTTTTCTACAAAAACAAGTTACTATCCATCTTGCTGACCTTGATTCTTGCGACTTTGTCGGCTGCCTCTGGAATGTGAATTGCAAACAGCTGTTTGTAGCAACATGGTGCTCCATTAATCTCTTGCCAACTCTTAGCCGTGTTAAAGCCACTGCACATTCACATATAATTTACGTATATTATACAAAAGTCTTATGTGAATGAATCATAAATTTCACATACATGAAGCATAAATTTTACATACATTTTACATACAAATGTCACCTCTTTTTATGTAAATGATACATAAAATTTAGGTCTATACATATGTATGATTTATGTAGTATATACATAAAATTTGATCTCAAATTTCTGATTAATGTACGTAATTTCTTTATAAATGATAAGTAAATTTGAGGTCCATACATATGTATGATTTATGTAGTATATACATAAAATTTTATCTCAAATTTCTGATAAATATACGTAATTTCTTTATAAATTATACATAAATTTGAGGTCTATACAACACATAATTTACATAATATTTATATAGAATTTAATCTAAATTATCAGATAAATATACATTCATTTTCTGAAAAGGCTTTTATAAAAGCTATCACAAAATGCTTTTCAGAAAATTAATGTATAGTCGGTACTAGTAAACACATACAAATAGGCAACATTAGACATCAGAAAAATAGACACATTATACTAAAAAACATAAATTCTATAGAATGAAATGTTCAAAACATCCAACAGAATTCAAGTTGTACCTTATATTTATTATTTAAGTTCAACCAGCAATTAGGTGGTTCGGAACCCACCTGAAACTGTAGGTCCAACTCATAAATCACCATCATCTAACTCATTACCCACGCACAGGTCTCAGACCTATGTGGGCTTCATCCTCAAAAAAAAATCATGCATGAATGGATATATAGGCCTACATACTGAAAATGCATATATATTTACTGTATATGTATGTGAATTTGAAAAATTCAAAGTCATTTTCAGATAAATACAGTATTGTTTTATACATGAAATGTTACACCATTAAATACTTCCCATTTCCTCTTGAATACCAGCTAACAGAGCTTTTCATTTTTTCTTATATTTCAACAAAATATGATTATTATCCAACTGTACTCACTACTTTAATGATAGCATTTCTTTTTTTTTCTTTTTTGACACACTAGTTCTGAGACTTGAAAAATTAGTGGGGAGTTTATCCAGAAAAAAGACTGTTTTATGATAATACATATTTATTTTTCTAGTTACCTAACAGGGTAGCTATTTATACAATCATTACACATATTTTTCAAGTAGTAGCCGTTTTTTTTTAGAATATCTTGTTGAAGATTGTCAGAACCACTCCTCAACTTTAGTCTCAAACTTCTTCATGGTGAATGACCCTTGATAGACACTAATCATCATTCCTGTGGAAAAACAAAAATAGATATTGACTGGAGTCAGTTTAGTTAACATGCACAAAACCTATCCATAAATTGAATGTAACAAAGTGCTAGCAACCTATCTCTATGGATTGATATGATTTAGACAAATGCCTGCATAAAATGTGTGTCTGTAGCCAATTAGCTAGCATAACAGACTTTGGGACCAAGCTATGGAGAGGGTTTGAAATGAAGCATTAAACTCATTAATTCACACCAGTAGGCCTACTATACTATTTGCTTGTACTGAATCTCCCTTATTCTGTTCAATAAGTTTGTCATAGTTAGTACAAAAAGAATCTTCTAATCCTAAAAAATGTCAACTAGGGATATGGGGATGGTTTATGTATGCATCATGATTATATTTTAGTTGGTTGTTCAAGGTTATAGAGAAAAAGGAATTAATTCTGCCTGTCATTGAATTTTTAATTTGTTAGCTCATATGCAGGTTGTGCAATACTCTGCCAATTCAGAGCATGCACTTCCCTCAATGTTAACATAACAAGGTTATCATGGACCAGAGAATATGAGCAGTTCTTCAGAATTTACAGGAACAACAGATAGCATTTTAGTAGTTTAAAAATACTTTGTAAATCAAGAGTTTCCATTAGTATTTATTTCTTGCTTCTTCATAGATTAGATGCAGGGGCGTTGTCTCAAAACATACCTTAGGCTAGCTCTCCTCGCAATTAAACCCCCCTCCCTTCCAAAAATTACCCTTCAATTAAAAAAAAATAAATTATGTTGCGTTTAAAGCCCAGAACAACACAGATACAACGTTCAATTAAATTAACCGTATACACTTAACAAATCAACCATATAACAAACGGATAAAAATTAAAGAACTTAAAAAAATATAAACAAAGTTATAAAAACAATGAACTGCTGACAGATTGACCGAATCGAAACATATAACTTCAAACAATAACATGAATGCTGACTTGACCCATCAACTCGCTTCGGCTACAGCCGGCCATGTTCGCCACTGTTCGGGCGAGGGCTTGCTCTCTCATAGCGATAGCTCTGAGTCCAGTTCACTGCAATGAAAAACGAACCCATCCCCACCCCACCTCACTCTTCGAGAATAACATTGCCGATATGGGCCGCTGGGCTAGTGCTGTGAACGAGCTAGCTTTGCGTATTTGGCCTCGTCGCGCCGCATCATGCACGCTTAATTTGATGTTAAACTTAACGCCACTACTGTTTTTCAACACTTTATACCTTCTTAAATATATATCTGAAAAAATATTTATTTCTTAAAACTTAGGCTTCGCAGCTAGCCTTGAGAATACGCCACTGATTAGATGCATATGAGCCACTTTCAAGTTGTACAGGCATACAGGTCAAAACCCCTTTTCCATGACACCATAATAACAAGAAAGTTTGAAGTTACTGAACAAACTGACGAATTTACTTAAAACAGAATTTATTGATTTCGAATTCCTTTAGGTGCTATTAGTTTATACTGAAGACTTCCGCAAAGTTTTGTAGTTGTACAAAAATATCAGTCACCACCGGGAATCGAACCACGGACCTCCCAATTGCCGGTCGGGCGCCTTAACCACTAGACCATGGATACCTTTTTGCACAGCAGCATTCATTTTTACTTGGCCATATCGGCTCTAAAGTCTACTTTGCGGAAGTCTTCAGTATAAACTAATAGCACCTAAAGGAATTTGAAATTAATAAATTCTGTTTAAGTAAATTTGTCAGTTTGTTCAATTGTCAGTAACTTCGAACTTTCTTGTGAGATACGAGCCGATATGGCCAAGTAAAAATGAATGCTGCTGTGCACGAAGGTCTCCATGGTCTAGTGGTTAAGGCGCCCGACCGGCAATTGGGAGGTCCGTGGTTCGATTCCCGGTGGTGACTGATATTTTTGTACAGTAGCATTCATCGATTTCCATCAGCTACTGAATTCTGTTGTCAATATCCGCCATTGCGGAAGTCTTCAGTATAAACTAATAGCACCTAAAGGAATTCAAAATTAATAAATTCTGTTTACCATAATAACATTAACTCATAATAAAAGTGGTATTTTTCTGACAACAGCTTTAAAAAATATTTATTCAAGAAGCAAATCCTTAAAGCTTAAATCAAGTCCACTTACTTTTCATCACATCTACAACTGCCATGTTGCAGTTTCTTCTTCCCTCTTCTGCCTTCCCAGCTGAATTGGATGGCAACGTTGTGTCACCATCCTCTGGAGAATCCTCCTTATGTGATCTTCGAGGTTAACATCTCTTTAAAGAAAGCAGCCTGTAAACAACATTCAAAATTAGGTATTAGAAGGAAGTAATATTACAAGCAATATGGCAGGAAACAATTGAATGTTAAGCCTACCAATTAAACAATACAGGATATGTCTACTGGAAAGCAATCTAACTTGGTGATTTTTGGTGACCTATTCATGAAAAAAATAATTTTCTGACTAGAAAATGACCATCATGGCCTATTGAAGGCAAACCATGTTGGATACATCATCACAATAATATGCTGTCTTAACTAACCAAACATGAAGATACTAATCTATACATTGTAATTCTATCAATAAGGCATCAGGAAACAATACTGATTAGAAATTATTGCATTCAAGTAGAATCGTCTACATTTTCCATAGCTGTTTCAAATCAAGTGGTTTTTATTTCTAACCTTTGTTAGAATTAAAATATAATTATTCTGCTTTTATAAAAGCTTTTTTTATATAGCTTTATATATAAAGTCACTCAGCCGTTTTTGGGAGAAATCAATAATAGTTGGAAATTAATTCTGGTTGTTATTCATTTATTGAGCAGATAACCCATTATTAAAGGTCTTGAACTGTTTTCTGATGCTTTATTGTGGCATTACAGCATGTAAATTGGTACCTTCATGTAGTTTTTGAACATTTGTCTGTAATGCTTGGAAAGAGTTTTACAGTTGAAATTGTCCTTTTGCACCTTAATTTTAACTGAAGTTTCATTTAAAATAGTTTTAGCCAATAGCATTTCAATTAGCTGTGAAAAAAGTGTGCCCAAACTCAGAATAAAATGACAAATTATATGAAACCAGAAATTTGAAAAATATTTTCAAGTTCAGCTGTAATTTAAGCCGAGCTGGTGATAACAAAAAATGAAAGATGTTTACATGGATTCTTACAGAATCATTACTTTCAAATCACTAATTACTTCTTACCTGAGTAAGCCTAAATAAATTGAATTTAGAAAGAAATCTACTTATTCTTTTTTGGATTTATGTTCCAATGACTGTTCTATTTCTAGAAAGTCCTCCAATTCTTAGCAAGGAAGTTTGCTTTGAAATTCACTCATTTCTATGGTTTGATCATCAATAATATTGCACTTTCTTTTGTGTTCCCTTTAACCAAATCCAGATGAACTAGGCCTAGTAATTTTTTGGTCCAACACATTCTAGCTTCATGGGGAAAATGTCTTGCTATCTATTACACACATAAATTGGGTTAAAGCATTATAAGAAGAACTTGTAAGAACTTACCAAAAGGATTTATTCAAATTTTTTAAAGTGAAAACTTTCTAACCTATAAAACTGCCCAAGAAAGATAAAGTGGGTAACCTGAACACTCAATAAATTAAATTCAAAGTTGTACTAACCTGTTTTTGTAATCCTTGGAATTGTTTCCAAATTGTGTTTTATTTGTATCAAAACGATATAATTTCAAGGATATAAATTTTCACTAGACAAAGAGAACAAACAACCACCAAAAACTTCACGTGCCTAACAGAGTCAGAGAGAACAACAAACAACCGCCAAAAAGTTTGATACGTATCGATGTACAAAACAATCGATAATTTTTTAATCGATGTTCATGAGCCTTGATTAGTAGAGCATCGATTATTATATATCACATTTAGTGAAATTCTGATTATTTACTTTTATTGGAAAATATCAAGTCTAACCTTGAATCATAGAAGAATGAATAGTTATGAAATAAATTAAAAGAGTTTACCAATACATATAATATTACTCATCACGTTTTCGCAACAATATTGGCGTATCGATAAATTACTTGGTGAAAATGGTCGATATTTTGTAGCTCGATACACATCCTCAAACTTCAGAAAGGGACTTCCAAAAAAAATCATAGGATCATTTTTGTAGAGACTTTTGTCAGCTTCAACAGAAAAAAAAAATTCTTTGAGTTATTGATACTGAATTATAATAAAAAACTGAAAAATTGTACCTTTCCACCCCCCTCCAACAATGAGTTCAACCCCACCATTGGGTACTTTTGGTTATTACCCAAGGTTAGAGAAAATTATTGGTGAAAAAATTATTTTTCCATCAATAATTATTGTTCCTCTTGACGACCATATTTTTGTCTAATTTGACTGGGCTAGGGTACCGGTATATAAAATGAAGTTTGAGTTTGTATCAACGAATAGAGGAGGGATATTTGTGAATAATCTGTACAATATACGTATAATTTATGTGAATTTTGCAAACACTTTCTACATAAAATATACGTAGTATGTACATTAGCATATCTCTGTTTTTAAAATTCGAATTGATCAATTATAGAAATGGGCTTTCAATAAATATATCTACTGTTAATTCGATTTTGCATTCCAGATTGTTTAACAACAAATTTATAAATTATTACTTACGTGAATATTGTATGTAAATTTTACATAAATTTTACATTAGATATTTATCATTTACATATGGACCTAGAATTTACGTAAAAAATACATTAAGTGCTGACTGGGACTGGTGTCTTAGACATCATGTAAGAAATCATGTAATCAATAAAGAAATAATGAAATGAAATGAAAAGACATCTGTCATGTCTGAGGCATTTTTATCAAAAACCAACCCATTTTATTAAGAGGCGGCCGGAGTCAATTCTGCCAGCCGATCGCCGAGTGCTAAATTTAGCATGGGGAAAAAACTTCTCAAATGATTACAGGCTTCATAAGAGGAATTTTGAAATTTGGTTTGTATAGAAACACACAGTTTTTCACAAGCTTTCATTTGATGTAAAAAACAACTTAATACAATCACCGGTTTTTTTTCAATTTTGTTAGAACAATCGTTGAATTCCCTTAAGAAAATCGCGAAATTTGCAAAAATGACCATTTTGATTACAAGGTTGTATTTTAATGGATAATAAGAAAAAAACGGTATCTGGAAGTTAAACATTTTCTAAATGTTTTGTATAAACGAGTTTTTCAAATTTATTCTTCAAAGTTATTGAAAAAGCTACTTTTACATAAGCTTACAAAATAGTTGGTTGACTTCGACTGTATGACTGGTTGAAGTAGTTCATTCATTTGCTGAGGGTACGCGCTAACATAGTAATGTGATTTGAAGAGGGAATTTTGAATCTTGGATGTATTCAAAATCTTTTGTTATTGGTCTTGCATTGAGCGTGGTGTTCATGTGATCATGATGCTCAGTCATAACTGCTCTAGACTGCGTTAGGATGGGTGGCCGTGCTTCTATGACTTGATGTTACAAGTATTATTATTTCTCACCTGGTGGTTCGGAATCCACCTGAAATAGTAGGTCCAATATGTTCATAACATTGCTCAAACGGCGAGTTAGAACTACTTGTAAGGGCCACCCCTCCAATAAATGTCATATACTCATTATTTATTTATCAACAAAAATCATTGGCAGGCAGTCAATACGTAACACAATCGTAGTATTAATGTATTATTAGCATATTGGCAGTGTAAGGTAGGTGGATAGATGTATTGCAAATTTGGATCACTGACTTCGAATATTTTTGAATATTTATCAATATTCTAGTATGTTATACTGTCAATATGGATCACGAGATTGAATTGTGATCCAGATTGACAGTATTGAAGTACTTAGGCGGATGCTATTAATAATATGGATCACAGCTCAATATTTTGTGTTTGTCCGACTCGGGCAGTGAACCAGGACCTATGCGGAAAAATGTTGAAGGTGGTTCAGGACTAACTTGATATTGAAAAATTACTGCGTACACGTCCATACCGTTTTGTCTTACACCCTGCCCACCATCCAGGCATATCTCGATGGCAAGCTGAGATGGTCATTGTTTACAACTTCGACCGCCACATGCAAGGCCGACCAGACAACCCCGGTTTGTCAGTGGATCAGATAGTGGAGGCCATCCATGAGACCTACCCGGAACTGATACAGTCGCGGAAAAAAAGGGGTGACCCCAACCCCAGTACAACTGGAACCTCCATCACCGCTGAGCCCGATTCTCCAGTGAGGATCCCCATTCCACACCCCTTGCTCACACCCATCCTGATGGATGAAGAGGATGCCTTCCTGGAAGGA
Source organism: Conomelus anceps (assembly GCA_948455865.1). NCBI lineage: Eukaryota > Metazoa > Arthropoda > Insecta > Hemiptera > Delphacidae > Conomelus > Conomelus anceps. Next base: position 8,939,931 of record OX418220.1, read on the forward strand.
GGGGGTGGTGATTTTTCTCTCTCACTGTCATATGCAATGGAGGAAGACACTCCAGACCCGCCCAAGCGACCAGATTGGGTCAATATGGCCGAGCGATGGGAGGAGATGTTGCTCAACAAAAGGACTAGGGCCCTCCACCCGGCACCCGAGCCGGAGGAGAGGATGACCCCAACGATGCTACCAGCAACTGAGCCGGAGGAAGAGGAGGCCTCAACTCCAAAGAACCCTCTCGAGCCAAGGCAAGTTGGCCTAGTACAGGTGATGGAGGTGGAGGATGGTCTACCAGGACCAACAGGCGAGTTCCAAAGATTTTGAATCATTTACAAGTCCTACAACCGCCCGGGGAAACGGAAAAGGGCGGGACGACCACAAGTGAAGGTTGTGGGGCCTAAAGGAAAATTCATCTGGCGAAACTACTAAGCCTCCCGGATGAACCCCCTTCCCTCCTTCCCCCCCCCCCCTTGGTAGGAGTGGGGTGTCACAAAGTGATTGTGACGAGGGGAGAAAAGGGGGAAATTACGCTCGCCCTCCAACATACCCAAGCGATCACAGAGATTACAAAGTACTGACCGCGCATCTGACTTGCGCCAACCCCGCTTGGGGCACCTCTTCGCCACTCCCCCCCCCCCTTTCATCAACCCGCAGAGGGAAGTTATTTAAGCGGCGGAGTGGCAACTATTAAACACTTCTTCCCGGGACCTCTTCCAAAAGTGAACAGTGAGTTCACTATTGAGTTGAGCTCCCGGTAGGGTCACCCTGGGGAACCTCCCTTCCTCGACCTTGGCTAGCCGTTTCAGACAGCCAGCTGACAACCGCAGTTGCAGACTGCGTACCCAACCCTAATGGCAAGCCATTGCAGACGGCTTGTTTCCTCCTCGCCGTTCCAGACAGTGAGTCATAACCTACCCTGCCACCCTGTACACTTGGGCTAGCCGTTTCAGACAGCCAGCCGTCAATCACAGTTACAGACTGCGTACCCACCCTCCACAGGGGAACTGTTTCCAAGGGAGGAATCGCCCTACCCTTGGGACGATTTTGGACCGACCTTCTCTGCCCCAACCTACACTGACTGAGTTCAGTCCCTCAGGAGCAACACCTGAGAAGTCGTCACCCTTGAGGAGACTTTGAGAGAGTTTGTGACAATATTGAATCCGACTTTTCGCTAACTAAACTATTACATGACTCTATCAATGCAATACAGTGTTGTCAGACTGACATATGTGTGAGAGAAAGGGTATGAGTGAGAGAGAGATGGAGTATGAGTGACTGATAACAAGACCGGTTCTGCTAACTAACCGGCAACAAAGCAGACATGCTTGCATATGGGCGCTCGTTGTTGTTTGAGATGTGTGCTTGTGTGAGTATTTGCAGGCTGTGCTAGCAAGTAGCAAACCCGTCCAAATGAAACAGTAAACAGTTTGTAGTCAGCAGCATTAGGAAAATCTATAGAGCCATGTGGACTATTCATTGATGAAGAGCATTGTTTTCTAGGAGCCAGTCCCGATTGTTTCATAGAAGGGGATGGTATTGTCGAGATCAAATGTCCAGCCTCAGCAAAAGAGATGACACCAGACAAAGCGATTCTGAAAAGAAAAGTCACTTTCTGGAAGAAGAGTAAATGTGGTGAAAACGGCTCCATTAATGATAATCACAATTACTTTTTCCAAATTCAGGGCCAATTGCATTTTGCAAAAAAGAAGTATTGCTACTTTGTTCTCTGGACTCCAAAAGTGTTAAAAATAGAGCGCATCTTGTGAGATGACGGTTCTCGGGAGAACAGGATGAGAGAGAAGCTGGAGAGATTCTACATGGATTGCCTACTACCAGAGCTAGTCAATCAATGTCACAAGCATTCCATGCCTATAAGGGATCGAAGATTTCATCAATGAATAGTCCATATGTCTCTATAAATTTCTCAAATAGGAAAAATTTGTTTGTATCAATGTTATTGATAAACTTGCTACTAGTAATTGTTATAGTTTACAAATAGATTAAATTATAGATAGATGATTATAGATTGATAGATGGATGCAATTATTAATTATTAGCGAGTTATTTTAGCTTATTCCTTGTTATAATATTCTCTTGTATTATTATATATTTCCATCAGTGAATTCAAAATTTACTACAAAATTTGACTTGATTTGGTTTAAATCGAGAAAAAAATATTTTTTTCATATTTTTGAGTGCGTAAACTTTGAAAATATCTCCCACACAGACAGTTCTACTAATATTGTTTATAGGGAGGCGAAATGCTGAAATATTGGAGTTTTTTGAGCTAATTGAAGACTAGGGCAGTCATGGCCTATTGATTGTTCATTCAGATCTAGAGATATGAAAGTTGTGATGGAGACATGGGCAGGGCTAAATGGTATTATTTTCAAATGTAAAATTATCAATACTGTTGAAACTATTTGCTCCGAAACAGTGAAAGACAACAAAATGATCATCAATACTGACAATACAGAAGCAGTCAGCAGTACCATAGAGAAAGCATATGCTAAGCTAGGTGTATGCTTTCTCTATGGTGGTACTATGTAATTGTATATCTATATAAATAAAATTAGAGTTTTGTCAGTACATTTATCAGAATTATATATTTTTGGGTTATTTTTATGTTTTATACAGTAAAGAAGCCGAAACAAGACTTATCTCAATTTCTGTCTGTCTGTCTGTCACAGCCCTGAAGGCATTTTACGCAGCCTTCTCCTGAAAAACGAGAGCATCAATTGGGATTAAAGTTATTTATCAGTATTGAAAATCTTTTTGACAATGTCTTCAGCTATAAAAACTACACTAACTTTTTTTTAACAGAATAATAAACGTTAAAAATAGTAGGAGCTTGTGTCTGATAGCAGCCTTTTGCCAAGTGCTTGACCTGAGTGACCTTGCCATTGCTGGTGGTGTAAGTCCCTGGACCATTTGTTTATTGTGTAAAAGGCAGTTGTTTTGCTTATGCCACAGCTTGGCTCTGGACCAAAGAATTACATACTGGAACCCCGCTTAGCAAGCCCATCTGCACATCATTGCCACCTACGCCTACATGGCCAGGTACCCAACCAAGATGCACAGAGTTGTTTTGTGACACTCCCACACCAATTTTGACTTGATTTCATTAGAGTCAAGAGCCTTGAGGGCTGCCTGACAATCTGACAAGATTACTATATGCTTGTCACAATAGCGTCTGGCAATGCCTATGTTGGCACAAGCCATGATGACCCAAATTTCTGCTTGAAAGATAGTACAGTATTGTCCCAGACTTGCACAGATTTCTGTTCTGGGTGATTCACTGTACACCCCATAGCCAGATTTTCCTTCAATGAGAGAGCCATCTGTATACCAGACAAGGCTGCCTCTTCTGATATAGGGCCCTTCCTCAGACCTCCACTCTTCTCTAGAGCAGAGTTTAACAGAAAAAGGTTTAGTGAAAACCATCTCCATACTCATGACATCTGAAGTCATTTCAAGCACAGGGCTGTGAGCAACAGCTTTGGTGATTGTGCAATGGCCTGTTCCAGACAGGCCTTCCCTCCATTGACCTGTGACTTTCAATCAATAGGCTGATTTTTGTGCTTCTGCCTTGATAAAAATACCCAAGGGCAGTAAGCCAAGAGCAACTTCAAGAGTTGCTGATGGGCTGCTCCTGAAAGCTCCAGTGACTAGGAGTGTGCCCATCCTTTGTAAACTTGTGAGTTTGGCTGTGGCTGTAATCTGGTTCACCTTTGTCCACCAGACTGGTGATCCATATGTGACTTGAGGCCTTATTACTGCCTTGTACAGCCACAGCACTATGTGAGGCTTGATCCCCCACATGGAGCCTGCAAATCTCCTGGACGTCATAAGCGCCCATTTTGCTTTGTGCAGTATATTATTCAAATGATTGTTCCAAGTCAGCTTGGAGTCGATAGTCAGCCCTAGGTATTTGACTGTACCTGATACTTTGAGCTGTGTTGGTCCAAGTTTCAACCAGGAGAGAGACTCCAGGTTCTTTTTCCTTGTAAATGGAACAACTACAGTCTTTGAGGGATTTATACTTAGTCCCTCTCCAAGACACCAGTCATTAACAAATTGAAATTTGACGTTCATGACATCAGCAACAATATTTGTGAACCTTCCCTGTACCATGAGGACTATGTCGTCTGCATAGCCCTGGACAAAGAAGCCTCTACTAGTGAGTTCACAAAGGAGACCATCCACCACAAGGTTCCACAGAGGAGGAGAAAGCACACCTCCCTGCGGACAACCTTTTGCAGGTGTGATCACCATCGATTTGTCTTCAAGATCAGCCCTGATCCGCCTGGAGTGGCGCATGGCCTCAATCCACCTACATATAGCAGACTCAAGACCACGCCCATGCATTGCCCGGACCATGGCCATGTAAGTAACATTGTTAAAAGTGCCCTCAATGTCCATGAAGGCGCATAGGGCAATCTCCTTGGCAGCAAGGCTGTCCTCCACCCTGCTCACAAGTTGATGCAGGGCTGTTTCACAGGACTTACTAGGCTGATAGGCATGCTGATTCCGATGAAGAGGAGTACCTGAAAGCACTCCCTTTCTTGGATGTCTCTCCACCACTCTCTCCAGCATCTTAAAGAGAAACGATGTGAGATTGATGGGGCAAAATGATTTTGCAGTTGAGTAGTCTGCTCTTCCTCTCTTGGGAATGAAGACCACCCTACTCTCTCCACCACTCTCTCCAGTGTCTTAAAGAGAAACGATGTGAGATTGATGGGGCGAAATGATTTTGCAGTTGAGTAGTCTGCTCTTCCTCTCTTGGGAATGAAGACCACCCTACTGAGGCGCCAGGCTTGAGGGATGTACCCATAAGCCAGACTTGCTCTGAAGAGTTTGCACAGGAGGACCAAGAGAGCTTCTGGTCCTTACTGCAACATAGCCGGTATGATACCGTCTCCCCCAGGAAATTTGAATGGGCCAAACTTGGAGATGGCCCATTTAACTTTGGAAAGTGTGACAATACGTCTGGCTAAAGTCCAGCTTCCACAATCAGCTCTTGGCTGTGAGCCCATTTCGCTGTTGCCGGACATGCCTGAGCAAGCACCCTCAAAAACACAGTCTGGAAAGTAAGTCTCAAGGAGAAGTTTGAGACTTTCACCAGTTCCAGTGGTATATTGTCCTCCTGGTGACCTCATAGTTCTCAGGAGGCCAATTGGGATTGAAGCTAAGACATGCTGCAGTCTTGCTGCCGCCCTAAGACTATTTACCTCCTGTGTAAACAGTCTCCAAGAGTTCTCTTTGGCTTTCTTGATTGCAAGGCTGTATTCTGTGAGTGCCCTGTAGTATGGTTCCCAGATACGGCTCCATTTGCAATGGTTATGAAGCTTACTGACAACCGCCCTTCTGCGGTCAAGGTCAGCAGTCCACCACTTAGTATTAGTACGACTCTTTCCTGGCTGCAATGGACAGTTGTCCTGAAAGCAGCTTATGATTGCATTCTGAAGATCAGAAGCAATCTGATCAATGTCTGCAAAGCAGGCAACCCTCCTGCCTAATGATCCAAGTTGAGACAGGAGGTCAGACTTATAGAGTGACCAATCTGTTCTCCTCAGATCTTGATAGCAGGACGAGCTGCCTTCACTTTGCAGGTTAAAACAGATGTACCTGTGGTCAGACAAAGAGGCCTCATGACTTACATGCCAATTGTCAATGGGCCTAAGGAGTCCTTCTGAGCAAAGTGTAATGTCAATAACCTCACTTCGATTTCGTGTGACAAACGTCGGACGGTTTCCAACATGGTGGTCAGATTGTTTCTGAAGTAGATTTGGACCAATAGCCTATGTGCCAATAATGTTGGCATAGTGCCAAATTGACAGTAGCCTATATTATGTGTGTTGCTACAATATTTTGTTGTATAGTAGTCTATTTTTTATGAAAACAAGGATTATAAGTTTATTGTTGTTTTGACTTTTGACTGTTGTTACCTTGCTGTATTATTGTATTGACTTTGCTCATAACAATGTATTTCTTTCATGGCAATAAAATTCTATTTATTTATTTGCTATCAAAAAAGCCGAAACATATTTAGTCTTATTTCTAAACATAATCCACATGAAGGACGGGCACAATAGCTAGTTGTACAGTAAGAGCGTAGGACAAAAACATATCATACAGAGCAATGGAGGGGAAGTAGGAAATGAAAGAGGAGAGAAGCTATTAGTCTTCGCCGTAAGTAATAATTTGAAGGTGATGAATATGTATTTTGAAGGAAACCTTCAAAATAAGTGGACATGGAAATAGTGGACCCATTAGTCACCCCTGAAAATCCCCATTTGTAGTAGCAATATTAATAGTATGAATTCATCAAATTATAGTTTCATGTATTTACTGACTACTAGAAGATTACATGAATAATTACATGATTACTACTCCAGGCTAGAGACTGCTCCTCTCTTCAACACATTCTGTCACTCTCTCTCTCTCTCTCTCTCTCTCTCTCTCTCTCTCTCTCTCTCTCTGTTCCTCTCTCCTCTCTCCTATGCCCTTCACTGATTGAGCTGATTATGTCCTAAACTGTGAAACTACCATGAACAAAAGGGCAATAGGTTTAGAGGCAAAAACTTTCACTTTTTCCCCACTTTTGAGGGTGGAATGAGAACTGCGATTACAGCGCAGTGTGGTGAGTTGAAAACGAATGATGACGAATTATATACGATGGATGAATGAAGGAACAATGGCAGCGCTAGTGTGGTAAAAGTTGAAATTAGAAGGCGATTTCCAACCTGACTCCGGCTGCCTCTTAAATGGGGGACTTACACACTGCTTGAGACATCAGTGTGAAACAACATCCCTGCTAAGACATGTGTCACATGAGACTGGTTGGTCAGTGTTTGGTAAGTCATAACTTACAACAACCGCCCTGGCACATGCGCACTAGCGCGCATTGCCTGAGCAATGAGGCTGTGAGCCATCAACAACTGAGCGCAACAATTAGGCATCTGCAATGCACATTAAACATAAGACATGCAAAAAACATCCATGTCTTATTCAATTCCGTATGACACGACAGATGTCTTAACACATGTCTTAAGACACCAGTGTGTGACCCGGCTTACACACTGGTGTCTTAAGACATCTGTCGTGCTGAATTGTATAAGACATGGATGTTTTTTGCATGTCTTTATGTCTTACTTGTGTTGCAGATGGCTAATTGTTGAACTCAGTTGTTGACGGCTCACTGCCTCATTGCTTGGGCGACGCACGCTAGTGCGCATGTGCCAGGGCGGTTGTCGTGAGTCATGACTTACCAAACACCAACCAACTGGTATCATGTGACACATATCTAAAGCAGGGATGTCGCATCGCACTGATGTCTCAAGCAGTGTGTAAGTCCTCAATTTAATAACATGGGTTGAATTTCGATAAAAATGCCTCAGACGTGACAGATGTCTTAGACATGATGTCTAAGACACCAGTGGGTAGAGGCCCTTATACCCTCACCATGATCTTTCATTCATAAAATATTGAAGTTTCCAATTGATGTATTTTTCATGAGTCCTATTTTATTTTATGGAAATTGGTAAAACTCATATCATCATTGCTTTTTAAAAAGTTCTGAAATACTGTACTGAAAAGTGGCTCAAAAGTAAGACAACTTAGTGTCCACCAGTCTGTGACAAACTAAACAATAAGCACTGTACAACTTATATTTATATAATACTAGCGGTTGACCTGTGCATTGCAACGGTATTTTAGTTATAACTAGCTATTGTACCCATCCTTCATAAATGGATTATATGTTTTGAAATAAGACTAAATGTGTTTCAGCTTTTTTGATTGCAATGATCATGAAGTTGTTAGCAGCTTAGTAAACAACTTAGAACATAAACAATTCAGTGACAGTTATCAGAGAGAATATTTGAGAACAGCTGATTGATATATCATGATAAATTACGTGATTTGTTCTTATGTGGTTATTATACTTAGAAGAAATGTATCCAAAATCGCACAATACTTGGTTTTTGAACGTTTATTATTCTGTTAAAAAAAGTTAATTTAGTTTTTTATAGCTAAATACATTGTTAAAAAGGTTTTCTACACTGTTAAATAACTTTAATCCCGATCGATGCTCTCGTTTTTCAGGAGAAGGCCACGTAAAATGTATCCAAAATTTCACAATACTTGGTTTTTGAATGTTTATTATTCTGTTAAAAAAGAGTTAATTTATAGTTAATTAAAAAGTTTTTTATAGCTAAAGACATTGTCAAAAAGGTCTTCAATACTAATAAATTACTTTATTCCCAATCGATGCTCTCGTTTTTCAGGAGAAGGCTGTGTAAAATTCCTTTGGGGCTGTGACAGACAGAAAATGAGATAAGACTTGTTTCGGCTTCTTTAATGTATTAAACATAAAAATAACCAAATAATATATAATTCTGATAAATAATATACAGACAAAACTCAAATTTCATTTATATAGATAGTGCTACCTGGCGAATTCCCAAGAGCCTAGCACAAACCGCACCTTTTGTTTGGATAAATTGAAATTAGAATTTTTTTTCACCAAAGAAATAATGGATGAAACATAAGCTGAGCTTTGATTCACCAGTCATATGTTTCCTACATGACTGCAATGCTCCAACTACACAAGTCTGCAGACAGCATAAATAACGCCGCTATAAGGCCGGGGCTCCACTGGCCGTAGTTTATCGCGCTGCAATTTGCAGGCGCTGCACGTGACAGTTGGATGGCTTCACAGGCAACAGAAAACGAACTGCAAACTGCAGTGTCGTCTTGCTTGTTGTGGCTTCACTAGCAGTTCATTGTAGCGGTAGACGTGACCCGGGACCGATCATGCCGCAAGTTGATATTCGTAGTGTTGTATTCAGTGTACTTTTAGTTAATAGACGACGCCGGTTACACAAGAAAAAATGGTGGATTCACCCAATAATAAGCAGCAGGAAGTCTGAAGGCTTGTTCCATATGTTGCATCGCAAATTAAGAAAGTATTCAGACAAGTTTTTTCAATTTCATTGCATGTCTCAAAACTCCTTTGATTACTTGTTACAAATCTAGCATTTCTGTTTTTATAATTCTCATCATTTTTAATGTACATTTTTCTCTATTTCTAATATAATAAACTCGCAATCAAGTTCAAACTCCATTGTTCTCAATAAAATTCACTTTACTTGAAACAATTAATAATACAACTTTAAACAGAATAGCATCAATGCACCTTGGATGCTGGTCAGCTGCAGACTGCCGCGTTACTACAGTCTACAGCTAGTAGAGCCATCTTATGGTGGCAAAGTGTAGCGTGAATGGGACCGGTTCCATTTCCGCGCGACGCTTCATTCTGCAGCGCGATGTAAAATGTTGCACGTTGCAGACAGTCGCTAGTGGAGCCATCTCCGTTTGTTCGCTGCCTTCTCATTTATCTGACTAATCAACCACAATTTGCAGCACGATAAATAACGGCAAGTGGAGCTCCAGCCTTAAGGGCCCACCATATGATTGAAAACTGTTGATTTCTATGAGCTTTTCCTTTAAGGATAGATTTCTCCTTATTGTGTCCTTCAGCAAGGACTTTTGAACTCCCAACCTTCACAGGAACCATCTCGGGACTATTGTACATTATAACTGAAAATTTTATAAAAATTGGTTCAGCAGTTTTGGAATTTACTGGGAACATACATACATCCTTATGTGGTAATAAAACTTGGAAGAAATGTATCGAAAATCACACAATACATGGCTCTTAAACGTTTATTATTCTGTTAAGAAAAAGTTAATTTAGTTTTTTATAGCTGAAGACATTGTCAAAAATGTTTTCAATACTGAATTACTTAAATCCCGAAGCTCTCGTTTTTCAGGAGAAGGCCGCGTAAAATGCCTTTGGGGCCATGACAGACAGACAGAAATTATTGAGATAAGACTTGTTTTGGCTTCTTTAATGAATAAAAGGTATTTATTTAGTATCTGAACTTTTCGATTTTTCCAACAATTTTTTCCCCACACACTCAAAACACACTAGTAAGTAATAATACACTGATATTTTGTGGGGGCAACACTTATTTGGCATTCAAATTAGAGTTTTCTGATGGAACTATTTTTCTCCCGCGTATGAATACTATGAACACACTGTAACACTGCCAGACTAGGCTAGGTTAGGATAGGTTTGGTTTAGAGCTATTCAAGTAGCCATTCAATCCAAAAATATCATAGTTTGATAACATATGTTTTTTTTGAAATGAAAAGATTTTGTGTTTGGTCAGATCGACAATTATTGTTAGATCACATGGAAGATATACATTCATATTTATTCATTACGTGAGATGTGTGATAGAGAAATCAAATTTTTAGAATCTATACGCCTTGGCGAAAAGGACGTGATTGAATTTTTGTTCAGGCATGGTGTTTTTAAAGAGATTTCTGTATGTTTAAAGTGTGGTGCGGAGTTGATTGTGAATAAATCAAATTTTGAATTTCGTTTTCAAAAGAAAATTCGAATTGGGAAGAAGGCGGCTGCGGTTTGTGGCTTTACTGGCTCGGCAAGGGTGGGCTCGTTCTTGGACAATTGTAGACTCCCAATAGAAAAATATTTCTATTTGGTGTCAATACTTTTGCACCTAAAGCCTCCCCGACAAACATTTATTTGTGAAGAGCTGGGAATTTCGACAACAACAGTGGTTGACTGGTATTCATTTTGCCGAGAAGTTTTTCTGTTCAATTGTTGGAAATTTTGTACCAAGTATTGAAAGGTTAGTAAGCTTAGTTTTCTTCAGATATGTGATTATTAATTTGATTTATATGGTTTAATGGTTGGGAGTTCATAATATGTTTGCAAATTATGAATTTTATAAATGAAAAATAAAATTTTCGTAAAAAATTTTTTTTTTCTAAAATTTGAATTTTTGGGTAAAAGAGACGCGACCCCCAAACAATTTCAACGGATTATTGCTTCGTGGGGTGTGTAGATGTCACAAAAAAAAAATTGTTGAAAAAATCGAAAAGTTCGGATAATAAATAATTACCGAATAAAACGTAAAAATAACCAAGTGATATATAATTCTGATAAATGTACAGACAAATCTCTAATTTTATTTATATAGATCATGTCAGGGGCGCACCCAGACTTTTGGTTTGGGGGGGGGGGCTTACCCGTCCACCAGGGAAAATTTTGGTGAGGGGAGGGGGGCGTAAATTGGGATTTTTCAGACGACGTTTTGCAAGATTGTTGCCCGATAGAGTTTATTGAGGGGGCGGGGATTCATTACTTGACTTTTTAAAGAGTACTAGCTGACCCAATGCACGTTGCTGCTGTTATGACCTGACAATAACAGGCAGCCCGCGACTCTAGTCTATGGCCTATGCCTACATGATACCATAACAGCTGCATTCTCATAAAAATTCTCCTTGATTTTATTATTCGCCACCTCCCGCTGAGGTTACATTTCAAATTAGGAAAGAAGTTAGTCCTAGGGCTCTCCCAGCTGATCATAGAGGCTTCGTTGTTTTCTTAATCACCACCTCTGAATGAAGAAACATTTCAAATTTAAACCTCCTATGACTATAAGGGTAGAAGCTAGGTTTTTCATTTTATTATTCGCCACCTCCCGCTGAGGCTGCATTTCAATTTTCTAGCTGCATTGGTTAACAGATGTCATCAACCTGTCATAATTTACATTTCATCATACCCAGTCGTATGTTTCCTACTGCAAGGCTCCAACTGCACGGTAGCCTACATGCAAAGTGCAAAGTCTTTTGCTGTTCAAAGACAGCGTAAATAACGCCACTAAGGGGCCTGCCATATGATTAAAAACTGTTGACTTATATCAGCTGTTCCTTCAAGCTGTTTGGCTGGCAAGTTCAGTAGGTTAGGTCTATAAAATGGTTTAATAATTATTAGCTCCCCTATTGAAATTTATGGTCAGAAACCATCCCCAATATTCACACAACATATTCCCAAAGTTTCATGCCGATATGTCAAGTAGTTTTGGAGTCTATAGGGCCCTTACGTTCTAAAATAGTCATAAACAATGTGATTATGGAGCAGGTGAATAATTTCAAATATCTTGGCTGCGATATATCCTTTGATAGAGAACTTGACATACCTCAGAAAATAGCCAAGTTCAAAATGATCTGTGGAACTATCCATCGCGATGTCCGCGGACTTTGAGGGGTAAGGCCAGAAAAAACACAGAAATAAAATTTTATAAGACGATGGCTATACCTTTGATGACGTATGGAAGTGAGGTATGGACAAAGACCAAGAAAGATGATTCAAGGATTCAAGCTTCTGAAATGAGTTTTCTGCGCAGCGTCCAAGGATATTCTAAGCGTGATCACATATGAAATGAAATAATACGAAGAGAGTGCAATGTACAACCACTTGCAGATGTGATCAAGCAGTACAGAATAAAATGGACAAATCACCTACTCCGATTGTCATCAAGCCGTCTCCCACTTCAGGCATGGAAATTGAAGCAGGATGGAAGGCGAGATGTTGGAAGGCCAAGAAAACGCTGGACACCGGAACAGGCTGCAGATGCCTAGTCCATGATAGATGATGATGATGATGATGATGATGATGACAGGGAACACACATACATACATACATACAGACAGACATTCATTTTTATATATAAAGATTAGTATTAGAGTAGCTATGGGGAAACAAAACACATGGGGCTACATTGGGGTAGCAATGGGGTACAGTGTTTCAGGAGTTCAAAATGTTTCTGCCAGACTGCTTAAGCAACTTCTCATGAGGGTAAAAAATTAGAATCAATGTAGGTACGGAACGCTTTGTTACAGAAATAAAGAGGGCGAAAGATTACAGCTATTCCAGCATCCATTCAGAAATGATTAAGGTCTTCATATAGATGGTGTGAATTAAATTGAATCAATGTAAAATTATCTGAAACGTGCTACATCTACTATTATAAATTTTTATGTCTACACCATTCTGAGACTTTTTTTTGCGTTGGTAATAAAAAGAACGAAAACTTTCAGTCCTAAAGCGAATCGAGATGACGAAATCTCTAAATTGTTAGGATATTTTACAAAAACTCACAAAATGATCATAAAAACACGTTATTTTACGTCGTCCTAATGGTTAACCAATTCAATTCCCAACGAACCAAAGATTTTGTTTAATTTTTCCTTCAAAACTTGCCAAATAATTTTTTGAAATGAAATATGAATGTACTCAATAGACAAGAACGGTCCCAAAGTTTATAGAGTTTCATTGAATCAAAGCATACTGATTTTGCACATATGCTTTTCACTTGCTATTCTTCTGTCTTTTTATCAAATTTAAATTATGGTTCTGTGAGTTCTGAGTGCTTTATTCACAATAATTGTGAATAAAGCACCCAGAACTTGGGTATGAGCTTGGCTATTAATTATTAATAACCAAGCTCATACATTTCAATATTAAAAATGCCTTCTTTTGGCCTTTTTTGTGTATTTCATAGGATTACTCAATAATCACGGTAGTTAATGTTTCATTTGGGTTTTCAGTTCATTTCTCATCACATGTATTCAATTTACCACCTAGATGAGCACTCTATAGAAGCCTAGAGTTTTCGGAATGAGTACTAATTTATTGATCTCTTATTGAGAAAGATAGCTTCACTCTTCTGCTATATTTATTTCTGTATTGAAGCGTTTTCGAAGGAATAAAGAATAAGAATAAGGAATATGCTATCTTATTGAATTTTTTTCGCAAAAACCTGTAAACCTTTTTTAGGAAATTGTTAGCCGCGAGCCGTAACAGGTACCGTACCTGTTCAGTCACATAAGGCAAGCTGCAAATTCCTAAGGTAAGGGTGACCGAATGGATCAGCCACCAAAAAAAGGGTTCTTAGCTATAAAATCACTTGCCGATGGTTCGGAACTCACCAAAAACTGTGGGCCCACGCACAGGTCTCAGAATTATCTCGGCTCCACCTTTCGAAAGGAATTACATTAATACCGTTAAATGTATTACAGGTTTAGGAGGTTCTAGAGGCTAGAGGTCCTGTACTTATTGGTTAAATGAATGCCATATTGATATTAGTGAAACGAATTATTTTTATTATCTTTACCCAGCAACCTAGTCAAATTTAATTCTGCAAGACTACAAACTCTATTTCCACCTATGGTAGTCACTCATAGTATTCCTGTTAATAGTATAACGATATTGTTAATTATCATCCGATTTAAACAAGTTTTAAATGTACAGCCTAGAGTCCACATTACACAGTCAATTCGCTTGAAAATTATCAACATTTTGATAAAGATTTCGGGACCTGAGGGCAAGGATTGAGCCCCAAAACCCCCCATGTCAAGCCACTTATTATGAACATTATTCTACTTAAAAAGTGTGAATAAATGACATGTACCAACACTAATCAGCCTGCAGCACATACTCTCTGTAGTAAATTTTCTTGAAAATTATTAACAATTTTTTAAGAAGCTCAGGTTCTTGGGGGGGCTTAAGCCCCCTAAGCCCCCCCTGGGTGCGCCACTGGATCATGTTAAAATTTTTTAATGTTCTTGTAAGTATGCTCTAGCTACTAAAAAGTGTTCTCTTCTATAACTTCTGATAGTGTGACTGAATGAAATTAATAACCATTGCCAGGAAATCTGTCCTTTCAAGTTTGAGATCAATGTTAGGCTATAGCCTACACTCAACATCTTTGCAACATGTTTGCATCAAAATTTGTTGAAAACCATTCATTCCTGATGCAACTTTGCCTGCGAAAGTCTTTGTGAGCATGCGCAGTGACAGCACAATGGTGAAACATTCTAGATAAGCCACAGTGGACTGGGGAGTTGATTTTATCTACAGCACAGCTCTCTTATCTCAATGAGCTTTCTTTATCCAGTACAAAAACATTATGTTTAAGATATTTTAATTTTTTAAATCTTATTATGTCCTACTAGTTTTAATGCTTTCATACCAGCTCAATTTTTCTTGTACCATGAAGCGTAGGGTTTCTATGAACAATTTTAATTTTAAAGCTGTAAGTTTGTAAGCTGTAATAAATTGATGAAGTTGCATTGGAAATGTTGCAGAGTAAGTTGTGAAAAAGTGTTTTTTCAGGCAGCTTGTTTACAACTCAGTTGAAACAATGTTGCAAACTTGAGTTGGAATGAGGCTTAAGTTCAATGTATAAATTTCCTACTATAAGCTTGAATACATCTTCAACTTGTCGTTTTTCTTTACTTATTATTAATGAAGTGATTCACACTCATGGTGACTTATTTCAAGTGTAGGCCTACCTGATAACAAACAACTCATATATTCCTGGATATCTTGTTCCATGACGAACTGCGTTGTTAATATCAACTTTTCAAGTGAATTCAACGAATTTGACTGTGAGCCGTTTGAATTTGACTGCAAGTCGTTGAATTCACTTGAAAAGTTAATAACTCATATATATTGCATACCGCAGTTCTCAGTTTGAGTTTCTACTGAATAAAAATAAGTACCGTAGTGATTAAAAAATCCTGTGTTGCATCATAAATCGTACAGTAATTGTTTGAAAGAAAAGTCATCAACAATCAGAAGCCTACGTTTATTTGTGAAATATTGCACATTGAAATCATAATTGGTTGAAAATGAAGGTTGGAGCTACAGCAGTATCCTTAAATTTATTTGCATTTATGAAGGGGGCTGTTGAAGTCCATATTAAGGAAGTTTCCAATTTTGGAATGCAGTGGGTGCTATTTCAACAGCTGTGAAATCTTTCTCAATTGTGAATCTCAAATCAAGTTCATCAAACTATTCTTATGCATAAAGAATTGATTTATTATTTGTTAATTTTTTATTGAATAGTGCCGTAGGTGGGAGGAATGGGGGAATACTTCTATTTTTCACTGTTGTTAAGACTCCTATATGGGTGCTTGCAAAGTGGAGCATCCAAGACCTGCGGATAATAATCATAATCACCAAATTGAACATGTGCTACTAAATTGTTGTATTCACATTACTCCAATCTATTATACACCATTCCATAGCATGTGTGGTGATTATCAGCAAGTACGGTACAGTACCTAGTTATATTGGTAGGAAACTCTTCAAGCTACCGCAATTTTTAAAGAGTCTTGAAAATATAGAAATATTTAAAAAACAATTTAAAAAATATTTAGTTGATGAAGCTCTTTATAGTGTACAAGAGTTCTTTTCTTATCAAAATTAAGCATCACCTCAACTAATTGATATGGTAATTAATTATGGTAACTAGGGTATACGATTGTATAATAATTGTTGATGTGACTTGTCATATACTCCTTATGGTGTCTCCAAGACGTAATCTACAAAAAAAAAACTATTGGATACTCCATTGTGCAAGCAAGATGTGTCATTTCTATATTTTTAAAACTG
This sequence comes from Conomelus anceps, assembly GCA_948455865.1. Lineage (NCBI taxonomy): Eukaryota > Metazoa > Arthropoda > Insecta > Hemiptera > Delphacidae > Conomelus > Conomelus anceps. The sequence goes on from OX418220.1 coordinate 8,956,261, forward strand.
AAATAAGTTTTTAAAGATAAAACATTTTGTTAGCTGCTGCCCTCACAGTAGAAGTACTTGAAATCATCTTGCATCTTCCATTTAAAGAGATGATTTTTGGTAAATTAACTAATTTTCGTTTGTATTGTGTGAATAATTAACTTATTAGCTGATAATATTTTGGTGTGAATTACATTACACAATACTGTAATCTATTTATTTTTCAGTTTTCAAGGTGTCTGACTTCAAAATGAAACTTTTATTGTTGATCGCTGTTCTAGCTGCTTTAACTATGGCAGCACCAATTGACAATGAAGAAGATGAATATGATTGGGAAAAATTCAAGGTTGGTTAAAATGAAATTCTAGGCACAAAATATTATCAATGCTCTATTCCTCAGATTCACAGTTTTCCAAAATGATTTGCTATTATAAGGCAGTCTGAAAAGATGACCAGAGTTTTTTTCAGAATTCGCTTCAAGATACAAATTTCTTTCATAAGCTATTTATTACACGTTATAGTTTGAAGTGACTGATAATAATTAAGGAAAACTGTCAAATATGCAGAAACAGAATTTATCAATCTCGGATTCCTTTAAGTACCATTAAGTTAGTTTATACTGAAGACTTCCACAATGGCAGATATTGACAATAGTACTGTTGTCAATATCCATCATTGCAGAAGTCTACAGTATAAATTAATAATGCTTGAAGGAACTCTAGATTAATAAATACACCTATTTATTGCTTTTTTCAAAAATTTTGTTCTATTTAATAATAAGTGTATGGATTTTATTGGTGGTGGGAACCAAACAGCTAGTTCCACCTCATCGTGTAAGCCACAGTTATGGAGAACACAGTGGACCTAGGCTGGTTCTAGACCTAAAAAAATCTAGGTTAGTTCCACACAGCCGGATAAGTGATAATTATGGTCTTGAAATTTGATACCCATGACGAACTACTTATACCACTAATAATTTATAAGTAATTGCAGTCAAATATGCAGTTAAATATGCAACTATGCAGTCAAATATTTGAGAAGGAAATTGAAATATTTTACTCACTGAGCAGATGGTCATTTCGGACCACGTGGGTACATCATTGGTGTTCAATATTTAATTTGCTACTCAAGTAGGCTACTTGACTGCATAGACATGCAATTACTTGTATATTATTAGTGATAATTCGGCTCTGAAAAATTGCGATGTTGCCAAATATGTTAGCATGCCAGCATCTGATAGTGGACGATCATTAAGTTCACAACAAAACTCATATCATGTTGCCTAGTCTAAAAGTCTGTCTACCAGTCATATGGTTCGTCACCGAAGTCAATTGTTTCCTTTGTTATTCAATTGTTTCAATTGTCTCCTATGCTGCAATTTCTTGAAGCCGCCTACTTTCATGGCATTAAGTAGAGTCTATTTTTAGAAGTTTGACCTTCATCTACACAGAACAACAAATTAACATCAATAAGAAAAGTAAAGCAAAATACTAGTAGCATTTGTTTCAACACAAATTGAAAGTTTGTTCTGTGATACATTCAGATACAAATCTGGTTGTGGCAGGTTTAACTACAATACAATTAAATTATGGTGAAACGCTACTTCAAACTTACATTTGAAAAATGAAATTCCGCTGGTACTTCAAGATGCTGATTCTATTGAACAACAATTTCTACTAAAATGATTAAATACATACAACAAAACTGTCTCAAAACTATTGCTATGAATAAGCAAGTATTATTCAAATGGAATTGCCAATTGAAAACAATTTTTTCCTTTCCTCAGATAAAATTCAATAGAAACTACACTGCTGAAGAAGATGTTTGGAGGAAGGCTATATTTGACGCTAATGTTGCTATGATCAAAGAGCATAATAAAAAATTCGCCAAACATGAAACAAGCTATGGAATGGCAGTGAATGATTTTTCAGACATGGTAAAGTATTTAAATCCAAATTATGACTAGTATAATATCAGCATTTTCTACACTCTATAGTAGACAATACTTCTATTATAGCTTATTGAACAGAATCAATAAACTGTTCATCCTGTGGAGATTGTACGTTAATCAATAAATGTGTAGTTTATGCTAATATCTAAGTTCTATGTTAATTTGTAGTTTATGACTATAATTCAGTGGTTGATATTCAATGTTGCTAAAAGTTTAAATATGCAGTGTATTACTATATTCATTGAAATGTATAAGTCTGTATTTTGAAAACTACTCTACTTATCTACCATAAGCATGCGGCTATCCTGAGACTTTGATCCTTATCTTCAAGGAAACTTTATAGCACTCAAGGAATCCCTTTCGGCGAAATTATGATGTTGAAGATCCATCTTGTTTCCACTTATTTGTATTAAATATTAAAAAAACACTTTTAAATGGAAATTGACTCACGTTATGGCGTGACGGCCGTTTCGCTGTGTTGTCTAGAGCATCATCAGACGACCCACAGTACACTCAACACAGTGCACTGTGTACTGTGGGTCGTCTGATGATGCTCTAGACAACACAGCGAAACGGCCGTCACGCCATAACGTGAGTCAATTTCCATTTAAAAGTGTTTTTAAAGTTTAGAATCCCTTTCACTTGAGTCCTTCAAGTGTATTATATTTGATTCATTCTTCATTTACTCAATTGCTTTAGAGCATTTCTAGAAAGCTATTACATTATTTTTATCTATTTTGTTTGAATTGTTATTAATTGCATTTTTTTAGATATTTCAAGGCTGATAATCAGTCTAATGTATTATATGTAGTGAACTCAGTATAAAGCGTGCAAGAAAGAGTTCTTTCCAATTATTATCTGTAAATTTCAATCAATTCAACTTTCCTGTAATTTTAGAGATACGGTATTGTAGCTGATGGTGATCAACAAAAATAATAAGCTGAGATTCATTTAGAATAGTCAGCTATGCACTTGAGGTAATTAATTTTTTGTTTTTTTGAACAGTAGTATCTATAATGTTCTACTTCATAAGGACCTGGAATAATGCCATTTTTTTTTCAGACTTTTGAAGAAATTAAGAAACATATGGGTTTTATATATAAACCTGTGAATATCACAATTAATGGGAGCAGACATGCAATCTAATCCATTATTTTGAAGAATGAAATTTTAGCACAAATACTGAGCAAGAAAATCATAAATAAATAATTCAAATATCCAATGTCTACAAATCTGCAATGACGTAGGCCTACTATTAATCTCATTAAGATGGAAATGTTGCCAACTTTTGACAATTTGTCTGCTTTTTCATGCTTTCACATGAATAATTGAGATTATATAACATCATAGATAAAAATGATAGTTTGTTATTGTTTCTTCTTACCCTCCCGAAAAGACTAATAAATTACCACTGATACACTAATAGTGATACATACCAGTTAACTACATAGAACCGAACAGAATAATGATTGATTGAAATTATAAAAAAATATATATTTTGAATTATCTATAAATAAATCTATAATTGAATTTTAAATAAAAATGATAATTCGTTATTGATTCTTTTTACCCACAAGAGAAGGCTAATAAACTACCACTGATATGTATCAGTTATAACTGCATAGAACCGAACAGAATAAATTATTGAATGAAATGATTACATATCACACCTATTGTGAGATTGTTTAGAAAAAATTATCATAGCTGGAGATTTATGGATACCTTTTATATTTTACAATAGAAGATTGAGTGTTTGTATAAATTCTCGAGTTTCTAGTTTACTTGGTTGCAATTCATGTACCGTAACATTTTTAATGTGATTGCAAAGCTTGTTCTACATTATTAATGTGCATTTCAATTTGGGGGTGTTTTGATGCAGGATGGAAACTCCCAATATAAATTATAATAATTTTATGGTTGGTTGAGTGTCAACACTCGATTGCTATAATACGAAATGTAGCGGCCACATAACTGGGCGAATAAAGTTGCTAATTATATATGGTGCATTTTGTTCAATTAGACAATACATTTGCTAAGTGCATTGCGAGATTGAACCTGGCACAAATCTGCCGTACTTCAAAATTATGTTTGATCAAATGAATTTGACATTGCTCTTATGAGCTCAGATAGTCATGTTGAGGTCGGAATTCATTTCTCCCATAACTGGAATATGGTTGTAATTTGCCATAAAAGACAGCAGACCGTTTTTGTAATCTGTGAAATAAGATAATTTTTATTTAAATATCAACAAGCAACTTATCTGAACTAGATAGACATAATTCAAGTAACATTAACTTGGGCCCGGCTGTATATTCTTGTACTGAAGTAGCTAATATTTTAGTCTTTATAAATTGTCGTGTACATATACTGCAACACCCCTACATGCATTATTCAATCTTTCATTACGAAATAGAGTGTATCACCTGGCAGAGCAATTTGAGTGATAATACTATTGATTTCAAAAAAGATTATGAAATTCCAATAGTATTGAAGTTTTTGAAACGCAAAATTGCCCTTAGCTCATCAATGTGACAAGTAAGGGATCGTATGTTAATGTGGGCAGCTTCAAATATCTTTTTATAGGGCCAAAGCCTGATAATATGTGGCCGTTATCGCTGTTATTGTGGAATGAGGGTGAGTGAGCTGGGTTGTCAGCCGGAATTGCAGACTAACATCAGAGAAATGCATGGGAATGACATGTAGGCTATAACTAGAATGACAATCTAAATAAAACAGTTTTAAACGCATGCATGTTCATAGACCATTAAAGGTTTGGTCTCCATATAAGGGTTTTTTATCAATTGAAGTTCAATTTTACACAAAAGATGCTAGCTCTAGTAGGTAGGCATATATGATGCAGCCGCTTGGTGGTCCATTGTAGACGTGTGTGGTTCCCAGTGGTAAGGAGTCTGCATGTTTTCATGATATTGCTGTAGGGCAGTGCGACTGTAACATGAGAAAAATCTACCAGAAACAATAGCTATAAAAGAGGAGTTTAGGTGCAATGTCCAAGATTCTGGAGAAAAAGATTTTATGATCTATCTTATGACTATGGATGAGATTTCATATAAATCGGGGAAGAGAGGAGATGGAACAAGAGACATAGAAAAAGAGTGATACTGGGCATGCCTTAGAGAAGAAGACAATATCTCTTTGAGGAAATCAAGTTGCTGTAGAATCCAGCTTCAGCATTTCAGATCATTTACTGACAAGAGTTTTGCAAATTCTTGGATTGATGATTATATAGTCATCAGGACATTTCAATCCCATCTTCCTACACCAATGATCTTGATCATGCATCAGCTGGTGTATTTTGTTGTTGAGACATGAAGCAGTCTCTCTCATAACTCTGTGACTCTTAAGAGGGACATATTTTTTTGAAAAGAAACAGTACATATATGGTTATTTATCAACTCAACATATAATTTCTATCATTATTATCAAAAATAGACTTCAATTCCAGATTGAGTGACTGGGGAAGGTACCGTATCTTTCTATGGCTCACAATAGCCTTTTTATCAGCAAATATCATTAGATCCAACTATATGTCTGAGGCAGAAGGAAGATAAATTGCTTGGAGAGGCATGCAGCATAGTCATGCCATTTACATAAAACATAATGGTCAATTAAATTTTGTCATGTGCATCAGGTACAAGCAGGTCGGTATTAAAGTCGCCCATAACAGCCACATGTTTGTAGGGCACCAACCTCTCCGTCATTCTTGTGCAATCGATCATTGAAAATAATGATCATAATTATAATCATCACTTGCAACAAGCCTGCTTGGAATAGTTGGTTTGAGCCAAGTCTCTGATACCAGAATGATATAGAAGTTGCAATAGGCCTATTATTATTGAAAGCACACCATCAGAACCATCACCATCAATATGGCATAGGAGGGATTGTGCATTCACATTGGCAACCTTCAGCCGATCAGGAAAAGACAAGACAGCATGCTCAACCAAATCACCAGATGACGCAAAATATCTTTGTGCATGGAATCTTGCCGCTACTGTTGGGTAAAAACATCAATTTATTGTAGTAGAGTCACAAGGGGAGTGAGAGAGATGCTGACGCTGACTGAGTCGGTAGGCGATGTGATTTGAAAAGCAAGCATACTGAACCACCTCCACCCCGCCCGCCTATTTCCCGACTCTTGAGTCCATGTGCACAAATATTGATTTACGCCATCTGTACTCAGCATGGCCCGACTTACATCGCTCTGAGAGGACATAAAGTGAAAGGAATCAGCCCAGCAAAGGCAAAAAGCTTCACAATCAAAAAAACATTTTTTTGTTTTGTTTGTAGATTACGTCTTGGAGACTTCAGTTAACAAGTAAAAGACAAGTCAAATCAACAATAATCTATATATATAAAAATGAATGTCTGTCTGTATGTATGCATGTATGTTCCCTATAGACTCCAAAACTACTTGACAGATCGGCATGAAACTTTGGGAAAATGTTGTCTGAATATTGGGGGATGGTTTCTGACCATAAATTTCAATAGGGGGGCTAATAACTATTATTAATTAATCCATTTTACAAATCTAACCTACCTTACTGAACTTGCCGGCCAAACAGCTTAAAGGAACAGCTGATAGAAGTCAACAGTTTTTAATCATATGGCAGGTTCCTTAGCGGCGTTATTTACGCTGTCTGGAACATTAAGACTTCGCATGTAGGCTACCGAGCAGTCGGAGCCTTGCAGTATGTAGGAAACATCATATGACTGGGTATGATGACGAAATGTAATTATGCCAGGTTGATGACAACTGTTAACCAATGCAGCAAGAAATCTGAAATGTATTCTCAGAGGTGGCGAATCTATATGAATAAAATTAGAGTTTTGTCTGTACATTTATCAGAATTATATATTTTTTGGTTATTTTTACGTTTTATACATTAAATAAGCCGAAAATAGTCTTATCTCAATTTCTGTCTGTCACGGCCACAAAGGCATTTTATGCGGCCTTCTCCTCAAAAATGAGAGCATTGATCTGGATTTTAGTTATTGAACAGTATTGAAAACATTATTGACAATGTCTTTAGCTATAAAAAACTAAATTAACTTTTTTTTAACAGAGTAATAAACGTTTAAAAACCCAAGTATTGTGCGATTTTGGATACATTTTACGCGGCCTTCTCCTGAAAACGAGAGCATCGATCGGGATTAAAGTTATTATTTATCAGTATAGAAAACCTTTTTGACAATGTCTTTAGCTATAAAAAACTAAATTAACTTTTCTTTTTAACAGAATAATAAACGTTTAAAACCCAAGTATTGTGCAATTTTGGATACATTTCTTCCAAGTTTTATTACCACATAAGAACAAATCACGTAATTTATGATGATATATCAATCAGCTGTTCTCAAATATTCTCTCTGATAACTGTCACTGAATTGTTTACGTTCTAAGTTGTTTACTAAGCTGCTAACAACTTCATGATCGTTGCTATCAAAAAATCCGAAACATATTTAGTCGTATTTCTAAACATAATCCATATGAAGGACGGGTAGCTGCTAGTAATAGAATAAAAAACCTAGCTTCTACCCTGATAGTTGTGGGAGGTTTAAATTTGAAATGTTCATTGAGAGGTGGTAAGGTCTTACTGTGTAATAAGAAAACAACAAAGGGGGCCTCTCTGATCAGCTGGAAGAGCCCTAGGACTAAATTCTTCCTTAATAGTCCTAGAAGGTTGAAATTTGAAATGTAACCTCAGTGGGAGGTGGCAAATTTTAAAATCAAGAATTTTTTATGAGAACGCAGCAACGCGCGTTGAGCCAGCTAGTTATTACCTATTATACAATCGTATACACTAAATAGTTACCATAGTTACTATATCAATAGTTGAGATGAGGCTTAATTTTGATGTGAAAGGAACTCTTGTGCACTATAAAAAGCTTTATCAACTAAACATTTTTTCAATTGTTTTTTAAATATTTCTATATTTTGAAGACTCTTTAAAAACTGCAGTAGCTTGTTGTAGAGTTTCCTATCAATATAACTAGGTTTTTGTTTGAATACGCTACTATTTTTTCTCACCAAGTGGTAAAATCTCCTCAGTTTCTTGTATTATAATCGTGTATGTCAAGATTTTGGTTAATATCACTCTTTTTCACATATAAAGTAGCTTTATTAACATATAAAGCTGTTAGGAGACCAAGTATTTTGAACAACGGCCTACATGAATCTAATCTATTTACTCTTTCCATACACCTAACAGCTTCCTTTTGGATCTTTCTTTGGATGTTTTGTTTTGAAGAATTGCCCCATACTAAGTTAGCATACCTAATAATGTGACAGTAAGAGCCCATAGTAAGCTGCAAAAAGTAACCTCTATTGTCATTTAATCTAGCAAGCTGTTGCAGGACAAAATATTCACCAGGACATAAAATTTATACCAGAAAGCACACATACAACAAACACACAGACACACAATAAAAAAAAGAGAAAAGAAAAAGGGAAAAACACAAAAAGGAATGTACCAATAACACTGCGCAAAGAGATAAGTTATTCCACAGCAGAGCTGAATTTTATAAAAGTAAAGATCTATGAGAAAATTACTATAGATAGCACAAGAGTAGTGAGGATAGTGAAGTTCAACAGATGATAAGAATAATGAGGAAAGAAAAAGTGGTCAAGAAAGTTTGATAATATAATTATTTAGTTTTATATAATTTTCCATTACTGTGCATTATATGTGAATGGCCACAAAATGTTTGTTTTTAACAGATTGATTTCTGCAAATTTCATATTTGATATCTAGAGAGTTCAGACACTGCTTACTGTTTGTATTTATAAATATAATCGATAAATTATTTAAGTCAGACTTATGTTGAATTTCCATCAGCAACAAACCGCCAAAGATACAGTTGCGAATAGTGAGTATCGACCTGTATCTGTTGCAAGCCATATTTGCTGATTGTTCACGCAGTCTAACATACACTCAAAAAATGTATGGAAGAAAGGTTAAAAAAAACATTATTTATGTTACAATATTGGTTAAATTGGTTCTTAATTTCACAAAATACAATATAATTTATGAAATCAATATATTCTTCAGGGGTTTCACTCAAGAGTAGGGAATCCTCTTTATTTGACCAAGAAAAGTTATGTTATTAAGAAAATAAATCTTCTCTTTTATTTAGATATTGATACGATAAGATATATTTACATCCAAAAAACATTCGGTATAAACCAAACGGAGGATGAGTCAACACATTAAAAAAAAACACAGATATATTATAGTAATAATTTGTAAAATTATTCTTCAAGAAACTCTAAAATTGAGTAATATGCCCTATCCATCAGCAGATTCCTCAATAATCCTCTGAAATGCTTAATGTTATCTGAATCTTTAATATTTTGTGGGAGCAAGTTATAAATTTTTGGCCCAATGTACTGAGGGGATTTTTTAAACAAGCTAGTCCTGTGAACCGCCATCGATAGTAACGCTGAGTGTCGAGTGTTATAATATTGGAACTCATTATAACGCTTAAATTTACCTACGTTTTTGTGGATGTGGGTACAGAGTTCTATAAAGTACAGTGATGGCTGTGTGAGTATTTGACCTCTGCGTAAGAGTACATGACAAAGAAATCTTGGTGGTTTCCCAAAAATTATTCTCATCACTTTCTTCTGCACTTTAAAACCCTTCTCTGCACATCTGGATCCTTCCCAGACCATGATACCATATTTGAGGCATGGGAAGAGATAGCCATAATAAACTGGCAGGAGTGAATTGAAACTCAAGTTGCTCTTAAGCACTCGCAAAGAAAAAGAACTGGAGCTGATCCTGGAGCATAGTCTTTCCGCATGTGCTGACCACTCCAGCCGTCCATCAAATAGCATACCCAAGAACTCAACAGTATGGCACCACTGCATTACCTACCAGTATGCTCTTATCAAGAGTTTGAACTTTCAATTTATGAGTTCAACATACATTTTTTCACAGGTGTTTGCAATCTCAAAATATAGGCTACAGATTACATTATTTAATCAACTGAAGGAGAACAATTGATGTGAAGCAGCTATGTGTTATGGAATTAATTATTATTTAAAGCGCAGTATAGATCTCATGAGTTATCTGTTCCTGGATTTCTTGTTCCATGACGAACAGCGTTAATATTAACTTTTTAAGTGAATTCAACAACTTGCAGTCAAATTTTATTAAGAATAAGTAGAATTTACTTACTCTGTAGGCCGAACGTTTTCGAATCTTGGAGATCCATTTTCCGAGGCTCTAATAAATTATGATAAATACTTAATAAAAATTTGACTGCAAGTCATTGAATTCACTTAAAAAGTTGAAAATTATCTGTTATATTGCCCAACAATATTATTCATATAATGGATTGATTGAACGGCTTTCTATGCTCAACTTGTTTACATTATAGACGCTCTGCAATCCTAAAGCTGAATAATTCAATAGCAGATGATGTGTTATTCATACTTTCAAAATAAGGCATCTCCTTTATCGGCTATTCATTAGAGACAGATTAGATAATTTATTAGAAACTCATTAAAGCTCGCTCGTTTGGTAAAATTTATTGTCAAGTGAGTTTAAACGAATTTTAACTATTTTGCTACACGATAAACTGTTTTATTACAACAGATTTTGAAGGCCATTGCTATTTCCCTGTATTGCTTGAGAAACTGATTTCCACGTTTTAAATCTTCGAGTATAATAATAATAATTGGTTAATGGCCTTGACGACATAAGATTATATTCCTTTGTGTACTGAACAGTTTCTGAGATGTGAGAAGTGATTATTTCTCTACACAGCAGTCTCAATATTGGTTGTTCAGTCAAACATTTCATTACATACGTCCACAGAGAGTTACCGAATGTGTGCAATTTACTCAACTGGTTATCATTGCTTGAATCACTGAGGTGAATTTATCAATACTCTTTATAATTAACAAACTATAGAAACTTTATTATCAAGATAACAAACTTTTACAAATTCAAATCGAGTAGCTCTATTCAACTACTTGTCAATTTTTCAGTTTTCCTTAAATAAAATTTAACTGTACTAAACCATTATTTTTCACCATTTCTCAATTGAAATCTTTTAACAAATCAACTTCTCTGTCAAATTATCAAGCATGTGCAGTTCATAATTTTTCTTTGGAAAATCCAAATTTATTGTAGTTATAAGTTCATAAAACTCTTTTTCTGAAATTATAGGAACCCTTTACAGATTAATATATTACTGTAATGTCATCTACTAGACTACTCGATCGAGCTGAAGCCTATAGTTGATTGTTACAATTTTTTGGTTCTTGGTTACAATTTGTTTGGCATCTCATCAATCAATATAAATGAAATTAGAGTTTTGTCTGTACATTTATCAGAATTGTATATTTTTTGGTTATTTTTACGTTTTATACATTAAATAAGCCGAAAATAGTCTTATCTCACTTTCTGTCTGTCTGTCTGTCTGTCTGTCTGTCACGGCCCCAAAGGCAATTTATGCGGCCTTCTCCTCAAAAACGAGAGCATCGATCGGGATTTTAGTTATCGAACAGTATTGAACACTTTATTGACAATGTCTTTAGCTATAAAAAACTAAATTAACTTTTTTTTTAACAGAATAATAAACGTTTAAAAACCAAGTATTGTGCTATTTCGGATACATTTCTCTAAGTTTTATTACCACATAAGAACAAATCACGTAATTTATCATGACTAGCAGCTACCTGTCCTTCGTACAGATTATGTTTAGAAATATGACTGAATATGTTTCGGCTTTTCTTATAGCAAAGATCATGAAGTTGTTAGCAGCTTAGTAAACAACTTTGAACATAAACAATTCAGTGACAGTTATCAGAGAGAATATTTGAGAACAGCTGATTGATATATCATGATAAATTACGTGATTTCTTCTTATGTGGTAATAATAGTGCTACCAGGCGAATTCTCAAGAGCCTAGCACAAACCGCACCTTCCTAAAATGTTAATTTTTGTTTTGATAAATTGAAATTAGAAAATTTTGTTTTTTTTCAACAAAGAAATAATTGATGAAACATATTAGATGAGCTTTGATTCACCAGTCATATGTTCCCTAAAAGACTGCAATACTCAGACTACACAATACACTTATAATTCTCACGTTTAAGAAAAATTAAAAGATCTAAACTCAGTATTAAATCCAGAAACCAACTCTGATTTTCTTTGATGTTTAATAAATCTGTAAATGCAGTAAAAGAGCTCTGTCAGCTGGAATATACACTATAATAATGAAGGAGTTACAGGAGAAGGAGTTTCTTCTCCGCTGAAACGGGGCAAATAATTTTATATAAAACAGAACTTAACCTTGATTCCAAGGCACCAAGTATGCAGACAGTGTAAATGCCGCGAAGGGCCCACCATTTATATTTGAGAACAGCTGATTGATAAATTATGTGATATTTTCTTATGTGGTAATAAAACTCAGAAGAAATGTATCCAAAATCGCAGAATACTTGGTTTTTAAACGTTTATAATTCTGTTAAAAAAAGTCAATTTAGTTTTTTATAGCTAAAGACATTGTCAAAAAGGTTTTCAATACTGATAAATAACTTTAATCCCGATCGATGCTCTTGTTTTTCAGGAGAAGGCCATGTAAAGTGTATCCGAAATCTCACAACACTTGGTTTTTAAACGTTTATTATTCTGTTAAAAAAAATTAATTTAGTTTTTTATAGCTAAGGACATTGTCAATAATGTTTTCAATACTGTTCAATAACTAAAATCCCGATCGATGCTCTCGTTTTTGAGGAGAAGGCCGCGTAAAATGCCTTTGGGGCCGTGACAGACAGACGGGCAGACAGAAAGTGAGATAAGACTATTTTCGGCTAATTTAATGTATAAAATGTAAAAATAACCAAAAAATATATAATTCTGATAAATGTACAGAAAAAACTCTAATTTTATTTTATTTTATTTTTATTTTAATCAAAGTGAATATACACTATAATAATGAAGGAGTTACAGGAGAAGGAGTTTCTTCTCCGCTGAAACGGGGCAAATAATTTTATATAAAACAGAACTTAACCTTGATTCCAAGGCACCAAGTCTGCAGACAGCGAAGGGCCCACCATTTATATTTGAGAACAGCTGATTGATAAATTATGTGATTTTTTTCTTATGTGGTAATAAAACTCAGAAGAAATGTATCCAAAATCGCAGAATACTTGGTTTTTAAACATTTATAATTCTGTTAAAAAAAAGTCAATTTAGTTTTTTATAGCTAAAGACATTGTCAAAAAGGTTTTCAATACTGATAAATAACTTTAATCCCGATTGATGCTCTTGTTTTTCAGGAGAAGGCCATGTAAAATGTATCCGAAATCTCACAACACTTGGTTTTTAAATGTTTATTATTCTGTTAAAAAAAATTAATTTAGTTTTTTATAGCTAAGGACATTGTCAATAATGTTTTCAATACTGTTCAATAACTAAAATCCCGATCGATCCTCTCGTTTTTGAGGAGAAGGCCGCGTAAAATGCCTTTGGGGCCGTGACAGACAGACGGGCAGACAGAAAGTGAGATAAGACTATTTTCGGCTAATTTAATGTATAAAATGTAAAAATAACCAAAAAATATATAATTCTGATAAATGTACAGAAAAAACTCTAATTTTATTTATATAGATATATCAAACAGCTGTTCTCAAATATAATCTGAATGGTGGGCCCTTCGTGGCGTTATTTACGCTGTCTGCAGTCTTGTGTAGTCAGAGCATTGCAGTCTTTTAGGAAACATATGACTGGTGAATCAAAGCTCATCCTATGTTTCATCAAACATATGACTGGTGAATCAAAGCTCATCCAATGTTTCATCAACATTTTTTTTGTTGAAAAAAAAACAAAATTTTCTAATTTCAATTTATCAAAACAAAATTTTCTAATTTCAATTTATCAAAACAAAAATTAACATTTTAGGAAGGTGCGATTTGTGCTAGGTTCTTGGGAATTTGCCAGGTAGCACTATTATTACCACATAAGAACAAATCACGTAATTTATCATGATATATCAATCATCTGTTCTCAAATATTCTCTCTGATAACTGTCATTGAATTGTTTACGTTCAAAGTTGTTTACTAAGCTGCTAACAACTTCATGATCGTTGCTATCAAAAAAGCCGAAACATATTAATTTAGTCATATTTCTAAACATAATCCGTATGAAGGACGGGTAGCTGCTGGTGTATGAATACAGATGACTTAGGGGTATTTCTCTCATTAACGAAATTATTTGAGTGTCACATGTTGCAAGACACATATGCTGTTAGATTAGAGATAGACTAGTCTAGACATGCTAAAGCGCTTTATTGGAATACAACTTTTCGTTGGTAAAGAATAAATGATTGGAAAGTCTTCATAATATGAAGGTCATACTAAATTTGTATTTGCTTTCTAGTTTTTTAAAAATAATTTTATTAGTAAAATATTTTACAAATAGTTTATTAGTTTAAATTATTTTATTATAATAATTTTAATATTTTATAATTTTATTCTAATTTTTTATTTTTTTAAATTTTTTTTTTATATGTACTGGTACCTAATAATCAACATAATTAATACTTCATAATTATTAACAATCATACTATAATAATTATTATTTTATTTTACTAGTAGTACTAGTTATAATCTGGTAAGTACTCCTGCTGTAGAATCTTAAAAAGCTCTTGCATATTATTACTATTTTGTGATTAACTTGAATCAAGTTAGAGAGATGAATTGTGAAAAATACTTCAAACATAATAGAAGTCACTTTTTAATTTTTGAAAACGACATTCAACTTGGGCCTATGCCATTTTATTACCATATTGTTTTAAAAGCAGGTCTATGCCTACTATAATGTGTCAACTTTGGTGATTGATACACATAATTATAGTCGTTTTTTGATGACATTTTCCATTTTTCAATAAAAAGGAACTTTTTTGAAGCAAAAAACCCTCGTGTGGGTTTTTCACAGCACCCAGCAATCAATACTCACTAGTATATAATCACCATGGCAAAATCGAACATTATAGATTAAAGCATATGAATATCATAAGTTATCCCACAGAATTTGTTCGAGTAGATTTTGCGCTGGTGATCACACAACGTCCTCTATCCTGGCGCAAATAGAAACGCAGGGTGATTTATAAGAAATGCAAAACTACATTAGTGTCGTATTTAGAGCTCCCGCGGTCCTAGATGGTTGCGACCCCCTACCCCAGCAAGGCACTAAATATCTGTCGAGAGCCAAATCCAAGGTTGGAAAATTTGGTTGAAGAACTGAGCTATTTTTTGTCACTGCCAAAAAATAAAAGGAATATTTGTTTTTATTTTTTTGAGAAGAAAAATTTCAATTTGAGTAGTACAAATCCTGACTTTCTTTGATTTTTGCCAATCGTACTTATCTGTGAGCTGGTTGTCCCATTGGGTACTTGAACCAGTGGCGTAACGTTTTCCAATTGGGCCCCCCCGCAACCGATTTTCCGGGCCCCTCTCCTCAAAATCATATAAATATCCCCCCTCTCCCTTGTCCCCCTCCCATAAAAACTTGTATGATTTTTATTGGGCAGTTATAATTATGTAAGAGCAAAACACCTTTTTATCTAAGAATATTTAAAAATCCAATCATGTTTCAAGGGGGGGCTAGGCTAGTCTAATGATTTTGGCTGTAGCCTACGGGCTCCTGAAAGATGAAAATAGTTGAGTGTTGATTATGTTATAAATAATTATCTAATATTAAAACTGACACTGTATTTCACTTTTATATACTGTATTGTTTTACTCACTTATATTGGAGATGCTTGAGGGATGCATTTCACTTCTGAAAAAAAGCTTCGTCAGCTTTGTCACTTTTCAGAAGTGAAATGCATCCCTCAAGCATCTCCAATATAAGTGAGTAAAACAATACAGTATATAAAAGTGAAATACAGTGTCAGTTTTAATATTAGATTGTTCATTAAGTATTTCGTCATGGAAAACATCACAGATAAATAATTAATCTTGAAACCTAGAAACCTTGAAATTGATGTCTTCCATAGGATCCACATTCACATCCTCCTTGTTAGCACCTTCTCTCCTTTTCCCAGAAAATGTGTTCTCTCAGAATTCGCCTCGTTTGCAGACACGGACACAGGTTAAAATTTGAAAAAAGGGCATTTTATCTAAATTACCGCGAAATTACTAAATCAGGAAAAGAGAAAGAAATTAAGAAATTTATTCTTAAGAGGCAGAAGAGAGAAAACGTAAACTACTTAGGCCTATACACATATACAGTACTTGATCCTATATTATAAGAAAAAAATTCAACTGTGTTAGGAAAACTGAAACAATTGGACCAAAACTATTATTTATATACTTATTCTGTACAATAATCACGTAATTTATCCGATATATCAAGGGTATAAATATTCCTTCTGAACATTGTTTAAAAATGTACTAGTCGATAAAAAATAGAAATAACTAAAACATGACTGTACAACATCACAATACCATAAACGCAGCATGTTGAAAAATAGAATAGCAATGAAAAAAAATGGCACTCCAAATAATAAACTCACGATCACGAACTCAATTAATATACATCCGGTTTACTCTAGGCCAATTTATCGGACACGTGTAGGGCTACATGCATCTAACTGGACGATTCAAAAGAGACTGAATTCAAATTCTGTATGAAGAAAAATATTGACTTTATTTCTACACAACCTTCCACTTTCCATTACATCACAATATTATGCTAATATACATTGAGGAATTCTATGGGAAAATAATATTAATTTCCTCTAATATTTGCACTTTGTAGACATGATTTGTGGCAGTCTAGATAAGTTTGTTTGAAGATTGTTTTGTCCTCGGTATGTCTCCATTTCCATTTTCTGAAGTCACAACATCCTGCTTCTGAATTCCTTCACTAAAGCTATTTGCGAATTGATAAAGTAAACAATAAACCTGACAATAATTAGCCAATTCATTCTTCTTCCTTCAGTAATTCAGTTTTATTTCTTTTGAAAAAAAAAATATATATATCAGTCTGAAAACGGACCATTTCTTGAAAAAATATATTTTCATTCCGGGCCCCCTTATAGCCCGGGCCCCCCCCCGCGCCACGGGGTCTGTGGGGGTGTACGTTACGCCACTGACTTGAACTACTATAATAGCTATTTGTGTAACTATAGTGTGAAGGATCGTTTTTCTGCATCGAAAGAAACAGTTTTTTTCACGAGCTGAAGGCGAGTGAAAAAGGTTTCTTGAGTGCAGAAACAATACTTTGTGCTCAAATTACACATTAAATTTTTCCTACAGTAATGTATAAAGTAATTCAAACAGAACAAAACAGGGCATACATAACCTGAAAATTCCTCACATAACCTATCTTTGAATCAAATTGATTTCATCAACAACAACTACAACAACTATTCACAGCTGAAGCAGAGTAGCCAACCTATTTTTGAATGCAGAATAGGGAACCTGCATATTACATGCTCACTATTTTGTGTTGTTAGGTTGCAAATTTGGAAAAGTACTTTTCTGCACTGTAATTTACTTTCCCGCACTGTTGCAGTAATAGACTATTTTGCGTGCTACAGTTAGTGGAAAAAAACACACTTTTTTGGTTCACTGTAGGAAAATAGTTATTTATGTATTAAGAGCGTGAAGTGTGACTTTATTACTCGAGCCAAAACATTCACTGTGTGACACAAATAGTGGAGCACATTAATTTTGTGAGAGCAATAATGAAGCTTCATGTGCGAATTGCATACAATATTTTTCCTACAACTGCAGTTCTGGATTCCAACACAATAAAAGCTTGCAGTTTGTAACATCACAGACCATGTGCTGATTTGGTTAGCGTTCGCCATTTTTGAGGTTATGAGAATTCACAGATTCCATGATCCACCAATGAGAAGACATCAAAATCAAAACAGAAGCGTAAAGAAAACAGCTGGCGAGTGTAAAGTACTTTACTGCTTGTGGAGCAGTGAATAGGTATTTTACAATTAGTTTTCACTATGTAAAGAATGACTTTACAAGCAGTTGTAGGAAATAGTATATTTCGCACCTAGGGCCGAAAATGTGTGTTTGCCGGCTCGAGATCGCGGTTTTCAAGTTCGAGACGAAGTCGAGAACTTGAAGCGTTTGAGAGCCGGCAAAACATTTTTGCCCGTGTTGCGAACGCTATTTTTCACCACACCACAAAAAAAAACAAAACAACAAGTTGGAAATTTTGAAAGCGAAATTTTAAGGCTATGGTACTTGCAAGAATACAAGGAACGGCTATCACCTCTTTATCAAACCTACAGCGCTCTGGGTGGGCATTTTGTCAACTACTACAACTGTACGCCAAAAGGTTAGTTGGTTAGGTTTTTTGTTGTTATTCCTGTTCCTGATTCAAAACCTTTGTTCAGTCACGACCGCTCAAGACTGCGCTTGGATGGGTGACCGTGCTTCAATGACTTGATGTTACAAGCTTTATTATCACTTACCCGGTGGTTCGGAACCCACCTAAAATAGTAGGTCCACCATGTTCCCCGTAACATGGCACAAACGGCAAGGTGGAACTACCCGTAAGGGTCTCCCCACCATTAAAAGCCATACGCTTATTATTATTATTATTCAAAACCTGCATAAAAAACCTAACCAACTAACCTTTCTATACCAACAGTAACCTTTACCAACAGTTGCAGTAGTAGAAAAATTCCTAAAAACAAAAAACCTAACCAACCAAGAGAGGTTAGCAACAGTTGTAGTAGTTCACAAAATTCCCACCCAGAGCTCTGTAGGTTGAATAAAAAGGTTTGATATCAAAACTACAAAATATTACATATTAAGTTATAAAAAGTGATCATTTTTGACATTTTAAATACTACGTACATATTAAATTATAAAAAATAAACATTTATTGATGGTTTAAATCTTTTTGTTTTACATAAAAGTTGGAAGGATTCATTTTTACCAAAGACATTGTAATACTATACTAGACCCACTCATAGCGCTAGTGTAGCACTCCAAATTGAACGGTCTGTAGTCGGCCATATTGGCGTCAACATCGTTTGCTTATGTTTGCGATGAATATTGTATTATTAGTTCAACGACTCATTAAATTTATATAATAAATTCACATTCTTGAAGAGATTTACCTTCAAAACCACATCTTTCAAATTACAAAAGCAGTTGTGGACTTGTACCTGAAAGTTAAACTTAACCACATTTAGCGAAGTCAAAGAATAGTTTTCATTGCATAAGGAATCTATCAGGCAGCATTGCAATAAGACAGTACTGTTCATGAATCAGTAAATTGTATTTAATACCTTTTTAGGATCAATCAAACAGTGGTTTTAGTCTCTTCAAATTCTATACTTAACAATGTTTTTTTCTATTTGATCTAAATCATTAGTTATACAACAAAATATTGAAGCATTCTCAATTAACTGGTCTTGTACAGCCCATTATAGCCTTGTTTAATTTTATAAATTATTTGTGATAAGCGATCATGGCCAAGCCAAGCACTTGAATAGTCTCTCTACTACCTTGGGTTTCATTTATTCCAAAATTATCCAATCTATAAATAATAGAAATCACGCCTAAAATAATATTATAGATGAAAAAATTAAATTATTGTGCCTTGAGTCAGTCAAACTAGAGTCTTAGAATTGAAAGCTGTGTTCATAAAATATTATGCATAATAATAATATTATTTTGGGCCATGTTCTATTTTTAGTGTGTAGCCTATAGGCCTACACTAAAGTTTTATATGTAGACTCAAATTTTAATTGAATTGTCAAAAGTAGTCACCTCTGGTCCTTTTCAATTGAATTATTATAATTCATTAAAACTTCGCCATTTGTCACAATTTCCAAAAGAGTTATATGGAAATTTGTTAATTAGTTGCAATAAATATAGTTCTAATAGCTAAATACGGTAGTGCATGAATATTTTCGAGTTTCAAGTTTCATTTCTTGTAGATATTACATATTATTATGCATTAGTTACCAATTTTATGTTATGACTAGCTATTGTGCCCGTCCTTCGTACGGATTATGTTTAGAAATAAGACTTTCAAATAAGAATTTCGGCTTTTTTGATAGCAACGATCATGAAGTTGTTAGCAGCTTAGGTCCCGTTCATACAATACAGTTTTTTTGCGGTACGGTTTTTTTACTGTACGGCGTCAACTGTACTGTGATGTTCACACGGTCCGGCTTTGCTGCTTATCTTATTGCTGTGCTCTCCTCCTTCTTCCATTGCGCTTCCAGTTCAGTTTTATTTATTCCAGTCCAGGATTTTTTTATTTGTGTAAGATTTTTTTAAATAAGTTTCTTACTGAAGGTTTCTCTTAAATTTTGATCAAAGTATACGCAAATTCTGGTTTCAATATTCCACACATTTTTCTCTCATTATTTTTATATTAATCTTAAGTCTTGTCCCACAAGGCGGGTCTCTCATATATTAGAGCAATTAAATTTTCACAACTAATATCTTCCACTTCTGGACACTGGAATTCACTAATAAGAAGATCAATGCTGAAGAATATCAATGAAGAAGATCAATGCTGACGATCTGAAGACTGCTTCCAGTGTAATAAGCGTATCGTTTGAACATATCCATTACCGGTACAATACATGTGCCACCGGATACGGATAGTTATTTTGCGGTACAGCTGATTTTAGTGATACAGTTTTCGAAGACAAAACCGAATGTAGAAATCGGCTAGAACAGCTTTTTTTACTGGATCCAGTCGAAACAGTATTGTGTGAACATACAATATGAAATTTACATGCAAACGAAGGACTGCAAAATAACTGATACAGCTAATTTACTGTACCGCACAAGAACTGTATCGTGTGAACGGGCCCTTAGTAAACAACTTAGAATGTAAACAATTTAGTGAGAGGCATGAGAGAGAATATTTTTTGAGAACAGCTGATTGATATATCATGATAAATTACGTGATTTTTTATTGTGGTAATAATAGTGCTACCTGGCGAATTCCCAAGAGCCTGGCACAAACCGAACCTTCCTAAAATGTTAATTTTTGTTTCGATAAATTGAAATTAGAAAATTTTGTTTTTTTCAACAAAGAAATAATTGATAAAACATAAGATGAGCTTTAATTCACCAGACATATGTTTCCTAAAAGACTGCAATGCTCCGACTACACAAGTCTGCTGACAGCGTAAATAACGCCGCGAAGGGCCCACCATTTATATTTGAGAACAGCTGATTGATATATCATGATAAATTACATGATTTGTTCTTATTCTTATGTGGTAATAAAACTTGGAAGAAATGTATCCAAAATCGCACAATACTTGGTTTTTAAACGTTTATTATTCTGTTGAAAAAAAAGTTAATTTAGTTTTTTATAGCTAAAGACATTGTCAATAATGTTTTCAATACTGTTCAATAACTAAAATCCCGATCGATGCTCTCGTTTTTGAGGAGAAGGCCGCGTAAAATGTATCCAAAATCGCACAGTACTTGGTTTTTAAACGTTTATTACTCTGTTAAAAAAAAAGTTAATTTAGTTTTTTATAGCTAAAGACATTGTCAATAATGTTTTCAATACTGTTCAATAACTAAAATCCCGATCGATGCTCTCGTTTTTGAGGAGAAGGCCGCGAAAAATACCTTTGCGGCCGTGACAGACAGACAGACAGACAGACAGACAGACAGACAGACAGACAGACAGACAGACAGAAAGTGAGATAAGACTATTTTCGGCTTATTTAATGTATAAAACGTAAAAATAACCAAAAAATATACAATTCTGATAAATGTACAGACAAAACTCTAATTTTATTTATATAGATTTATTGGTATTCAATTATTATCAGTCTGTTTAAGTACTTCCTTCTACTTATTTTAGCATGATTAATACACAAATCTAAAATAATCTCATTTATTGAAATCTATCTTTGGTGGTGATTGGTCATGCGGTGAGCGTGATGTTCAGTCACGACCACTCAAGACTGCGCTTGGATGGGTGACCGTGCTTCAATGACTTGATGTTACAAGCTTTATTATCACTTACCCGGTGGTTCGGAACCCACCTAAAATAGTAGGTCCACCATGTTCCCTGTAACATGGCACAAACGGCGAGGTGGAACTACCCGTAAGGGTCTCCCCACCATTAAAAGCCATATGCTTATTATTATTATTATTATTATTATTATCTTTGAAATCCCATTTACCCACAGTAATGTCAATATTATATTATATAAGAGTACATTAAATTATTTGTTCAAATTGTAATTTTAGGTTTATTTACTTGGTCATAAATCTATCATCATTTTATACTTAAAATTTTATTTTAAGTTAGTGTCAGTTTTACTCGTAGATCTTAATGAACTGCATTATTGTTTTATTACAATTTATAATCAAGTTTTCTGTATAAGTAATGGAAATGTTTTTACTGTGTTGATTGATTTTCATAGGTTTAATATTGTGATTAAATTAGTAGTTTACTACATAAAAAATGTAGAACTGGTAAGCTTATTGTAAGATAATAATAATTATTATACATTCATGTAAATCTCAACTCATTTGCAGGAATATAAGAGTAATTTATTGTTTTCTTCATTAACAAGACAATATAACTGAAAAACCAATCAATTTTAATTAACATGAGGCCTAAATTTAATGTGCAAAAATCCTACAATTACAATATTTTACAGAATCGTTTATTCCCAATTGAGTTAATTAGCATTCTGACTAAATAAATTTGTCAGGCGTCATAGTTGGCGATATATTCAAGTAGCTCACACAGTTTGTGTCTCTGTTGAAAATATTACTTGGAATTCATTTAGAACAGTGCAGTCATCATAATATTTACGTTTTTAATGATTTTAGACTGGTTTTCATCAAGATAATAATATAAAATGCGTTTTCTAAGAACACTTATTCACAACTCTACATAGTTGCATACACTAACTAGCCTTAAAATTCAAAAAGGGCGCGTGAAGTTGATGCCAATATGTCCGCCAATGCTCTGTTCAATTTGCATTGGGCGACGACTGAGAATCACATACAGTTGTAGGGCCTTGATTTTTACAATCATGACTGCTGTATCCAGACACGATCAGCTGTCATTCAAGGTCATTTTCTTTTCCGCCCTAGGGCGGTAAACGTTTACAGACCTCGTCGGAAACCAAACACTTTCAGCCTCCATATGAAGCACGAAAAACAGCTCATTATGTCCTAGTGTGGCGAAATAGTATATCAAATCAAGTTCATCAAACTATTCTTATGCATAAAGAATTGATTTATTATTTGTTAATTTTTTATTGAATAGTGCCGTAGGTGGGAGAAATGGGGGAATACTTCTATTTTTCACTGTTGTTAAGACTCCTATATGGGTGCTTGCAAAGTGGAGCATCCAAGACCTGCGGATAATAATCATAATCACCAAATTGAACATGTGCTACTAAATTGTTGTATTCACATTACTCCAATCTATTATACACCATTCCATATAGCATGTGTGGTGATTATCAGCAAGTATGGTACAGTACCTAGTTATATTGGTAGGAAACTCTTCAAGCTACCGCAATTTTTAAAGAGTCTTGAAAATATAGAAATATTTTAAAAACAATTTAAAAAATATTTAGTTGCTGAAGCTCTTTATAGTGTACAAGAGTTCTTTTCTTATCAAAATTAAGCATCACCTCAACTAATTGATATGGTAATTAATTATGGTAACTAGGGTATACGATTGTATAATAATTGTTGATGTGACTTGTCATATACTCCTTATGGTGTCTCCAAGACGTAATCTACAAAAAAAAAAAACTATTGGATACTCCAATTTGCAAGCAAGATGTGTCATTTCTATATTTTTAAAACTGAAATAAGTTTTTAAAGATAAAACATTTTGTTAGCTGCTGCCCTCACAGTAGAAGTACTTGAAATCATCTTGTATCTTCCATTTAAAGAGATGATTTTTGGTAAATTAACTAATTTTCGTTTGTATTGTGTGAATAATTAACTTATTAGCTGATAATATTTTGGTGTGAATTACATTACACAATACTGTAATCTATTTATTTTTCAGTTTTCAAGGTGTCTGACTTCAAAATGAAACTTTTATTGTTGATCGCTGTTCTTGCTGCTTTAACTATGGCAGCACCAATTGACAATGAAGAAGATGAATATGATTGGGAAAAATTCAAGGTTGGTTAAAATGAAATTCTAGGCACAAAATATTATCAATGCTCTATTCCTCAGATTCACAGTTTTCCAAAATGATTTGCTATTATAAGGCAGTCTGAAAAGATAACCAGAGTTTTTTTCAGAATTCGCTTCAAGATATAAATTTCTTTCATAAGCTATTTATTACACATTATAGTTTGAAGTGACTGATAATAATTAAGGAAAACTGTCAAATATGCAGAAACAGAATTTATCAATCTCGGATTCCTTTAAGTACCATTAAGTTAGTTTATACTGAAGACTTCCACAATGGCAGATATTGACAATAGTACTGTTGTCAATATCCATCATTGCAGAAGTCTACAGTATAAATTAATAATGCTTGAAGGAACTCTAGATTAATAAATACACCTATTTATTGCTTTTTTCAAAAATTTTGTTCTATTTAATAATAAGTGTATGGATTTTATTGGTGGTGGGAACCAAACAGCTAGTTCCACCTCATCGTGTAAGCCACAGTTATGGAGAACACAGTGGACCTAGGCTGGTTCTAGACCTAAAAAAATCTAGGTTAGTTCCACACAGCCGGATAAGTGATAATTATGGTCTTGAAATTTGATACCCATGACGAACTACTTATACCACTAATAATTTATAAGTAATTGCAGTCAAATATGCAGTTAAATATGCAACTATGCAGTCAAATATTTGAGAAGGAAATTGAAATATTTTACTCACTGAGCAGATGGTCATTTCGGACCATGTGGGTACATCATTGGTGTTCAATATTTAATTTGCTACTCAAGTAGGCTACTTGACTGCATAGACATGCAATTACTTGTATATTATTAGTGATAATTCGGCTCTGAAAAATTGCGATGTTGCCAAATATGTTAGCATGCCAGCATCTGATAGTGGACAATCATTAAGTTCACAACAAAACTCATATCATGTTGCCTAGTCTAAAAGTCTGTCTACCAGTCATATGGTTCGTCACCGAAGTCAGTTGTTTCCTTTGTTATTCAATTGTTTCAATTGTCTCCTATGCTGCAATTTCTTGAAGCCGCCTACTTTCATGGCATTAAGTAGAGTATTTTTAGAAGTTTGACCTTCATCTACACAGAACAACAAATTAACATCAATAAGAAAAGTAAAGCAAAATACTAGTAGCATTTGTTTCAACACAAATTGAAAGTTTGTTCTGTGATACATTCAGATACAAATCTGGTTGTGGCAGGTTTAACTACAATACAATTATGATGAAACGCTACTTCAAACTTACATTTGAAAAATGAAATTCCGCTGGTACTTCAAGATGCTGATTCTATTGAACAACAATTTCTACTAAAATGATTAAATACATACAACAAAACTGTCTCAAAACTATTGCTATGAATAAGCAAGTATTATTCAAATGGAATTGCCAATTGAAAACAATTTTTTCCTTTCCTCAGATAAAATTCAATAGAAACTACACTGCTGAAGAAGATGTTTGGAGGAAGGCTATATTTGACGCTAATGTTGCTATGATCAAAGAGCATAATAAAAAATTCGCCAAACATGAAACAAGCTATGGAATGGCAGTGAATAATTTTTCAGACATGGTAAAGTATTTAAATCCAAATTATGACTAGTATAATATCAGCATTTTTCTACACTCTATAGTAGACAATACTTCTATTATAGCTTATCGAACAGAATCAATAAACTGTTCATCCTGTGGAGATTGGTACGTTAATCAATAAATGTGTAGTTTATGCTAATATCTAAGTTCTATGTTAATTTGTAGTTTATGACTATAATTCAGTGGTTGATATTCAATGCTGCTAAAAGTTTAAATATGCAGTGTATTACTATATTCATTGAAATATATAAGTCTGTATTTTGAAAACTACTCTACTTATCTACCATAAGCATGCGGCTATCCTGAGACTTTGATCCTTATCTTCAAGGAAACTTTATAGCACTCAAGGAATCCCTTTCGGCGAAATTATGATGTTGAAGATCCATCTTGTTTCCACTTATTTGTATTAAATATTAAAAAAACACTTTTAAATGGAAATTGACTCACGTTATGGCGTGACGGCCGTTTCGCTGTGTTGTCTAGAGCATCATCAGACGACCCACAGTACACTCAACACAGTACACTGTGTACTGTGGGTCGTCTGATGATGCTCTAGACAACACAGCGAAACGGCCGTCACGCCATAACGTGAGTCAATTTCCATTTAAAAGTGTTTTTAAAGTTTAGAATCCCTTTCACTTGAGTCCTTCAAGTCTATTATATTTGATTCATTCTTCATTTACTCAATTGCTTTAGAGCATTTCTAGAAAGCTATTACATTATTTTTATCTATTTTGTTTGAATTGTTATTAATTGCATTTTTTTAGATATTTCAAGGCTGATAATCAGTCTAATGTATTATATGTAGTGAACTCAGTATAAAGCGTGCAAGAAAGAGTTCTTTCCAATTATTATCTGTAAATTTCAATCAATTCAACTTTCCTGTAATTTTAGAGATACGGTATTGTAGCTGATGGTGATCAACAAAAATAATAAGCTGAGATTCATTTAGAATAGTCAGCTATGCACTTGAGGTAATTAATTTTTTGTTTTTTTGAACAGTAGTATCTATAATGTTCTACTTCATAAGGACCTGGAATAATGCCATTTTTTTTTCAGACTGATGAAGAAATTAAGAAACATTTGGGTTTTAATTATAAACCTGTGAATATCACAATTAATGGGAGCAGACATGCAATCTAATCCATTATTTTGAAGAATGAAATTTTAGCACAAATACTGAGCAAGAAAATCATGAATAAATAATTCAAATATCCAATGTCTACAAATCTGCAATGACGTAGGCCTACTATTAATCTCTTTAAGATGGAAATGTTGCCAACTTTTGACAATTTGTCTGCTTTTTCATGCTTTCACATGAATAATTGAGATTATATAACATCATAGATAAAAATGATAGTTTGTTATTGCTTCTTCTTACCCTCCAGAAAAGACTAATAAATTACCACTGATACACTAATAGTGATACATACCAGTTAACTATATAGAACCGAACAGAATAATGATTGATTGAAATTATAAAAAAATATATATTTTGAATTATCTATAAATAAATCTATAATTGAATTTTAAATAAAAATGATAATTCGTTATTGATTCTTTTTACCCACAAGAGAAGGCTAATAAACTACCACTGATATGTATCAGTTATAACTGCATAGAACCGAACAGAATAAATTATTGAATGAAATGATTACATATCACACCTATTGTGAGATTGTTTAGAAAAAATTATCATAGCTGGAGATTTATGGATACCTTTTATATTTTACAATAGAAGATTGAGTGTTTGTATAAATTCTCGAGTTTCTAGTTTACTTGGTTGCAATTCATGTACCGTAACATTTTTAATGTGATTGCAAAGCTTGTTCTACATTATTAATGTGCATTTCAATTTGGGGGTGTTTTGATGCAGGATGGAAACTCCCAATATAAATTATAATAATTTTATGGTTGGTTGAGTGTCAACACTCGATTGCTATAATACGAAATGTAGCGGCCACATAACTGGGCGAATAAAGTTGCTAATTATATATGGTGCATTTTGTTCAATTAGACAATACATTTGCTAAGTGCATTGTGAGATTGAACCTGGCACAAATCTGCCGTACTTCAAAATTATGTTTGATCAAGTGAATTTGACATTGCTCTTATGAGCTCAGATAGTCATGTTGAGGTCGGAATTCATTTCTCCCATAACTGGAATATGGTTGTAATTTGCCATAAAAGACAGCAGACCGTTTTCGTAATCTGTGAAATAAGATAATTTTTATTTAAATATCAACAAGCAACTTATCTGAACTAGATAGACATAATTCAAGTAACATTAACTTGGGCCCGGCTGTATATTCTTGTACTGAAGTAGCTAATATTTTAGTCTTTATAAATTGTCGTGTACATATACTGCAACACCCCTACATGCATTATTCGATCTTTCATTACTAAATAGAGTGTATCACCTGGCAGAGCAATTTGAGTGATAAGACTATTGATTTCAAAAAAGATTATGAATTTCCAATAGTATTGAAGTTTTTGAAACGCAAAATTGCCCTTAGCTCATCAATGTGACAAGTAAGGGATCGTATGTTGATGTGGGCAGCTTCAAATATCTTTTTATAGGGCCAAAGCCTGATAATATGTGGCCGTTATCGCTGTTATTGTGGAATGAGGGTGAGTGAGCTGGGTTGTCAGCCGGAATTGCAGACTAACATCAGAGAAATGCATGGGAATGACATGTAGGCTATAACTAGAATGACAATCTAAATAAAACAGTTTTAAACGCATGCATGTTCATAGACCATTAAAGGTTTGGTCTCCATATAAGGGTTTTTTATCAATTGAAGTTCAATTTTACACAAAAGATGCTAGCTCTAGTAGGTAGGCATATATGATGCAGCCGCTTGGTGGTCCATTGTAGACGTGTGTGGTTCCCAGTGGTAAGGAGTCTACATGTTTTCATGATATTGCTGTAGGGCAGTGCGACTGTAACATGAGAAAAATCTACCAGAAACAATAGCTATAAAAGAGGAGTTTAGGTGCAATGTCCAAGATTCTGGAGAAAAAGATTTTATGATCTATCTTATGACTATGGATGAGATTTCATATAAATCGGGGAAGAGAGGAGATGGAACAAGAGACATAGAAAAAGAGTGATACTGGGCATGCCTTAGAGAAGAAGACAATATCTCTTTGAGGAAATCAAGTTGCTGTAGAATCCAGCTTCAGCATTTCAGATCATTTACTGACAAGAGTTTTGCAAATTCTTGGATTGATGATTATATAGTCATCAGGACATTTCAATCCCATCTTCCTACACCAATGATCTTGATCATGCATCAGCTGGTGTATTTTGTTGTTGAGACATGAAGCAGTCTCTCTCATAACTCTGTGACTCTTAAGAGGGACATATTTTTTTGAAAAGAAACAGTACATATATGGTTATTTATCAACTCAACATATAATTTCTATCATTATTATCAAAAATAGACTTCAATTCCAGATTGAGTGACTGGGGAAGGTACCGTATCTTTCTATGGCTCACAATAGCCTTTTTATCAGCAAATATCATTAGATCCAACTATATGTCTGAGGCAGAAGGAAGATAAATTGCTTGGAGAGGCATGCAGCATAGTCATGCCATTTACATAAAACATAATGGTCAATTAAATTTTGTCATGTGCATCAGGTACAAGCAGGTCGGTATTAAAGTCGCCCATAACAGCCACATGTTTGTAGGGCACCAACCTCTCCGTCATTCTTGTGCAATCGATCATTGAAAATAATGATCATAATTATAATCATCACTTGCAACAAGCCTGCTTGGAATAGTTGGTTTGAGCCAAGTCTCTGATACCAGAATGATATAGAAGTTGCAATAGGCCTATTATTATTGAAAGCACACCATCAGAACCATCACCATCAATATGGCATAGGAGGGATTGTGCATTCACATTGGCAACCTTCAGCCGATCAGGAAAAGACAAGACAGCATGCTCAACCAAATCACCAGATGACGCAAAATATCTTTGTGCGTGGAATCTTGCTGCTACTGTTGGGATAAAAACATCAATTTATTATAGTAGAGTCGCAAGGGGAGTGAGAGAGATGCTGACGCTGACTGAGTCGGTAGGCGATGTGATTTGAAAAGCAAGCATACTGAACCACCTCCACCCCGCCCGCCTATTTCCCGACTCTTGAGTCCATGTGCACAAATATTGATTTACGCCATCTGTACTCAGTATGGCCTGACTTACATCGCTCTGAGAGGACATAAAGTGAAAGGAATCAGCCCAGCAAAGGCAAAAAGCTTCACAATCAAAAAAACATTTTTTTGTTTTGTTTGTAGATTACGTCTTGGAGACTTCAGTTAACAAGTAAAAGACAAGTCAATTCAACAATAATCTATATATATAAAAATGAATGTCTGTCTGTATGTATGCATGTATGTTCCCTATAGACTCCAAAACTACTTGACAGATCGGCATGAAACTTTGGGAAAATGTTGTCTGAATATTGGGGGATGGTTTCTGACCATAAATTTCAATAGGGGGGCTAATAACTATTATTAATTAATCCATTTTACAAATCTAACCTACCTTACTGAACTTGCCGGCCAAACAGCTTAAAGGAACAGCTGATAGAAGTCAACAGTTTTTAATCATATGGCAGGTTCCTTAGCGGCGTTATTTACGCTGTCTGGAACATTAAGACTTCGCATGTAGGCTACCGAGCAGTCGGAGCCTTGCAGTATGTAGGAAACATCATATGACTGGGTATGATGACGAAATGTAATTATGCCAGGTTGATGACAACTGTTAACCAATGCAGCAAGAAATCTGAAATGGTATTCTCAGAGGTGGCGAATCTATATGAATAAAATTAGAGTTTTGTCTGTACATTTATCAGAATTATATATTTTTTGGTTATTTTTACGTTTTATACATTAAAGAAGCCGAAAATAGTCTTATCTCAATTTCTGTCTGTCACGGCCCCAAAGGCATTTTATGCGGCCTTCTCCTCAAAAATGAGAGCATTGATCTGGATTTTAGTTATTGAACAGTATTGAAAACATTATTGACAATGTCTTTAGCTATAAAAAACTAAATTAACTTTTTTTTAACAGAGTAATAAACGTTTAAAAACCCAAGTATTGTGCGATTTTGGATACATTTTACGCGGCCTTCTCCTGAAAACGAGAGCATCGATCAGGATTAAAGTTATTATTTATCAGTATAGAAAACCTTTTTGACAATGTCTTTAGCTATAAAAAACTAAATTAACTTTTCTTTTTAACAGAATAATAAACGTATAAAACCCAAGTATTGTGCAATTTTGGATACATTTCTTCCAAGTTTTATTACCACATAAGAACAAATCACGTAATTTATGATGATATATCAATCAGCTGTTCTCAAATATTCTCTCTGATAACTGTCACTGAATTGTTTACGTTCTAAGTTGTTTACTAAGCTGCTAACAACTTCATGATCGTTGCTATCAAAAAATCCGAAACATATTTAGTCGTATTTCTAAACATAATCCATATGAAGGACGGGTAGCTGCTAGTAATAGAATAAAAAACCTAGCTTCTACCCTGATAGTTGTGGGAGGTTTAAATTTGAAATGTTCATTGAGAGGTGGTAAGGTCTTACTGTGTAATAAGAAAACAACAAAGGGGGCCTCTCTGATCAGCTGGAAGAGCCCTAGGACTAACTTCTTCCTTAATAGTCCTAGAAGGTTGAAATTTGAAATGTAACCTCAGTGGGAGGTGGCAAATTTTAAAATCAAGAATTTTTTATGAGAACGCAGCAACGCGCGTTGAGCCAGCTAGTTATTACCTATTATACAATCGTATACACTAAATAGTTACCATAGTTACTATATCAATAGTTGAGATGAGGCTTAATTTTGATGTGAAAGGAACTCTTGTGCACTATAAAAAGCTTTATCAACTAAACATTTTTTCAATTGTTTTTTAAATATTTCTATATTTTGAAGACTCTTTAAAAACTGCAGTAGCTTGTTGTAGAGTTTCCTATCAATATATCTAGGTTTTTGTTTGAATACGCTACTATTTTTTCTCACCTAGTGGTAAAATCTCCTCAGTTTCTTGTATTATAATCGTGTATGTCAAGATTTTGGTTAATATCACTCTTTTTCACATATAAAGGAGCCTTATTAACATATAAAGCTGTTAGGAGACCAAGTATTTTGAACAACGGCCTACATGAATCTAATCTATTTACTCTTTCCATACACCTAACAGCTTTCTTTTGGATCTTTCTTTGGATGTTTTGTTTTGAAGAATTGCCCCATACTAAGTTAGCATACCTAATAATGTGACAGTAAGAGCCCATAGTAAGCTGCAAAAAGTAACCTCTATTGTCATTTAATCTAGCAAGCTGTTGCAGGACAAAATATTCACCAGGACATAAAATTTATACCAGAAAGCACACATACAACAAACACACAGACACACAATAAAAAAAAGAGAAAAGAAAAAGGGAAAAACACAAAAAGGAATGTACCAATAACACTGCGCAAAGAGATAAGTTATTCCACAGCAGAGCTGAATTTTATAAAAGTAAAGATCTATGAGAAAATTACTATAGATAGCACAAGAGTAGTGAGGATAGTGAAGTTCAACAGATGATAAGAATAATGAGGAAAGAAAAAGTGGTCAAGAAAGTTTGATAATATAATTATTTAGTTTTATATAATTTTCCATTACTGTGCATTATATGTGAATGGCCACAAAATGTTTGTTTTTAACAGATTGATTTCTGCACATTTCATATTTGATATCTAGAGAGTTCAGACACTGCTTACTGTTTGTATTTATAAATATAATCGATAAATTATTTAAGTCGGACTTATGTTGAATTTCCATCAGCAACAAACCGCCAAAGATACAGTTGCGAATAGTGAGTATCGACCTGTATCTGTTGCAAGCCATATTTGCTGATTGTTCGCGCAGTCTAACATACACTCAAAAAATGTATGGAAGAAAGGTTAAAAAAAACATTATTTATGTTACAATATTGGTTAAATTGGTTCTTAATTTCACAAAATACAATATCATTTATGAAATCAATATATTCTTCAGGGGTTTCACTCAAGAGTAGGGAATCCTCTTTATTTGACCAAGAAAAGTTATGTTATTAAGAAAATAAATCTTCTCTTTTATTTAGATATTGATAAGATAAGATATATTTACATCCTAAAAACATTCGGTATAAACCAAACGGAGGATGAGTCAACACATTAAAAAAAACACAGATATATTATAGTAATAATTTGTAAAATTATTCTTCAAGAAACTCTAAAATTGAGTAATATGCCCTATCCATCAGCAGATTCCTCAATAATCCTCTGAAATGCTTAATGTTATCTGAATCTTTAATATTTTGTGGGAGCAAGTTATAAATTTTTGGCCCAATGTACTGAGGGGATTTTTTAAACAAGCTAGTCCTGTGAACCGCCATCGATAGTAACGCTGAGTGTCGAGTGTTATAATATTGGAACTCATTATAACGCTTAAATTTACCTACGTTTTTGTGGATGTGGGTACAGAGTTCTATAAAGTACAGTGATGGCTGTGTGAGTATTTGACCTCTGCGTAAGAGTACATGACAAAGAAATCTTGGTGGTTTCCCAAAAATTATTCTCATCACTTTCTTCTGCACTTTAAAACCCTTCTCTGCACATCTGGATCCTTCCCAGACCATGATACCATATTTGAGGCATGGGAAGAGATAGCCATAATAAACTGGCAGGAGTGAATTGAAACTCAAGTTGCTCTTAAGCACTCGCAAAGAAAAAGAACTGGAGCTGATCCTGGAGCATAGTCTTTCCGCATGTGCTGACCACTCCAGCCGTCCATCAAATAGCATACCCAAGAACTCAACAGTATGGCACCACTGCATTACCTACCAGTATGCTCTTATCAAGAGTTTGAACTTTCAATTTATGAGTTCAACATACATTTTTTCACAGGTGTTTGCAATCTCAAAATATAGGCTACAGATTACATTATTTAATCAACTGAAGGAGAACAATTGATGTGAAGCAGCTATGTGTTATGGAATTAATTATTATTTAAAGCGCAGTATAGATCTCATGAGTTATCTGTTCCTGGATTTCTTGTTCCATGACGAACAGCGTTAATATTAACTTTTTAAGTGAATTCAACAACTTGCAGTCAAATTTTATTAAGAATAAGTAGAATTTACTTACTCTGTAGGCCGAACGTTTTCGAATCTTGGAGATCCATTTTCCGAGGCTCTAATAAATTATGATAAATACTTAATAACAATTTGACTGCAAGTCATTGAATTCACTTAAAAAGTTGAAAATTATCTGTTATATTGCCCAACAATATTATTCATATAATGGATTGATTGAACGGCTTTCTATGCTCAACTTGTTTACATTATAGACGCTCTGCAATCCTAAAGCTGAATAATTCAATAGCAGATGATGTGTTATTCATACTTTCAAAATAAGGCATCTCCTTTATCGGCTATTCATTAGAGACAGATTAGATAATTTATTAGAAACTCATTAAAGCTCGCTCGTTTGGTAAAATTTATTGTCAAGTGAGTTTAAACGAATTTTAACTATTTTGCTACACGATAAACTGTTTTATTACAACAGATTTTGAAGGCCATTGCTATTTCCCTGTATTGCTTGAGAAACTGATTTCCACGTTTTAAATCTTCGAGTATAATAATAATAATAATTGGTTAATGGCCTTGACGACATAAGATTATATTCCTTTGTGTACTGAACAGTTTCTGAGATGTGAGAAGTAATTATTTCTCTACACAGCAGTCTCAATATTGGTTGTTCAGTCAAACATTTCATTACATACGTCCACAGAGAGTTACCGAATGTGTGCAATTTACTCAACTGGTTATCATTGCTTGAATCACTGAGGTGAATTTATCAATACTCTTTATAATTAACAAACTATAGAAACTTTATTATCAAGATAACAAACTTTTACAAATTCAAATCGAGTAGCTCTATTCAACTACTTGTCAATTTTTCAGTTTTCCTTAAATAAAATTTAACTGTACTAAACCATTATTTTTCACCATTTCTCAATTGAAATCTTTTAACAAATCAACTTCTCTGTCAAATTATCAAGCATGTGCAGTTCATAATTTTTCTTTGGAAAATCCAAATTTATTGTAGTTATAAGTTCATAAAACTCTTTTTCTGAAATTATAGGAACCCTTTACAGATTAATATATTACTGTAATGTCATCTACTAGACTACTCGATCGAGCTGAAGCCTATAGTTGATTGTTACAATTTTTTGGTTCTTGGTTACAATTTGTTTGGCATCTCATCAATCAATATAAATGAAATTAGAGTTTTGTCTGTACATTTATCAGAATTGTATATTTTTTGGTTATTTTTACGTTTTATACATTAAATAAGCCGAAAATAGTCTTATCTCACTTTCTGTCTGTCTGTCTGTCTGTCTGTCTGTCACGGCCCCAAAGGCAATTTATGCGGCCTTCTCCTCAAAAACGAGAGCATCGATCGGGATTTTAGTTATCGAACAGTATTGAACACTTTATTGACAATGTCTTTAGCTATAAAAAACTAAATTAACTTTTTTTTTAACAGAATAATAAACGTTTAAAAACCAAGTATTGTGCTATTTCGGATACATTTCTCTAAGTTTTATTACCACATAAGAACAAATCACGTAATTTATCATGACTAGCAGCTACCTGTCCTTCGTACAGATTATGTTTAGAAATATGACTGAATATGTTTCGGCTTTTCTTATAGCAAAGATCATGAAGTTGTTAGCAGCTTAGTAAACAACTTTGAACATAAACAATTCAGTGACAGTTATCAGAGAGAATATTTGAGAACAGCTGATTGATATATCATGATAAATTACGTGATTTCTTCTTATGTGGTAATAATAGTGCTACAAAGGCGAATTCTCAAGAGCCAAGCACAAACCGCACCTTCCTAAAATGTTAATTTTTGTTTTGATAAATTGAAATTAGAAATTTTTTTTTTCAACAAAGAAATAATTGATGAAACATATTAGATGAGCTTTGATTCACCAGTCATATGTTCCCTAAAAGACTGCAATACTCAGACTACACAATACACTTATAATTCTCACGTTTAAGAAAAATTAAAAGATCTAAACTCAGTATTAAATCCAGAAACTAACTCTGATTCTCTTTGATGTTTAATAAATCTGTAAATGCAGTAAAAGAGCTCTGTCAGCTGGAATATACACTATAATAATGAAGGAGTTACAGGAGAAGGAGTTTCTTCTCCGCTGAAACGGGGCAAATAATTTTATATAAAACAGAACTTAACCTTGATTCCAAGGCACCAAGTCTGCAGACAGCGTAAATGCCGCGAAGGGCCCACCATTTATATTTGAGAACAGCTGATTGATAAATTATGTGATTTTTTTCTTATGTGGTAATAAAACTCAGAAGAAATGTATCCAAAATCGCAGAATACTTGGTTTTTAAACGTTTATAATTCTGTTAAAAAAAGTCAATTTAGTTTTTTATAGCTAAAGACATTGTCAAAAAGGTTTTCAATACTGATAAATAACTTTAATCCCGATTGATGCTCTTGTTTTTCAGGAGAAGGCCATGTAAAATGTATCCGAAATCTCAGAACACTTGGTTTTTAAACGTTTATTATTCTGTTAAAAAAAATTAATTTAGTTTTTTATAGCTAAGGACATTGTCAATAATGTTTTCAATACTGTTCAATAACTAAAATCCCGATCGATGCTCTCGTTTTTGAGGAGAAGGCCGCGTAAAATGCCTTTGGGGCCGTGACAGACAGACGGGCAGACAGAAAGTGAGATAAGACTATTTTCGGCTATTTTAATGTATAAAATGTAAAAATAACCAAAAAATATATAATTCTGATAAATGTACAGAAAAAACTCTAATTTTATTTTATTTTATTTTTATTTTAATCAAAGTGAATATACACTATAATAATGAAGGAGTTACAGGAGAAGGAGTTTCTTCTCCGCTGAAACGGGGCAAATAATTTTATATAAAACAGAACTTAACCTTGATTCCAAGGCACCAAGTCTGCAGACAGCGAAGGGCCCACCATTTATATTTGAGAACAGCTGATTGATAAATTATGTGATTTTTTTCTTATGTGGTAATAAAACTCAGAAGAAATGTATCCAATATCGCAGAATACTTGGTTTTTAAACGTTTATAATTCTGTTAAAAAAAGTCAATTTAGTTTTTTATAGCTAAAGACATTGTCAAAAAGGTTTTCAATACTGATAAATAACTTTAATCCCGATTGATGCTCTTGTTTTTCAGGAGAAGGCCATGTAAAATGTATCCGAAATCTCACAACACTTGGTTTTTAAACGTTTATTATTCTGTTAAAAAAAATTAATTCAGTTTTTCATAGCTAAGGACATTGTCAATAATGTTTTCAATACTGTTCAATAACTAAAATCCCGATCGATGCTCTCGTTTTTGAGGAGAAGGCCGCGTAAAATGCCTTTGGGGCCGTGACAGACAGACGGGCAGACAGAAAGTGAGATAAGACTATTTTCGGCTAATTTAATGTATAAAATGTAAAAATAACCAAAAAATATATAATTCTGATAAATGTACAGAAAAAACTCTAATTTTATTTATATAGATATATCAAACAGCTGTTCTCAAATATAATCTGAATGGTGGGCCCTTCATGGCGTTATTTATGCTGTCTGCAGTCTTGTGTAGTCAGAGCATTGCAGTCTTTTAGGAAACATATGACTGGTGAATCAAAGCTCATCCTATGTTTCATCAAACATATGACTGGTGAATCAAAGCTCATCCAATGTTTCATCAACATTTTTTTTGTTGAAAAAAAAAACAAAATTTTCTAATTTCAATTTATCAAAACAAAATTTTCTAATTTCAATTTATCAAAACAAAAATTAACATTTTAGGAAGGTGCGATTTGTGCTAGGTTCTTGGGAATTTGCCAGGTAGCACTACCCACATAGCACAGAATATCCTCAGGATATCCCACACTGATCCCCAAATATCCCACAGGGACATGGCATTTTGGGATATCTTTAGGATATCCTCAGGATATTGAAAAAGAAAAATCTCAACATGAACGTTTAAGGTTTACAGTAATGTAGAAAATGACCATACAATCTTAATTTCACCTTGTTAATAAGGAAATTGGTCAAATAAGAATTCAAACATTAAATGTTGCATTAATTTGTCATGTGACAGTCATATCCTAGGGACATGCATAGGAAATCTATAACGTATCATTCATAATTTCAACGGTCATATCCCAGGGATATTCTCAGCATATCCCATTAACATATCAGCAGTATTGCCAAACTTGAACTTTATAATCCTGCTAGATGTGATTGTAATTACAGATCCGTTCACAGTGCATGGCGCCTCGATGGAGCATGCGCACTGAGCGCCTTCACCCACTACTGTACCTGCTGCCTTGAGGTACAGTCAAGTTCAAATATTCCCTAATACCGCTCGCTGCCGTCTACCACACTATGTTCACGACAAATTTCTGATTATTTCTTCTACTTGTTGCATTTTAATAATTAAAACATTATACGCCATCCATCAGTAATTAATCTATTCGCCACATTACAAAGAAGAATTCAGTCCAAATCCCATGTTTGTACGACAATTACTTCACGAGTTATTGATTTATAACTATTCTCCTTTAGTGTGAATTGCTTTATTTAAGCATGTGACATTCACAAATATTACTAGGATTACAATTATGTTTTAAGGCTGTGCGATAGGTCTTTGGAATTATTTTTCGTAGCTTTTGTATTGGCAATTATTAAGGTATTAAAATGTCATGTATTGCGGCTATGAAAAATTGTAAAAAATATTCAATGAAATATGGGCGCACAAAATTGAAATTTCGGGTTTTTTTGACGATGTTTATATCCCCTAGGATTGACTTTGAACTTCTGATAATTTTCTTATAACTAAGACACATCAGAGACTAAAAATACATCGCCTATTTTATATAATGATTGAAAAATTAGTTTTAAAAAGAATAATCTAAACTTTTCTGTACTTTTTAAAATTTATTTTGAAAAACCCAACTGTTGAATGACACAGAATGGAACAGTTAAAAAATATAACATTTTAATGCATTAATAATCGCTAATATAAAAAACTCCAAAAAAAAATCATCACCAAAAACCTATCGCACAGCCACAAACACATATAAAGCATAAAAATATTACATACAATAGTACCCTATCACTAATATTTGTAGCCTCTGTGAAGTTAGTTTCAAAACTTGTTCAAAATTTACACTGTCCCGAAATTCTTTTTTTGATAATTTTACAAAAATATTACATATATTATATACCATGTAGCTTGGCTACAATTACTTTATGTAAACGGTTGTTTGGAGTACTTGATGTTTCTGTGTCGGACATAGTAAAAATATGATAAAAGTATGTAATTAGAATTTGAGTGAAAGAATATGAGTCGTGTTTTTGTTCTGCCACATACTACAACCCCAAAAATATAGGTTTATATAATAAATATAGTTAGATGACAGTTTTATTCAGCGCCGGCCGCCAGCACCATTCGCTACCGCTACACAGTCCAGCAGTTGACTGTATTGGACGTGACTGTACTTGACGGAACGGCTGGAGGGGAAGCGTGGTGGGAAAGACTTTCTGTCTCTCTCACACTGCCTCCCCTGCCACCAGCGAGACGCCAAGCACCGTGAAACGATCTGTATCACAAATACAATGTAGTTAATATTATTTAATATACAGAAGAAAAATGAATCAGAGTAAATATAAAACTATTTTATTTAAGAGAATATAGGTGCAGTATCAGTAGGCCTAAGCAAATTAATTCGTTAGTAATGAATTAATTACGTTTGTTATATTGTCATCTTGAGTGAGTTCGTTAATTTTGTGGAAAAATCGTTTTCTGACTCTGGCGTCAAATCACTGCTTGCTGATTGTTTTTGGTTTGTTTATTATTTATTATAGATTTTTATCAAGAAAACTTGTAGCCTAATTTGTTGTTCAATCGTCAACGAGACTACAACCAAAACATTTCTAGGTAAGTGCAAACATTACTGTCCTCTACTTTGTTTAATTTTAGCTAGAAATGGAATGCAATGTAGATCTCTTGCCTAGATACAATTTAGGCTATGTGTAAGGTTGGAATTTCTAATAGCCTATTATGTGATTTATGAAGTTGATTGAAACCTACGAAAATTGTCTATGATGATAGCTTATAGGTAAATACTGAGTAACTATTTTCCTACTCTAATTTATTATTGAATTACCGTACCTAACATGGGTTTGGCCTAGGCTA
Source organism: Conomelus anceps (assembly GCA_948455865.1). NCBI lineage: Eukaryota > Metazoa > Arthropoda > Insecta > Hemiptera > Delphacidae > Conomelus > Conomelus anceps. The sequence goes on from OX418220.1 coordinate 8,996,284, forward strand.
ACTCTTTTGAATTCTGCCAATTAGGTTGATTCACCTCAAGCCTTTCTAAAATCTGGTCATTATTATAAAAGTCTTCTCATAGCAGTATCAATAATTAGCAGTGCAGTGGCCTATATAATAATAAGTTCCATGCAGTCACTTAGAGTGAGGGGGGCTTGAGGTGCTTATCTTATCTGAACAGATACAAGCCACGCCACACGGCTCCCATATCACTTCCCCAGTATCAAATTTCCACAGATTAGAACCACTTCAATTAATTAACAATATGATTTGGTGCTTTAGCCTATGTGACACTCCTATTCACGATAAAATCTCATTTTTATGAAGTAACATTTGAATTTCATAATTTCCAGTTTTAATTTATTTGCAGGTGAAAGAATTCACTAAATAATCTGTGATGTTTTCCATGACGTCAGGCTGCTGACAAAGCTTCTCTTTAGAAGTGAAATGCAACCCTCCAGTATCTCTAGTATAAAGGTGAGTGAAAAATATATATCTGAAATACGGTGTCAGTTTTGATATTAAATTGTTCACTAAATTATGTGGCATGAACATGAAACAAATATTGTACAATCTTCTGCCAATTACTCTCAATATCCAATCCCTTCACATCCAGCCAATCACTTCGCCTCTACTATTGGGCATGACTTATGATTATGCTTTTGTATGATATGATTTGTGCTTTTATATGATTGTAAAATTGGGATTGTATTATTGCTTGTGTGATTTTGTGCTTTGTATGCTTGCGACTTTAAGCTTTATATGCTTGTGGTATTTTTGAATGTTGCAAATGCTCCTGTAACTTGATTTTTGTGATATTGATTTTTACATGACCTATTAAATTTATATGTTCAATGGCTGAATAAAAAATTTGGATTTTGAGCCTTATCTAAATAAGCAATGAAGTTTGCAGTAATAGCTGGTTTGGCGCTAAAGGGAAAAATATTTTTTCAACACTGAGTATCTACTAGTGTCATTCAAATGACTGAAATTATTACTGGAATGCATGTAGAGAGTGATAAATTTTTTTTACTCTGTTCATAAGTCATCATTACCAATTTTAAATTTTGATAACATTCTATTGTTTCAATAGAACATTTTTATTTTATTTTTTACTATTCTTTTTTATTTTGGCTTTTAGACACAGTATGGGTAACAGTTAAAAATGCAACAAACGCTGAGATGGAGATGACCATAAAGAAAGGGCTATCAAAGGCTAAGGAGAGAAAGGATAGAGAAACAAAGTAAGTTGATGCTTTAAATATGTAGTTGATGTTATAGTGATTTTGATCCACCTTGAAAGTGCAGACAAAATATTAAAATATTATAATCCCACTCTATATGGATCACTTCATAATTGCAAACTCACTCCGCTCTTGAATTCACTTAATTCGATCACATAAACAATAAAGAAAGTTTCAAACTAATATTAAAACTGTCACTGTATTTCACTTTTAAATAATGTTTTACTCACATATATTGGAGATGCTTGAGGAATGCATTTCACTTCTGAAAAGAAGCTTCGTCAGCCTGCCGCCAGGGGTCATGCTTTGTTAAGGTTAGGATGAGCGGCCATTATGTATTTGAAAATTGCGTTTGATTTGAATTGTGTTTGGTCGTTGAGTAAGTTTGTTCTATCTTGTTTATGGTGTTTGAATATTTCATATTGTTCCAGTGTATTTAGTTTGTGGCTTTTTTGGAATGTGTGTAGGATTTCTAAGTCAGCTTGGATGTTATTGTGTGAGTGCCCAGTGTTGATTGAGTGATCTGCAAATGTTGAGTCAGAGTTGGAATGTAGTGCTTTGATGTGCTCTTTATATCTTGTGTTGAATGATCTGCCTGTTTGTCCTATGTAGTACTTGGGGCATGCATTTGAGCTTATATATGCCTGGTTTGTTGAATTTGTGAATTGTGCTGTTTGTTAGGTGAGCTGGTTTTTGTTGGATCTGGTGTTTCAGGTTGTTTGTTGTTCTGAATGCTGTGTTAAATCCGGATTTTTGGAAGATGTAAGCTATTTTGTGTGATTTTTTGTTGAGCTATGTGAGTGTGACAAATCTGTATTGGTTTGCAGGTTTTGGAGCTCAAATGCAACACCCCAAGTACTACATAGCACAAACAGGCAGATCATTCAACATAAGATATAAAGAGCACATCAAAGCACTACATTCCAACTCTGACTCAACATTTGCAGATCACTTAATCAACACTGGGCACTCACACAATAACATCCAAACTGACTTAGAAATCCTACACACATTCCAAAAAAGCCACAAACTAAATACACTGGAACAATATGAAATATCCAAACACCATAAACAAGATAGAACAAACTTACTCAACGACCAAACACAATTAAAATCAAAAGCAATTTTCAAATACATAATGGCCGCTCATCCTAACCTCAACAAAGCATGACCCCTGGCGGCAGGCTGACGAAGCTTCTTTTCAGAAGTGAAATGCATTTCTCAAGCATCTCCAATATATGTGAGTAAATATTATTTAAAAGTGAAATACAGTGTCAGTTTTAATATTAGATTGTTCATTAAGTATTTCGTCATGAAAAACATCACAGACAAAAGTTTCAAATGTGGGAAATGTAACTGTAAATATATGGCTTAAAAGTTATATCAGTAGACTATACTTATCTGGTTCATTGCATCATGCTGATGAATAATTGTGTTTTCTGGCTTTTAAATTTAAAATGGGGTTCGCCCTCTCAAGGTGCAACAAAAGGGCACATTGGGTCAGACACCACATGGACGCTCAATTGTCTTTAAAGTGCCTTTTGAGTGGCGGCGATCGTTGTTTAACGGAATTTCTACACATCAGCATGGTCATAGCTGCGCACACAAGTAGTTTTGTGGAGAATTGTTCAAGTGCTTACATATGTTTGGTTCCGGGTACTCAGCTGTTTATATTGAATAAAATAGCTTTTTTGATTGTATTTATATAATATAAAAAAATATTCATTTCCATAAATAATTGTTTTCAAATGTTTTTCAATTAGACCTGGATAATATCAGCATAAAGTCATATTTTATTAAACCTGTTCCAGAGGACTGCGCATGCACAAAACACTGTTGTCAGTAAACATTTTCTAAACTCAAATTTCTCATGTTGATCTTTGATTCCTTAAAAACAATGACCAGCTGTTATTGGCATTTTTAAAAGATTTTTGATAGTGACCTGACAATCTATACTCATTAATTCAATATGAATTATTCATTCATATATAATTATATATTACATCAGAACTATTAATTTTTATAATCGTTTTTTTTTTTTTTGTAATGTGATTGTAATGAGATTTCTGCAAAACGTAAATCATGCAGCATTTATACATGCATTTGTACATGCCAGCATTTATGACAACAATGCTTCATTGCAGTATCCGGATTCTGAGCAACTTGTTTAGAAGATTTTTTAGATAACTTTTATTAGCAACAGTGTTCTGTGCATGCGCATGTCTCTGGAACTGGCTTGGTAGATATTATTGTTTTCAAATTTGTATATCATTTCTATTAATTAAAACAGACCTTTGTTAACACTGCACTATTATGATGGTTATTCACATATGTTTACAAATTTTAAAGTGTCAATGTTAATAGGCAGTTACATTATTGTTTTTTTAATCTATTATTATTATTTTTCCAGAAAACAAATGGCCTGCGACCGAGGATATTTGGGGATGACGGGTGCAACAGAAGCGCCCATTACGGATGATGATCAATTATTTTTTATTAATAAATATTTTTTATTCTAAAGGAATAATAAATTTTAATTTTCTATAAATTTTATTAAATGAATAATTTTTCTGGAAGATTTGAAACGAATTATTGCAATAAATTATTTTTGTAAATCAAGACATAAAAGTTTCATTTATTCACTTGATTTGATTTTCTACATAAAATGTTGTATAATTTCAGGAATTTAATAAGACAAACTAAACCGGCCATTATTATAAAGTTATAATCAACTTCACTAGATAAATCATTAATCTGTGGCTTGCACCTGCATATATGCTGCATTTTTGGATTTCCTATCACCTTTATTAACACTATATATATATATTAAATAACTTCAAACTTCGATTAAAGTTCTTGAAACGTGTCCCATATCCCTTGGATAATCTAGAAGTGTATTGCTAGAGTATCCTGATGGGGTGCTCACATGATTTTCTTAGGTCATCCTTGGGATATGATAGAATATACTTAAAGGGATATCACTAGTATATCCTGGAGGTGTGACCAGATGATATCTTCAGGACAACCCTAGCATATCCCAGGATATCTTAGAGAGATATCCTCAGAATATCCTAGAGTGATTTCCCCAGAATATCCTAGAGAGATATCTCCAGAATATCCTAGACAGATATCCCCAGAATATCCTAGAGAGATTTCCCCAGAATATCCTAGAGAGATATCCCCAGAATATCCTAGAGAGATATCCCCAGAATATCCTAGAGGGATATCCCCAGGATAGGGATATTGGTGGACATTCACATGTGCTAGGGACATCCTGAGGATATTCATATCCCACAACAGGATCTCCTCAGGATATTCCTGTCATCCCTATGGGACATTCTCAGGATATGCCAGGGATATTCTTGTGCTGTGTGGGTATTATTACCACATAAGAACAAATCACGTAATTTATCATGATATATCAATCATCTGTTCTCAAATATTCTCTCTGATAACTGTCATTGAATTGTTTACGTTCAAAGTTGTTTACTAAGCTGCTAACAACTTCATGATCGTTGCTATCAAAAAAGCCGAAACATATTAAATTAGTCATATTTCTAAACATAATCCTTATGAAGGACGGGTAGCTGCTGGTGTATGAATACAGATGACTTAGGGGTATTTCTCTCATTAACGAAATTATTTGAGTGTCACATGTTGCAAGACTCATATGCTGTTAGATTAGAGATAGACTAGTCTAGACATGCTAAAGCGCTTTATTGGAATACAACTTTTCGTTGGTAAAGAATAAATGATTGGAAAGTCTTCATAATATGAAGGTCATACTAAATTTGTATTTGCTTTCTAGTTTTTTAAAAATAATTTTATTAGTAAAATATTTTACAAATAGTTTATTAGTTTAAATTATTTTATTATAATAATTTTAATATTTTATAATTTTATTCTAATTTTATATTTTTTTAAATTTTTTTTTATAAGTACTGGTACCTAATAATCAACATAATTAATACTTCATAATTATTAACAATCATACTATAATAATTATTATTTTATTTTACTAGTAGTACTAGTTATAATCTGGTAAGTACTCCTGCTGTAGAATCTTAAAAAGCTCTTGCATATTATTACTATTTTGTGATTAACTTGAATCAAGTTAGAGAGATGAATTGTGAAAAATACTTCAAACATAATAGAAGTCACTTTTTAATTTTTGAAAACGACATTCAACTTGGGCCTATGCCATTTTATTACCATATTGTTTTAAAAGCAGGTCTATGCCTACTATAATGTGTCAACTTTGGTGATTGATACACATAATTATAGTCGTTTTTTGATGACATTTTCCATTTTTCAATAAAAAGGAACTTTTTTGAAGCAAAAAACCCTCGTGTGGGTTTTTCACAGCACCCAGCAATCAATACTCACTAGTATATAATCACCATGGCAAAATCGAACATTATAGATTAAAGCATATGAATATCATAAGTTATCCCACAGAATTTGTTCGAGTAGATTTTGCGCTGGTGATCACACAACGTCCTCTATCCTGGCGCAAATAGAAACGCAGGGTGATTTATAAGAAATGCAAAACTACATTAGTGTCGTATTTAGAGCTCCCGCGGTCCTAGATGGTTGCGACCCCCTACCCCAGCAAGGCACTAAATATCTGTCGAGAGCCAAATCCAAGGTTGGAAAATTTGGTTGAAGAACTGAGCTATTTTTTGTCACTGCCAAAAAATAAAAGGAATATTTGTTTTTATTTTTTTGAGAAGAAAAATTTAAATTTGAGTAGTACAAATCCTGACTTTCTTTGATTTTTGCCAATCGTACTTATCTGTGAGCTGGTTGTCCCATTGGGTACTTGAACCAGTGGCGTAACGTTTTCCAATTGGGCCCCCCCGCAACCGATTTTCCGGGCCCCTCTCCTCAAAATCATATAAATATCCCCCCTCTCCCTTGTCCCCCTCCCATAAAAACTTGAATGATTTTTATTGGGCAGTTATAATTATGTAAGAGCAAAACACCTTTTTATCTAAGAATATTTAAAAATCCAATCATGTTTCAAGGGGGGGCTAGGCTAGTCTAATGATTTTGGCTGTAGCCTACGGGCTCCTGAAAGATGAAAATAGTTGATTGTTGATTATGTTATAAATAATTATCTAATATTAAAACTGACACTGTATTTCACTTTTATATACTGTATTGTTTTACTCACTTATATTGGAGATGCTTGAGGGATGCATTTCACTTCTGAAAAAAAGCTTCGTCAGCTTTGTCACTTTTCAGAAGTGAAATGCATCCCTCAAGCATCTCCAATATAAGTGAGTAAAACAATACAGTATATAAAAGTGAAATACAGTGTCAGTTTTAATATTAGATTGTTCATTAAGTATTTCGTCATGGAAAACATCACAGATAAATAATTAATCTTGAAACCTAGAAACCTTGAAATTGATGTCTTCCATAGGATCCACATTCACATCCTCCTTGTTAGCACCTTCTCTCCTTTTCCCAGAAAATGTGTTCTCTCAGAATTCGCCTCGTTTGCAGACACGGACACAGGTTAAAATTTGAAAAAAGGGCATTTTATCTAAATTACCGCGAAATTACTAAATCAGGAAAAGAGAAAGAAATTAAGAAATTTATTCTTAAGAGGCAGAAGAGAGTAAACGTAAACTACTTAGGCCTATACACATATACAGTACTTGATCCTATATTATAAGAAAAAAATTCAACTGTGTTAGGAAAACTGAAACAATTGGACCAAAACTATTATTTATATACTTATTCTGTACAATAATCACGTAATTTATCCGATATATCAATGGTATAAATATTCCTTCTGAACATTGTTTAAAAATGTACTAGTCGATAAAAAATAGAAATAACTAAAACATGACTGTACAACATCACAATACCATAAACGCAGCATGTTGAAAAATAGAATAGCAATGAAAAAAAATGGCACTCCAAATAATAAACTCACGATCACGAACTCAATTAATATACATCCGGTTTACTCTAGGCCAATTTATCGGACACGTGTAGGGCTACATGCATCTAACTGGACGATTCAAAAGAGACTGAATTCAAATTCTGTATGAAGAAAAATATTGACTTTATTTCTACACAACCTCCCACTTTCCATTACATCACAATATTATGCTAATATACATTGAGGAATTCTATGGGAAAATAATATTAATTTCCTCTAATATTTGCACTTTGTAGACATGATTTGTGGCAGTCTAGATAAGTTTGTTTGAAGATTGTTTTGTCCTCGGTATGTCTCCATTTCCATTTTCTGAAGTCACAACATCCTGCTTCTGAATTCCTTCACTAAAGCTATTTGCGAATTGATAAAGTAAACAATAAACCTGACAATAATTAGCCAATTCATTCTTCTTCCTTCAGTAATTCAGTTTTATTTCTTTTCAAAAAAAAATATATATATATCAGTCTGAGCACGGACCATTTCTTGAAAAAATATATTTTCATTCCGGGCCCCCTTATAGCCCGAGCCCCCTTATAGCCCGGGCCCCCCCGCGCCGCGGGGTCTGCGGGGGTGTACGTTACGCCACTGACTTGAACTACTATAATAGCTATTTGTGTAACTATAGTGTGAAGGATCGTTTTTCTGCATCGAAAGAAACAGTTTTTTTCACGAGCTGAAGGCGAGTGAAAAAGGTTTCTTGAGTGCAGAAACAATACTTTGTGCTCAAATTACACATTAAATTTTTCCTACAGTAATGTATAAAGTAATTCAAACAGAACAAAACAGGGCATACATAACCTGAAAATTCCTCACATAACCTATCTTTGAATCAAATTGATTTCATCAACAACAACTACAACAACTATTCACAGCTGAAGCAGAGTAGCCAACCTATTTTTGAATGCAGAATAGGGAACCTGCATATTACATGCTCACTATTTTGTGTTGTTAGGTTGCAAATTTGGAAAAGTACTTTTCTGCACTGTAATTTACTTTCCCGCACTGTTGCAGTAATAGACTATTTTGCGTGCTACAGTTAGTGGAAAAATACACACTTTTTTGGGTCACTGTAGGAAAATAGTTATTTATGTATTAAGAGCGTGAAGTGTGACTTTATTACTCGAGCCAAAACATTCACAAATAGTGGAGCACATTAATTTTGTGAGAGCAATAATGAAGCTTCATGTGCGAATTGCATACAATATTTTTCCTACAACTGCAGTTCTGGATTCCAACACAATAAAAGCTTGCAGTTTGTAACATCACAGACCATGTGATGATTTGGTTAGCGTTCGCCATTTTTGAGGTTATGAGAATTCACAGATTCCATGATCCACCAATGAGAAGACATCAAAATCAAAACAGAAGCATAAAGAAAACAGCTGGTGAGTGTTAAGTACTTTACCGCTTGTGGAGCAGTGAATAGGTATTTTACAATTAGTTTTCACTATGTAAAGAACGACTTTACAAGCAGTTGTAGGAAATAGTATATTTCGCACCTAGGGCCGAAAATGTGTGTTTGCCGGCTCGAGATCGCGGTTTTCAAGTTCGAGACGAAGTCGAGAACTTGAAGCGTTTGAGAGCCGGCAAAACATTTTTGCCCGTGTTGCAAACGCTATTTTTCGCCACACCACAAAAAAAAACAAAACAACAAGTTGGAAATTTTGAAAGCGAAATTTTAAGGCTATGGTACTTGCAAGAATACAAGGAACGGCTATCACCTCTTTATCAAACCTACAGCGCTCTGGGTGGGCATTTTGTCAACTACTACAACTGTACGCCAAAAGGTTAGATGGTTAGGTTTTTTGTTGTTATTCCTGTTCCTGATTCAAAACCTGCATAAAAAACCTAACCAACCTTTCTATACCAACAGTAACCTTTACCAACAGTTGCAGTAGTAGAGAAATTCCTAAAAACAAAAAACCTAACCAACCAAGAGAGGTTAGCAACAGTTGTAGTAGTTCACAAAATTCCCACCCAGAGCTCTGTAGGTTGAATAAAAAGGTTCGATATCAAAACTACAAAATATTACATATTAAGTTATAAAAAGTGATCATTTTTGACATTTTAAATACTACGTACATATTAAATTATAAAAAATAAACATTTATTGATGGTTTAAATCTTTTTGTTTTACATAAAAGTTGGAAGGATTCATTTTTACCAAAGACATTGTAATACTATCCTAGACCCACTCGTAGCGCTAGTGTAGCACTCCAAATTGAACGGTCTGTAGTTGGCCATATTGGCGTCAACATCGTTTGCTTATGTTTGCGATGAATATTGTATTATTAGTTCAACGACTCATTAAATTTATATAATAAATTCACATTCTTGAAGAGATTTACCTTCAAAACCACATCTTTCAAATTACAAAAGCAGTTGTGGACTTGTACCTGAAAGTTAAACTTAACCACATTTAGCGAAGTCAAAGAATAGTTTTTATTGCATAAGGAATCTATCAGGCAGCATTGCAATAAGACAGTACTGTTCATGAATCAGTAAATTGTATTTAATACCTTTTTAGGATCAATCAAACAGTGGTTTTAGTCTCTTCAAATTCTATACTTAACAATGTTTTTTTCTATTTGATCTAAATCATTAGTTATACAACAAAATATTGAAGCATTCTCAATTAACTGGTCTTGTACAGCCCATTATAGCCTTGTTTAATTTTATAAATTATTTGTGATAAGCGATCATGGCTAAGCCAAGCACTTGAATAGTCTCTCTACTACCTTGGGTTTTATTTATTCCAAAATTATCCAATCTATAAATAATAGAAATCACGCCTAAAATAATATTATAGATGAAAAAATTAAATTATTGTGCCTTGAGTCAGTCAAACTAGAGTCTTAGAATTGAAAGCTGTGTTCATAAAATATTATGCATAATAATAATATTATTTTGAGCCATGTTCTATTTTTAGTGTGTAGCCTATAGGCCTACACTAAAGTTTTATATGTAGACTCAAATTTTAATTGAATTGTCAAAAGTAGTCACCTCTGGTCCTTTTCAATTGAATTATTATAATTCATTAAAACTTCGCCATTTGTCACAATTTCCAAGAGTTATATGGAAATTTGTTAATTAGTTGCAATAAATATAGTTCTAATAGCTAAATACGGTAGTGCATGAATATTTTCGAGTTTCAAGTTTCATTCCTTGTAGATATTACATATTATTATGCATTAGTTACCAATTTTATGTTATGATTTATTGGTATTCAATTATTATCAGTCTGTTTAAGTACTTCCTTCTACTTATTTTAGCATGATTAATACACAAATCTAAAATAATCTCATTTATTGAAATCTATCTTTGGTGGTGATTGGTCATGTGGTGAGCGTGATGTTCAGTCACGACCACTCAAGACTGCGCTTGGATGGGTGACCGTGCTTCAATGACTTGATGTTACAAGCTTTATTATCACTTACCCGGTGGTTCGGAACCCACCTAAAATAGTAGGTCCACCATGTTCCCTGTAACATGGCACAAACGGCGAGGTGGAACTACCTGTAAGGGTCTCCCCACCATTAAAAGCCATTATGCTTATTATTATTACTATTATTATTATTATCTTTGAAATCCCATTTACCCACAGTAATGTCAATATTATATTATATAAGAGTACATTAAATTATTTGTTCAAATTGTAATTTTAGGTTTATTTACTTGGTCATAAATCTATCATCATTTTATACTTAAAATTTTATTTTAAGTTAGTGTCAATTTTACTCGTAGATCTTAATGAACTGCATTATTGTTTTATTACAATTTATAAACAAGTTTTCTGTATAAGTAATGGAAATGTTTTTACTGTGTTGATTGATTTTCATAGGTTTAATATTGTGATTAAATTAGTAGTTTACTACATAAAAAATGTAGAACTGGTAAGCTTATTGTAAGATAATAATAATTATTATACATTCATGTAAATCTCAACTCATTTGCAGGAATATAAGAGTAATTTATTGTTTTCTTCATTAACAAGACAATATAACTGAAAAACCAATCAATTTTAATTAATATGAGGCCTAAATTTAATGTGCAAAAATCCTACAATTACAATATTTTACAGAATCGTTTATTCCCAATTGAGTTAATTAGCATTCTGACTAAATAAATTTGTCAGGCGTCATAGTTGGCGATATATTCAAGTAGCTCACACAGTTTGTGTCTCTGTTGAAAATATTACTTGGAATTCATTTAGAACAGTGCAGTCATCATAATATTTACGTTTTTAATGATTTTAGACTGGTTTTCATCAAGATAATAATATAAAATGCGTTTTCTAAGAACACTTATTCACAACTCTACATAGTTGCATACACTAACTAGCCTTAAAATTCAAAAAGGGCGCGTGAAGTTGACGCCAATATGTCCGCCAATGCTCTGTTCAATTTGCATTGGGCGACGACTGAGAATCACATACAGTTGTAGGGCCTTGATTTTTACAATCATGACTGCTGTATCCAGACACGATCAGCTGTCATTCAAGGTCATTTTCTTTTCCGCCCTAGGGCGGTAAACGTTTACAGACCTCGTCGGAAACCAAACACTTTCAGCCTCCATATGAAGCACGAAAAACAGCTCATTACGTCCTAGTGTGGCGAAATAGTATATCAAAACAAGTTCATCAAACTATTCTTATGCATAAAGAATTGATTTATTATTTGTTAATTTTTTATTGAATAGTGCCGTAGGTGGGAGGAATGGGGGAATAGGCTACTTCTATTTTTCACTGTTGTTAAGACTCCTATATGGGTGCTTGCAAAGTGGAGCATCCAAGACCTGCGGATAATAATCATAATCACCAAATTGAACATGTGCTACTAAATTGTTGTATTCACATTACTCCAATCTATTATACACCATTCCATATAGCATGTGTGGTGATTATCAGCAAGTACGGTACAGTACCTAGTTATATTGGTAGGAAACTCTTCAAGCTACCGCAATTTTTAAAGAGTCTTGAAAATATAGAAATATTTAAAAAACAATTTAAAAAATATTTAGTTGATGAAGCTCTTTATAGTGTACAAGAGTTCTTTTCTTATCAAAATTAAGCATCACCTCAACTAATTGATATAGTAATTAAATTATGGTAACTAGGGTATACGATTGTATAATAATTGTTGATGTGACTTGTCATATACTCCTTATGGTGTCTCCAAGACGAAATCTACAAAAAAAAAAAACTATTGGATACTCCATTGTGCAAGCAAGATGTGTCATTTCTATATTTTTAAAACTGAAATAAGTTTTTAAAGATAAAACATTTTGTTAGCTGCTGCCCTCACAGTAGAAGTACTTGAAATCATCTTGCATCTTCCATTTAAAGAGATGATTTTTGGTAAATTAACTAATTTTCGTTTTGTATTGTGTGAATAATTAACTTATTAGCTGATAATATTTTGGTGTGAATTACATTACACAATACTGTAATCTATTTATTTTTCAGTTTTCAAGGTGTCTGACTTCAAAATGAAACTTTTATTGTTGATCGCTGTTCTTGCTGCTTTAACTATGTCAGCACCAATTGACAATGAAGAAGATGAATATGATTGGGAAAAATTCAAGGTTGGTTAAAATGAAATTCTAGGCACAAAATATTATCAATGCTCTATTCCTCAGATTCACAGTTTTCCAAAATGATTTGCTATTATAAGGCAGTCTGAAAAGATAACCAGAGTTTTTTTCAGAATTCGCTTCAAGATACAAATTTCTTTCATAAGCTATTTATTACACGTTATAGTTTGAAGTGACTGATAATAATTAAGGAAAACTGTCAAATATGCAGAAACAGAATTTATCAATCTCGGATTCCTTTAAGTACCATTAAGTTAGTTTATACTGAAGACTTCCACAATGGCAGATATTGACAATAGTACTGTTGTCAATATCCATCATTGCAGAAGTCTACAGTATAAATTAATAATGCTTGAAGGAACTCTAGATTAATAAATACACCTATTTATTGCTTGTTTCAAAAATTTTGTTCTATTTAATAATAAGTGTATGGATTTTATTGGTGGTGGGAACCAAACAGCTAGTTCCACCTCATCGTGTAAGCCACAGTTATGGAGAACACAGTGGACCTAGGCTGGTTCTAGACCTAAAAAAATCTAGGTTAGTTCCACACAGCCGGATAAGTGATAATTATGGTCTTGAAATTTGATACCCATGACGAACTACTTATACCACTAATAATTTATAAGTAATTGCAGTCAAATATGCAGTTAAATATGCAACTATGCAGTCAAATATTTGAGAAGGAAATTGAAATATTTTTCTCACTGAGCAGATGGCCATTTCGGACCACGTGGGTACATCATTGGTGTTCAATATTTAATTTGCTACTCAAGTAGGCTACTTGACTGCATAGACATGCAATTACTAGTATATTATTAGTGATAATTCGGCTCTGAAAAATTGCGATGTTGCCAAATATGTTAGCATGCCAGCATCTGATAGTGGACAATCATTAAGTTCACAACAAAACTCATATCATGTTGCCTAGTCTAAAAGTCTGTCTACCAGTCATATGGTTCGTCACCGAAGTCAATTGTTTCCTTTGTTATTCAATTGTTTCAATTGTCTCCTATGCTGCAATTTCTTGAAGCCGCCTACTTTCATGGCATTAAGTAGTCTATTAGCGAATTTCTTCAAATTCAGCTATTACAGCAGGTCGTGATGTGCGACTTTCACCCGGGACCATGATGGAAATTTGTTTTGGAGCCCCCAGAGTACAAAAATCATAGTGGCACAAAATGTTATATATGTAGATATATATATATCTATATATATATATATATATATATATATATATATATATATATATCTATGTGTCTGATAGCACGATAACTTTTGAAGGAGATGTCCGATTTCCACCAAACTTGGTATACACTTTCCTCTTGTGAATAGCTTGGACAAGTTCGTTAGCCAGGAAAATCCAAAAAGGTTAACCCCCTTTTCGGGGGTATTTTCCCGCCAAAGTTAGGGGTTTTCAAGAAAAAAAGGGTTGTATTTGAAAATTTTAGTTCTATTGTTAGACTTTAAGATAGAGCTCATGGAGTCAAAAATTTTAAGGTATTGCACTGCCTTCTAGCTCAACAAATTTTCAAGATATCAAGAAAAAACCATTGTTGTCAAAAGCTGTATCTTGCCCTATGGAGTTAGTTATTTGGTGCTAAAAAAGTGTTTCAGGAAAAAACTTAAATCTTTTTTTTTCTTGACTGTTCCTTGTGGTTTTTGAGGCGCTGAATCCGAATTTCAACTCATCCACCTCGAAAAACCAGTGCGTTTTGAGAAAAGCAGCCATTTTCAAAATGGTGTCGAAAATTTTTTAATTTGTCAATTTCTGTGCAATATGTTATTATGCCATAGGTCATATGGGTTATAGGTTGCCATATATGGCAACCATGAATTTTGAAATTTTCTAAAATTGATTCTCTGTGTTGATGCTCTTTATTACGTTTTAAAATAAGTCAATTTTATTGAGGCAGAACAACCATCCATTTTGAAATTTCCAAAAAAAAATATTTTATTGGGTTTGAGCGAATTTCTTGAAATGTAAATATTGCAGTTGGTCGTGATGTGCTACTTTCACCCTGAACCTCGATATAAACTTGTTTTGGGGTCCCTAGAGTACAGAACGCTTCGTGTTTTTTTTCCAGAAATTAAAAAAATATATAGCCTATAGATATTCATAAATATTTGAAAAAATACAGAAATTCGCTAAGTTTTGCAGGTCCTGCGAAAGGAGTATTTTTAGAAGTTTGACCTTCATCTACACAGAACAACAAATTAACATCAATAAGAAAAGTAAAGCAAAATACTAGTAGCATTAGTTTCAACACAAATTGAAAGTTTGTTCTGCGATATATTCAGATACAAATCTGGTTGTGGCAGGTTTAACTACAATACAATTAAATTATGGTGAAACGCTACTTCAAACTTACATTTGAAAAATGAAATTCCGCTGGTACTTCAAGATGCTGATTCTATTGAACAACAATTTCTACTAAAATGATTAAATACATACAACAAAACTGTCTCAAAACTATTGCTATGAATAAGCAAGTATTATTCAAATGGAATTGCCAATTGAAAACAATTTTTTCCTTTCCTCAGATAAAATTCAATAGAAACTACACTGCTGAAGAAGATGTTTGGAGGAAGGCTATATTTGACGCTAATGTTGCTATGATCAAAGAGCATAATAAAAAATTCGCCAAACATGAAACAACCTATACAATGGGAGTGAATAATTTTTCAGACATGGTAAAGTATTTAAATCCAAATTATGACTAGTATAATATCAGCATTTTTCTACACTCTATAGTAGACAATACTTCTATTATAGCTTATCGAACAGAATCAATAAACAGTTCATCCTGTGGAGATTGGTACGTTAATCAATAAATGTGTAGTTTATGCTAATATCTAAGTTCTATGTTAATTTGTAGTTTATGACTATAATTCAGTGGTTGATATTCAATGCTGCTAAAAGTTTAAATATGCAGTGTATTACTATATTCATTGAAATGTATAAGTCAGTATTTTGAAAACTACTCTACTTATCTACCATAAGCATGCGGCTATCCTGAGACTTTGATCCTTATCTTCAAGGAAACTTTATAGCACTCAAGGAATCCCTTTCGGCGAAATTATGATGTTGAAGATCCATCTTGTTTCCACTTATTTGTATTAAATATTGAAAAAACACTTTTAAATGGAAATTGACTCACGTTATGGCGTGACGGCCGTTTCGCTGTGTTGTCTAGAGCATCATCAGACGACCCACAGTACACTGTGTACTGTGGGTCGTCTGATGATGCTCTAGACAACACAGCGAAACGGCCGTCACGCCATAACGTGAGTCAATTTCCATTTAAAAGTGTTTTTAAAGTTTAGAATCCCTTTCACTTGAGTCCTTCAAGTCTATTATATTTGATTCATTCTTCATTTACTCAAATACATTGATCATTGCTTTAGAGCATTTCTAGAAAGCTACTACATTATTTTTATCTATTTTGTTTGAATTGTTATTAATTGCATTTTTTAGATATTTCAAGGCTGATAATCATATATGTAGTGAACTCAGTATAAAGCGTGCAAGAAAGAGTTCTTTCCAATTATTATCTGTAAATTGCAATCAATTCAACTTTCCTGTAATTTTAGAGATACGGTATTGTAGCTGATGGTGATCAACAAAAATAATAAGCTGAGATTCATTTAGAATAGTCAGCTATGCACTTGAGGTAATTAATTTTTTGTTTTTTTGAACAGTAGTATCTATAATGTTCTACTTCATAAGGACCTGGAATAATGCCATTTTTTTTTTCAGACTGATATGGGTTTTAATTATAAACCTGTGAATATCACAATTAATGGGAGCAGACATGCAATCTAATCCATTATTTTGAAGAATGAAATTTTAGCACAAATACTGAGCAAGAAAATCATGAATAAATAATTCCAATATCCAATGTCTACAAATCTGCAATGACGTAGGCCTACTATTAATCTCTTTAAGATGGAAATGTTGCCAACTTTTGACAATTTGTCTGCTTTTTCATGCTTTCACATGAATAATTGAGATTATATAACATCATAGATAAAAATGATAGTTTGTTATTGCTTCTTCTTACCCTCCAGAAAAGACTAATAAATTACCACTGATACACTAATAGTGATACATACCAGTTAACTACATAGAACCGAACAGAATAATAATTGATTGAAATTATAAAAAATATATATTTTGAATTATCTATAAATAAATCTATAATTGAATTATAGATAAAAATGATAATTTGTAATTGCTTCTTTTTACCCTCCAGAAAAGACTAATAAACTACCACTGATATGTATCAGTTATAACTGCATAGAACCGAACAGAATAATCATTGATTGAAATGATTACATATCACACCTATTGTGAGATTGTTTAGAAAAAATAATCATAGCTGGAGATTTATTGATACCTTTTATATTTTACAATAGAAGATTATGAGTGTTTATGTAAATTCTCGAGTTTCTATTTTACTTGATTGAAATTCATGTACAGTACCGTTACATTTCTAATGTGATTGCAAAGCTTGTTCTACATTATTAATGTGCATTTCAATTTTGGGGTGTTTTGATGCAGGATGGAAATTCCCAATATAAATTATAATAATTTTATGGTTGGTTGAGTGTCAACACTCGATTGCTATAATACGAAATGTAGCGGCCACATAACTGGGCGAATAAAGTTGCTAATTATATATGGTGCATTTTGTTCAATTAGACAATACATTTGCTAAGTGCATTGTGAGATTGAACCTGGCACAAATCTGCCGTACTTCAAAATTATGTTTGATCAAGTGAATTTGACATTGCTCTTATGAGCTCAGATAGTCATGTTGAGGTCGGAATTCATTTCTCCCATAACTGGAATATGGTTGTAATTTGCCATAAAAGACAGCAGACCGTTTTCGTAATCTGTGAAATAAGATAATTTTTATTTAAATATCAACAAGCAACTTATCTGAACTAGATAGACATAATTCAAGTAACATTAACTTGGGCCCGGCTGTATATTCTTGTACTGAAGTAGCTAATATTTTAGTCTTTATAAATTGTCGTGTACATATACTGCAACACCCCTACATGCATTATTCGATCTTTCATTACGAAATAGAGTGTATCACCTGGCAGAGCAATTTGAGTGATAAGACTATTGATTTCAAAAAAGATTATGAAATTCCAATAGTATTGAAGTTTTTGAAACGCAAAATTGCCCTTAGCTCATCAATGTGACAAGTAAGGGATCGTATGTTAATGTGGGCAGCTTCAAATATCTTTTTATAGGGCCAAAGCCTGATAATATGTGGCCGTTATTGCTGTTATTGTGGAATGAGGGTGAGTGAGCTGGGTTGTCAGCCGGAATTGCAGACTAACATCAGAGAAATGCATGGGAATGACATGTAGGCTATAACTAGAATGACAATCTAAATAAAACAGTTTTAAACGCATGCATGTTCATAGACCATTAAAGGTTTGGTCTCCATATAAGGGTTTTTTATCAATTGAAGTTCAATTTTACACAAAAGATGCTAGCTCTAGTAGGTAGGCATATATGATGCAGCCGCTTGGTGGTCCATTGTAAACGTGTGTGGTTCCCAGTGGTAAGGAGTCTGCATGTTTTCATGATATTGCTGTAGGGCAGTGCGACTGTAACATGAGAAAAATCGACCAGAAACAATAGCTATAAAAGAGGAGTTTAGGTGCAATGTCCAAGATTCTGGAGAAAAAGATTTTATGATCTATCTTATGACTATGGATGAGATTTCATATAAATCGGGGAAGAGAGGAGATGGAACAAGAGACATAGAAAAAGAGTGATACTGGGCATGCCTTAGAGAAGAAGACAATATCTCTTTGAGGAAATCAAGTTGCTGTAGAATCCAGCTTCAGCATTTCAGATCATTTACTGACAAGAGTTTTGCAAATTCTTGGATTGATGATTATATAGTCATCAGGACATTAGTAGGTAATAAGGCCGATTCTGATGCGGCCAATCAGAAGACAGGGGGGCGTGGCCACCCCCCTTCCCCCTCCCCCAGGTCAGACATTTTGTAAACGCCCACCCCTTCCCCCCTGTCCCAGTCAGCCATTTTGTTTTTAAGGTCACATACCCCCTTCCCTATGTGCCCCCACTTTATTCCCAATAGATTAAAGGGGGACCCCCCGCAAGCACCAATGAGAGAGGACCTATCCCCCCTGACCCCACCTCTCACAGAAGGTTCCCAATAAATATAGAACATACAGCTTTATATCTATATATACATGCTTGCAATTGTATATCTATATATACCTGCTTGCAATTACTATATCTATATTTGCTCTTATCCGTAACCCCCCGCCCCCCGCCGCCAGATTTAGCTATTAATTGCATCTGCACACTTGCCACCTCCTGCTGTGATTCTCAAAGCCCTCTCTTTCGCACGTGCAGTGTTAATATACCCCCCTGCCCCCCAGCCCCGATTTAGATATTAATAACACTTCCGCCCCCTGCTGTGAAAAAAAAAAAAAAAAAAAAACTATTTCATAACGTTTAAAAGCAGAGCACGTGCACATGTTTTATGTGTGTGTGTGTGTGTGTGTGAGAGAGACACGCTCTCAGGTCATTAACCTTTGCATGAATAATCCTGTCTGTGAGAGAGAGAGGCTTTCTCTCACTCTCTCTCAGCTTATTCATCAGCCTCGGTTGAAAATACAAATATGCTTTGCAATAATATTAAACTCATCTATAGCTATCAGTAAACAGAAACCTATACAATTTTCATGGTGAAAAATTGAATAATTCAATTAGTTATGAAATAAAATATGAGCATACAACGAACGAATATTATATGAGCAGAAGAATAAACGTATATTTTCCTTGTAAAAGACAAGCGGTTCCTGCTTACACAGGGGACTACTGGAATTGCTATTTTCTGCTAGGCCCAATTAAATTTTATAATGAAAGAACAAGTATATTACAATTGACTGAAGCACATTTGGACAAAAGACATTATGTGATTAGAAATAGGGACATAAAATCGCAAATTATTCAAATTGTTTCCCTCAAGGAAAAACATAGACGCAATGAAAGAAGTAGCTCTTCTGTTCTTTCGCACACGCTCTCTACCCTTGCGCTGAGTTGCTGCCGGAACGAAAGAGGAGAGAAAGAAAAAATGCGAGGATGCCGGCGGGTAGACAAGTTCAAATACGAGAGATGAGGCTGGGTGAAACACATCTGGCGAATCAATGTGCTAAGTAAAAATGCGTGATGAAAGGAAGGAGGTAGGGCGAAAACGGCAGAGCAGGCAGCGCATCTATAGGAATCCAACTCATTAGCTAATTTGGCACGCGTCGCGTGGGTAATCTATTTTTAGCCACCCTCTTTTTGTGAAACAACACTCCTCCTTCCTTCTCCACTACTCACTCACCGCCGCACACTTTGAGAGGAAGGTTCTTCTTCTACTTCTTCTTCTTCTTCTTCTCCTTTTTCTTCTCCTTCAACTGGGGGGATTCTATAATGACAGCCTGCTAATATGCTTATGGCCGATGCGTCTATAAATCTTTTTCGTATCAAAACAAGAGAGACCCGTTTTTGCACATTCTATTTGATATACTTTATAGCTTCTTATCATATTAAATCGCTCATAATGCGAAGTTCTTTCGAATAAACATTTTTTGTACAAATCATATGTTAGACAGCGATCTTTAACAGATTTCTTTACACCCTTAGCTACGTTTTTATACAATTCATTCTCATCATCTACACATTTGAAACTATGCATTTTGGACCCTAATCCTACAAAGTGTGTGATAATTGTCTCATCTTTAAATTTCCCAACTACTTTTTATTTTTAAGACTATATCATTTATGAGTGGACGTTCAATGGAGTGGAAAGAAATGTCTAAAAACAGTTAATCACTCAATAAATGGAAGACTCATAAGCAACAGTCTGATCAGAACACATTGATATGCGTAAACACGCTGTCTTTATATATATATATATACACTATCAATCAGGTAGCACTAGATTCGTAATCACAGTCTGTATAAATGCTCATTGGATACATGATCACATGGGCTGTATAAACTACAACTGGATACGAACGTTGCGAGTAGCAAATGACAAACTGTCTGACTCAATACAGACGAGGAGATCCTTTTTATACAGTTTTCATTCATACTATCAACTTCCAGAAACTTCTTGAGGTCATGATTGCACACGATCTCCCAAAATGTCACTGAAAACTCTAGAGCGTAAAACCAACCTGAGCAACGAGAGTGAGACACATTCAGGGAGAGAACACTCAATCAAGAACAGTCAATTTGAGAAGCGTTCCATCTAAATGGGAGCGTAGTTTTAAAGCCTTGGAAAGATTTTAAATTGAGAAAGAT
The DNA here is from genome assembly GCA_948455865.1 of Conomelus anceps. Classification (NCBI taxonomy): domain Eukaryota; kingdom Metazoa; phylum Arthropoda; class Insecta; order Hemiptera; family Delphacidae; genus Conomelus; species Conomelus anceps. Next base: position 9,017,432 of record OX418220.1, read on the forward strand.
TTAAATACATGATACGCTCTGTATATATATATATATATATATATATATATATAAATCACAAACAAGCATTTTGGTTTCAAGAAGGTGCGCAAGTAGAAGGGTGAGAAGAAGTAGAAAAAGAAGAATAAGTGCTTATCATCTCAATTCCAAGAAAGCATGGCGTAGACTCACCATCATGTGTGTTGGGTACACTATAAAAGGTAACTCCCATGTTTTTGTTGAATCGAGAAGAAACATCTCAACAGTAATCAACTTTCTTAAACGTATTTTCTACATCACAATAGAATGTTCATAACACAATAACTGAGCACTAAGATAAGTTAAAATTACAATTTTGTTACGCTCGACTGTCAATTTACCAGAAAAATGAGTGCTTTATCTACAGAAAACGCACTGTTGAAATTTCTCACTTCCCTTTTTGTTCAAACGGATTCTTATTTCGAGTTGGAAGAGATTTTACACTTGAAATGAAGTTTTTAAAGAGCTATCGCAGTTGATCCATAATAGCCATTGGTTTATCAGATTTCAATGCACATTTCTAACAGCGTTTGGTATAACCTATCAATTTTGAAAGCGAAAGTAGAATAATAGAAACAAATTTAAATTTTGTTTCCTGATTGGAAAATTCACGCATTTTCACTCATCGAATGAAGAAATCCTTAGTCTTGCGCTGTCTTCCCTCTTTCTTAAAACATTCCAACTTTCAAAGTACATCTCCGCTAACCCAATCACACTTGTTTTATCACAATTCTTTTCCACCCTCCTTGTTCAAAAATTTTTATCCTACTGAATTAAATCTCCTCAATTTCCTTTTTGTAATTGTGTTTCCTTTCACACTTTAATTTATAACGCCTGTCTGCACTGCTGGATCTCTATCGTGTTGACAGAAAGGTCCGACAGAGGAAATGTTTTTAAACAACTTTTACATTGAAATTCCTGAAAATCTCCCCTCGAGCAAAGAAAGTAGTACCGGTACACAATTCTTTATTGCCGCAAATTTACATTATAATAAATGAAAGGTTGCAAATTAACACAAAGGATATAAAAGAAACCCAACTAACCTGAAATAAAAAACTAAAATTTCGGTTCACACACCACCAGCAAAAGAAAAGTGCATGTAGGATTTCAATTAGACCCTACTAAATTGTTCCAATAGGGTGGTTATTTTTTGAGTATGTTATTGTTTTCTTTTACTGTTCAATAGTGAGGGATACGGTTAACATAAGCCTAAAACTTTTACCACCACGTATCCAAGTAGAAAAAATGTAAGCTTAAATTGAGGCCAACACATAAATCTCCTGAAATTTTTGATCTCTCTGTTGTTTCCTGTCATCTTTGCAGGGTTTTTTTTCACCAGAAGATGGATAACATGAGGTAAACTAAAGGAAGGTAAATAGGCATCAAAGTTGAATTAGATTCTATTTCACATCTATCATCTTCCTTTGCTAATCCAAGTTTGTGATACCCTCCCTGATTCCATAGATTATTCCTTCGGAAGATTCAATAACTGAATCTGAACAACATATGGAATCGATATAAATGGAATTTTCACAACGCAATTAATTAATCGCTCAGTTAAGGACACAGGAGCTATTTACAGGCACAATATTCATCAGTTTTGTGACAGATGATCAGGAGAAAACTGCAAACATGCTGCTCACAACCTCAAATATTTGAACAATCTCAAATGAGAATGGTTGGCTTTAGTGGGTGGAGAACGAAAATTTCATGCTACGATGGGGTGACCTCAACGGATTGCTGCAAATTCCATCCTCACACATC